>JAJMAB010000003.1:124811-417868 GCA_030564825.1 Ogataea sithepensis | reverse complement strand
AGACTTTTCGGGATCCGGAAATTGGAGATCCTCACGTAAGTTGAACTTATCCGACAGTGGAAATGGTTAAAAGAATCGATAATTTTTCATTTTGCCACATACTTAATAATACTAAAATAAACGAACTATAAAAATATAATAATACTATATAATGAAAATTTATTTCAATAGTAGGTCAATTGAATTAAGCAGAGAAGGACAAGGACAAACCTAACTTGTGAGCAGATTCACCCAACTTCAAAGTATCAACGGCAGCACCCAAACCTAACTTGACACCAGGTCTCAAATCTTGGGTGTAAGACAAAGCCAAGATACCAGAGTCAGCAATCTTAGCCTTGACAGATGAGGAAGCATCCAAAGAGTACTTGGTAGCAACTTCAACACTGACTGGGTTAGCACCGGAAGCAGACTTGGAGTCAAAAGTACCCTTGGTACCAACTTCCAAAGTTGGAGAAACCTTGTGGTAGTAACCAGCGTTGAACAACGACAAGTTGTTGGAAGCGGTCAAAGAGACAGCGTAGGAAGGACCCTTGTAACCAATGGCGGTGGAGTAACCAGTCAAAGTGGCAGTCTTGACATCGTAACCTAGAGAACCACCGGTGGTGAAACCGTCGTGGCCAATGGTGAAGTCACCAGTGAAGACAGGACCTTTCAACAAGTCAACGAAAGCTCTAGCGTTGATCTTTTGTTGGGAGAAGTAAACATTCAATTTACCGGCTCTCTTTCCACCTGGGACAACAGAGGAGATCAACTCACACTTCAAACCTGGAGACAAAGCATCCAACAATTCAATCTTGGTGTCCAAGGAGTTGGCAGTGTTCCAACCTTGAGTCAAAGTCAAACCAGAGGCCTTGTCGGAGTGTTTGGCTTCCAAAGAAGCAGAAGTCTTACCACCGGCAACCTTACCCTTGGAAGTGAAGGTGACACCGTTTGGAGCAACGGTCTTCAAATCCAAAGAGACTGGAGTGGCATGGTAGAAGTCTCTACCTAGAACGTCGTTAACTGGTTTAGCGATATCTGAAAAAGGAGCTGGAGCCATTGTAATTGATTGGTGGTTATTATAGAAACAATTGTCTTAGAATTGAACTCTGAAGAAACAAAAAATGTGGGGCAAAAGCAAAAGGGACAATGCTAAAGACAGAGTTATACGAAATCATGGCAAAACAGGAGGTTTATAAGGGCGTCGAGAGAAGCCAACGTGGGTGAATTGTTGGGCGCCCTCTCCATGTCAGTTACCTCGCTCCATCTCTCTGAGACTCTGAGTCTGCGCAGTGCGCACCCCGGCCGGTGCCATTGCCACCACAGTCGCCGCTGCCTGCCCAGCCGGCCACCGCGTCATCTCGATTCTCGACTCTCTCCTCAAGTCTCCACTGTGCACTGTGCACTTGGAGTGGCCAATGTCCAGTGTCCACTGTCCACTGTCCAGCGCACGTCCGTCGTCGACTCCCCTCGTCGAGTCGATCGATGACCTTCAGGCTTGCCAAATCACGATTCGCCTGCAGCGCCGCAGGCTCTTCTCCCACATTCCACAATCGACGCACAGTGTTCAGAAGAGTAAATCATCGACGCGTCTGTAACATATCACGTGATCACAATCGTTACACTCATCCGGGTAACAGAGTGAAAAACGAGAAGGGGGCAGAAAATGCAATTTTATTAAAAAATCGAAAATATCACGTTAGTGCTGACATCAGCTATTGTAGTCGGCCGGACACGGCACTGGTAGACAATGCGCGCCCGTTATCACACGCGTTCATTGGTTGCGAATCTTGCGATTACCGTCGATGGAAGGTGCGCCGCCCACCGATGCGCCGTTGAGCCGGCAGCCGCTAAACAACGGTCAGAGAGTTTTTGCATTCAGGGTCTGCGCTGGCCGGTGACTTTATTGTGTCTCGCACTTGTTTGTGTGCGGTGGTGATTCAAATTCTCTCTAATAAAAGTAAGCGGCGGGCCTGTGAATCTGTCGAGTCATCAATTAATGATATATATATATATATATATATAATATGTTAGCCTAGCTGAGTTGCAATTTATATATTATATATATATATATATATATATGATGATCCCGATGCTTACCATATATTATAAAGTACAAGTTTGCCTTGTGGTTATTCAATTGTGTCTTTCCGATTGTTCCTCTTGGCCCATCTGGTGATTTTTCGTAGCGCAACCTCTATCGATCGATCGCGGCCAGCCTTCTGGTAGTGTGATATAAAGATCTAGAAGACGAAGAAAAAGTTGGCTGCATAACCGTATCTGCCAGGCGAAGCTGACTCACGTACATTCAATTTATATATATAACTGTCTCCCTCCGAACTTACCCCTTTCCGATTTTTATACATCGATCTTATAATATATAAATTTGTTAATCATTCTTGCCCCGCCATCTAAAATCATACTGTACCATATTTAACACAAGCCAAGATAGATGTTGCACATGTAGAGTGTTGCTTCTTTTCAAGACTAGGTTGTGTAGTAGGAGCTATCGTAATCATACCCCAAGAGATCGGACACAGCATGGTTGGACCTTCTTGGGTTAGTTCAAGGTGCTGCCTCGCTGCCTCTGCCTAGCCTTATTTTCTTATCGCTGGTCTCCGCCACCGTCACCGGGCCTCCCAGTTAAGCTAGCTCGCAGCCTTTATATACTATATTATATATATATACTATATTATATATATATAAAGCTAATGTGTACAGGTGGACACCATATATCCAGGCCTATACAACTCTACCTTCCCTTGTCTTCTCAATTGCCCCTCTGGGGCTGTCTCTGGCTGCCTGGCTGCCTGGCTGCTTTGCAACAGCCGACCCTTAATTACTCCACACGTCTATGGTTGCTGCTTCTTCTTCTGTTGCTGCTGCTTCTATGCTGCAACGAGCAAACCCTTAAACAAATTTCAATGTTCCTCTGCGGGGCCAGCAGCCAGGGGGTAGGGGCAGAGTCGACCCAACTGATCATCAAAAGCAGGCAGGCAGCCAACTATATAATATATATATATATATATATATATAATTTAATGTGGGAGTTTGCGACAAGGCGAGGAGGCCGCAAAGGGAAACTGCTCATCGGCTGCCCTGGTGCCGCACAGCCTTCTGTACGTCAAGAGCAGCACATTTTATTTCACTCTACAGTTTATTTCATTTTTTTTGCATCCAACCTTTCCATCTGCACCATCTTTACTTTATATATACCACCTGTTCTTCTTCTTTAAAAAACTTTCTACCTTGACTCACATCTATCCCATCTTTATTTGGTCACTTGAGTTCTTAATTTATAGACACGCTTGCGCATTAGATATACTTCGTCGATATAGGACATCGGTATAATACACTAGTATAGACATCGTTTCATTTATTTTTTTTTCCGTTTTACTCGAACTCGTATTTCCTTATTCTGATCTGTTTTTCTTTTTTTGCTCTCTCATCTGCAGATCATATCTCATATAAGAGGTGATACACTTTTCTATATCCATCAGAACCAGAAAGTTGAAAGTCCCTTTCAAAGTTATTCCTTTTCTCCCAAGCAAAAAATTCTTCAGACAAAAAAAAATCGCATCATGCTTGAACTACTGAAAAGAGCTCCATGGCAAGATGATTCCTTGTATTCAGGTTCTACAATTATCACTCTGGTAATCGGTACTTGTTTGGTTTTAATAATGTGCTTTGGTTTAGCATATTTGTACGCTGGTTTGGCAAGACGTAAGTCTGCCCTACATATGATCTTCATCGTTTTCGCATCCATTGCAATGGGTTTCTTCCAATGGTACTTTTGGGGTTACTCATTAGCCTTCTCCTCCACTGCATCCAACAAATTCATCGGAAATTTACACAACTTTGGGTACATGCATTTGGATGGTTTAGTGCAGCTCAGTGATGAAGCTGGATACCCAGAGATGGCTTTTTCCAACTTCCAAGGTATGTTTGCAACGATCACACTATGTATTATGGTCGGTGCCATCTGTGAACGTGGTAGATTAGTGCCAATGTTCGTTCTATCTTTCTTCTGGCTAACTTTAGTTTACTGTCCTGTCGCTTACTGGGTTTGGGGTTCCGACGGATGGGCTTACACTTGGGGAGTTCTGGACTATGCTGGTGGTGGACCAGTCGAAATTCTTTCTGGTTTCGGTGGTTTCACAATCTCTTACTTTTTGGGCGAAAGAAGACAACACTTGATGGTGAATTACAGACCTCACAATGTTTCCTTGATCACCATCGGTACTGCTATGCTATGGTTTGGTTGGTTAGGTTTCAACGGTTTAACCTGTGTTGAACCTTCCTTGAAGAGCATCTACGCCATCATGAACACCAACTTGTGTGCTGCTTTCGCTGGTATTACATGGGTACTATTGGATTGGAGAATCAACCATCATTTTTCTGCAGTTGGCCTGTGTTCCGGTATCATTTCCGGTTTGGTGGCTGCTACACCTTCTAGTGGATGCATCCCATTGTGGGCATCTGTCGTGTTAGGTATCTGTACTGGTATCTTCTGTAACTACTCGACCAAGATCAAAGTTTATTTGAGAACGGATGATGCATTGGATATCTTGGCAGAGCACGGACAGGCCGGTGTGCTAGGTTTGTTCTTCAACGGTATCTTTGGTTCGTCCACCGTGTTGGGTTATGACGGTTACACCGACCATGAAGGTGGTTGGATTGACCACAACTGGAAACAGATGTACAAACAGATTGCATACATCTTTGCTGTGATAGGTTACTGTGTGGTTGTCACTGCATTGTTGTGCTTCATCGTTGACCATATTCCAGGCTTGCACTTGAGAGCTGATGAAACGAGTGAAGAAAACGGTATGGATGAAGCTGAAATTGGTGAATTTGCTTACGATTACGTTGAAGTGAGAAGAAACTTCTTTGATTTGACCAGTTTCGAAACCTCTCCTCATGGTGGACCGGTGGAGACAGCAGAAGAGATCGTCTCTCCAACACCTGATGACGAAGACGCAAAACGCACTACTGATCTAAATGAAAGCAAAGAAGCTGGTGAATACAACGAAATGAGAGACGCCAACAGTTCCACGTGAAAAATACATCCATGCTAATAACTAATGACGATACATTTTTTTTTCTTTGTTTTTGTTTTACTTTTCTTCTTTCTTTCCTGTCTTTCATTCCTTCCTTCTTTATTTCTTTCATTTTTTTCTCATCTTGTTTCGATTGATTTTTCTAGTTTGAGTTCCCTTCTGCACCAATATACCTACTGTCTATCTATATCTACAAATATAGCAATAAATATATATATATAATCTGTATAACACCATAGTAAAACCGGCATCCGAAAAATGGAAGCAAAATTTTTGTCCTCGGAGGGGTAAAATTTCCTGTAGCGTGACATATATCACGTGCACGCTTGGTGTTTCTTTTTTGATTGTTAATCTTCGTGCAGCCTGCGTCATTTCAGAGTTCCCATGGTGCTTTTAACCTTAGTGGCCGGTCATATTCTTGTTGCTGTGCCCAGGTGTCAAGATATTCCTAACACCTGAATTCAGAGAAACGTGGACAACCACAGCGATAAGACAAGTCCGGAGTCACAATATTTTAAGGCCACAGCATGGTTCCTCGTCCGTTTACTTACAACGACTCGCTATCATCCTCCTATGACGACGCATCGTCATTATCGGAATCCTCGTCCAGTTTAACGGATCCCCTCCCTGATGGCGGTAAGATCAGATTGATCGATTCCCCAGATCGGTCGGTCTCATGTTTTGATGGTTTGAAATCTTTCTTTCAGCTACGATCCAAGAAGCGAGCTCTTGATTACGTTGATGAAGATGTAAATCCAGACGAGAAAGATCAAATAATATTCAATGAGAAGCTATCAGGTTCTTTATATTACGACGACCTGAATGAGCAAGAAGACAGCATTCCTGTTGTAGTGGATGAAAAAATTGTCAAATCAAAGAACTTGCAATTTGATTCGTCTGCTCGTTTAGCAGAGTTAAGAAAGTTGATGAAGAGATACAAGATTGATTGCTACATTATCCCATCAGAGGACGAACATCAGTCGGAGTATACATCAGCCAAGGACCAACGCCGTGAGTTTATCTCTGGATTTACTGGATCTGCTGGAGTGGCCGTCGTGACGATGGATGATGCTGCGTTATCCACTGACGGTCGGTATTTCTTGCAAGCTTCTAAGCAGCTTGATAAGAATTGGATTCTATTGAAACAGGGTGTGAAGGGTTATCCCACTTGGCAAGACTGGTGTTTGAACCAGGCAACCACTGGTACGTTCAGAACTGTTTCTGTGGATCCTAAATTGATCTCATACAAGACCGGTATTCTCTTCAAAGAAAAGTGCTTCGATATGAACCTCAACTTCAATCCGTTGATGACAAATCTAATCGACAAAGTGATGGATCTCGAACAATACAAGCCAGTGTTACCTTCGGATGATAAAATCTTTGTTCATGAATTTAAATATGCAGGTGAGACTGCCGAAGATAAGATTAAAAGGGTGAGAGAATTTTTAGTCGAATATTCTTCCTTTGCATACATCGCTTCCCAACTTGATGAGATTGCCTGGTTATTCAATTTGCGGGGTAATGACGTTCCGTATAACCCTGTGTTCTTCGCTTATGCAGTGGTGACATTAGACTCGATTTCATTATATTTGGACAAAACCAAGCTGACTGATGAAGTGTTGACGTATTTGCAAGAAGATCTACCATCCTTGAATATTTTCCAATACAGGCAATTTTGGTATGACCTACCTGCACTCTCCAGCAATGTGTCAAAGTCTATATTTTTGTCAAGCAATCCAAACTATGCTTTATATCTGAACGTTCCAGGTAATCTAGACGTTAGAAATAGATCGATAGTCACCGAATTCAAAGGAATCAAAAATTCCATAGAGATCAAAGGCCACAAATTTGCACAGTTGAAGGATTCGATTGCCTTGATACGTACTTTTGCCTGGTTGGAGTCCGTTCTATCGGATCCATCTCAAACGACTGACGAGATCCAAGTTGGTAAGAAAGCTGAATACTACAGATCTTTGATGCCATACTACAAAGGACTATCTTTTGAGACGATCTCGTCTTCTGGTCCTAACTCTTCCATTATCCACTATGCACCTACAGAAGATGATTTCTCCGTGGTGGATCCGAACAAGATCTACCTTTGTGATTCCGGTGCACAGTATTTGGATGGTACCACGGATATCACAAGAACTATCCACTTTAGAGAGCCTACGGCAAACGAGATCCAAAAATATACGTTGGTACTCAAGGGCCACTTGAACGTGGCGATGTTGAAGTTCAGCTATGGAACGTTATCTAGTTACATAGATTCGCTAGCTAGACAACCTCTACGTGATGCAGGGAATTGGAATTATAACCATGGTACAGGACATGGTATCGACACTTTTATCTGTGTGCACAGCGGACCTTGTGGGTTATCTCCTGCTCAGACTAGTTACAACTACAAACCGTTGGAGCCGGGAAACTTCCTTTCAGACGAGCCTGGTTTTTACTTGGACAACGAATTTGGAATCCGGATCGAGAGCGATTTGTTGGTTTACAAAGTGCCGGTCGGTGCCGACAAAGGTCAGCTTGCCTTTGACTACTTGACTCTGGTTCCATTTTGTAGAAAGTTAATCGATTTGAGCATTTTGGACACCGAACATATTCAGTGGATCAACCAGTTTTATGAGAAAGTTAGATTGTTGGTGTTGCCGTACTTAATTCGGATTGGTGATGAACGGTCAATTAACTGGTTAGTTAGGGAGACCGAACAGTTTGAAGTTTGATTATGTATTTATTTCTACTTTGTTATGATTTGTTCCTATTTTTCTGTTGATTTGTAACGGTTATTTCTTATTTGTCTTTTATTTTACGGTTTCGAATATGTCTTTCTCAGTTATGAGGTTGTTTTGTTTTGTTTTTGTGTGTTTGTTTGCTTATTGGGAATTTGTTGTTGCAGTTTCTTACAAAAAGGTCATTTTTATTTTTTTTTTTTTTTTGGTTGGGAAGGGGAACTTTAATTACACATCTGTCTTTTATTATTGCTACGAACAGGTTGCTAGGCACTCAAAACAAGTAATAAGTATATTTTAGTACATAAAATTAATAAATAGTGATTGGTAGATATATACCTTTTATCTAGAAAAGTGATCATGAACGGTCGTGAGTTGAATGAATAAAATAAATGAAACAAGTGAAGGGGAACGTAACTTCATAAGAACTAAAAATAAAATGCACAAAAAAAAACACAGCAAATGAGGGAAAGTCGATTTGGATATTTGTGATATGTATGTACAAGAAGACAATCTCGAAAAATCAAGCTTTGTTAACCCGAACTTCCAAAGGTGAATCGAATTGAACCACCATCTCCTTCAGATTAACGTAGTAGTACATCTGAAGGACTGGATCGAAACGAACTTCCCAAGTCTGTGGTAAGTTTTCAGTTAACTTTGCAAACTCGTCATACCTGTTGTTGCTCTCAACACGGTACTTGGCAAGCGATTCGTCGGATGATGAAGATGTCGTAGTGGTGTCTTGTACCGTTGACGAGCACGAATTCGTCGAAGATGTGCTTGAACACTTGGAAATCGTGTAGTCTTGACTTTCGGTGGTAGTTGAGAAAGTGGAAGAAGTGATCGATGTTGGAGAGTTCATATTTTGGTCTTCTGTGTTTGACGACCGACGTCTGAAGATCTTTGATATGTTTAATTTTTTTGTCATTTTGGGTCTTGATTTTGTGGATTGTAAATTTGTAGGCACTGTTGGGATAGAGTTCGAGCTCGATCTCAAAGCAGTTGCTGAGTTGGAAGACGAAGACCAGTTTGATGAATTGAGCATGCATACGGAAGATGCCATTGTCTTGGATGACATGTTTATAGTCATGATGATCGTATCAGTTTTTAAATGATGGATGTCTTGAGAAGTTTTCTTAGTTTAAATAACGGTTCTTGAATAGAGTTTAAAATCATTAATTTTTTTTTTAAAAAAAAAAATATTTATTCCGGGACTAGGATTTGGTGTTTAGCTCTTTAAATCCGGAAGGTTTCCTTCTTTTCGGGTTGAAGTGTTGTGGCTCTTCTTGCTATATTGCAACTTGAAGACGTTTAATTCCAAATGAAAAACAGAATCAAGAAAACTTGTAGTAAAAGAAAGGAGGGAAAACAAAACAGGCTGGTGAATGTCAACATGGAAGCCACGGTTGTCAAATTCGGGAGCACAAATCGTATTTATACAAAATCCGATTCGAAGTTCTTTTTTTTCCCTTCTTGTTGCAATTTGGGGGGCAGGCGGCGGGCGCTCGCTGATTGTGGGGGCCGACCACCGACAGCGAGCAGTGGGTTGAGGTGACGGAGCAGCTTGTATATATTATATAGTATATACGCACCGTGTGGTTTGTAAGACGTGGTGCGCAACAGCGTAAACACACGGGCTTCGGGGTGAGAGGATGGACTGGGGGGGATGCCTGCGGTGTACGTACTACGTATATGTATGTCACGTTGCGCGGTGCACCTGCTGTGCTGGCCTGGGGTTTGGAATTTGGCATGTTTAGTCATCGGCCGCAGGAGGCAAACACTCTGCCGCTCGGTCTCTGCTCGGGATGGAGAGCTGTTTTTTTAGCCCCGTTGTATTCCACCGTTTCTTCTCCTGATTCCAACACTACTTTATAATATACCTTAATTTTGTGGACTACCTGCCACACACAATTGTTATTTTACCCAAGATAAACTATAACTATACAAATTGTGTGAAAAAAAAAAAAAAACGAGAAACTACCAAGGGAACAAATTCTAGCAGGGATATCGTATGAGTTGAAAAAAACTTGAGGAGACAAGGGGGGACGAAAACGGGTTTAGTTCCCGCGAGAGTTTAAAGACCCGTGTCGGATATAACAGATCACAGTACCCTTTGCCTATGGTCTTTGCTTCTCCTGTGCAGGCATGTGTAAATTTTCTCGAGCACACTCTCGATCTTTATACCCATTGCACTGATCGATGACCGGCCGAGAGATGGCTAAAACGTATGAAATAGGAGAATGGGGTTATTAATTATTAATTACAATAACTGTGCATGTTTGTCCGTTCTCCTAAACGTTAATTGAGCTTATTGGTTATTTTCTACATGTTCTTCTCTATATACATGCACCTAGATGATGGATTGCAAACACTGAGAACAGAGTGCACTGTAGAACCAGGGAACTTAAAAAGTTGTCAGTTCACGGCCCGCAAGTTGCAACTATGCCAAGGACAGAACACCGAGGCTGGACAAGGCTGTGCTGTGCTTGACACTCTTGCAATTGCTATACTCAAGTTGCAAGTTGAAGGTAGATGGGATCACATTACGGTATTGCAATTAGCTCAAATTTCTACTGTCATCAGCTACAAAGTGGCAAACGATTAAGGTAATAAATAGACTATATATATATATATATATATATATATACATCTTGTAGCACATCTAGTAAATCCACCTTCATGTTCAGTTCATACTTGACCCGACCGACATATCAAACCAGTTACAGCATATAATTTAGTACTGAAATCAGCGAGAAGAACTGGTGTACTTCATATATATATATATATATAATGTATATATATATATTATATTTATTTATTTATAAGGTGTGTCAATTTATAGATCGCTCTATACATGAATTGGCACACGAATCGATCCGAGGCCGTCATCTATTGTCTCTCCCGTGCAACATCGGCAACGGCAAGTTAAAAATTCTTATTGACTTTGCCGAGGTACAGCTTCACATTTCCAACCTCCTCTGCTTCTTGTTCCTTGCTGACATATACTTTCTTTTCACTTGTAGAACTAATTGTACCTTAATACACAATGTATAGTTAGTTGTGCACCGATCATATATTATATGAATTGTAACTTGTAGCTCTATCTCATCTAATATGGTACTATATAAGCTGGTGTACGCTATCCGTAGAGTTACGGGGGTAGCTGTTGCTTCAAATTTCAAGGCCGCTTTCTTGGCTCTGCTTCCAAGTTCCTACCGCTTCCGGGGGTTAGTAATCAACTCGGGTTGACTGGTTTTCACTATAATGCAATTTGTTTGTGGTTTGAAATCACAAATTATAATTGATGCTCCTTAACCAAAATAAAATGTTTTGATTTTTTGTCTTTCACATATGATAAATTTTACATTATATATATATATATATATATATATATATGTTGGTGGTATCTATTATTCTTGTTTGTTAGAGACGACATCCCCACATCTTAGTAAATTGATCTTTTCCACCTTCTGTAGACCATAAAAATGATCAACCACTAATGACATTCTTCCTTTATAAAAATAGATATATATATGAATTATTATTAAAATGTTTCCTAACTTAATGGTCAACATGAGAAAAAAGAAATTTTTTAACGTCACAATACATCACATCAAAGTACTTCTGCCACCGATATCATTACTTGGTTCTCCATTTGGCATGCTACCCTCTCTCTTACCATCAATAAAAGTACTATAAATTCTCTTGAAATTCAAAAGCTCTTTATTCGAAATCGACTTCTTTGTCTCTTTCAAACCTTCCACAAAATGTTCCGGCTTGATAACAATCATGTTCTTCGTATCATCCTCGGAATCGTCGCTACCAAGATCGTTTACAGCCTCTTGTAAAGACGAAAGGTGACTGCCACTATGCTTGTTCTTTAAGATCGATTCGATCTGTTTGGCTATCTCTAACCTTTCGTTGGTCTTCAGGTCGTTGAACATCGTGAAGAATTTAACATTCTTCTTGTCGTCTCCATCACCATCACCTCCTGCTTTACCGTTACTGAGCTTTTTGGTTAATTCGTCAAGGTTCTCATGCACAGCTTTCAAGTACGAGTTGTAAACCAACGCCTGTAAATCGGCTCCCGAATATCCTTCTGTGTCCCTAGACAACTGCTCAAGGTCACAAGTGTCATCGACATTGAACTTGTTCATCACCGTCTTGATGATATCCAATCTGTTCTCGAAATCGGGCAAGTCACAGATGATACTCTTGTCCAATCTACCAGGTCTCAACAAGGCAGAATCAATTAAATCCGGTCTCGAAGTGGCTGCCAACACATAAACACCGTCCAAACCTTCAGCACCATCCATCTGAGTCAACAACTGGTTAACCACTCTGTCGGTAACACCTGTCGAATCGTGACCTCTCTTTGGGGCAATAGAATCGAATTCATCAAAGAAAAGAATACATGGTTTAGCACTGGATGCCCTTTCAAACAACTCTCTGATCGATTGTTCCGATGCACCGATATACTTGTTCAAAATCTCAGGACCTTTGATACTGATGAAGTTCAATCCACACTGTGATGCAATGGCAGATGCCAAATAGGTCTTACCACAACCAGGGTAGCCGTATAACAAGATACCTGAACGTAATCTTAACGGACAGTTGGCAAAGATCGGGGCGTACTTTGTTGGCCACTCCAAAGTTTCCAACAAGATCTGTTTGGCTTCGACCAACCCACCAATGTCTGACCAGGCAACGTTAGATTTTTGCAACTTCACACCACGTAATGAGGATGGGACGTAACCTTGTAAAGCGCTTTGGAAATTGTTAAACTTTAACGCTTCTGAAGCATCAGCGGAAGACTTGTTTTTGTTGAATAGGCTGGAAGAGATGAAATCGTGATAAGTACGATCGGCCAAAATCTTGATATCAGAAGGTAAGTACCCTTCCGTTTCAATGGAAACGTCGTTTAAAACTTCTTCATTCTGAACTTTGAGATCGTATGCACTGATGTAAGCCAACAATAAGGCTTTACGCAACTCCTTATCTGGTGATTTCAAATGGTATTCGTCTTCAATTAGATGGGTCTGGAAAATGGTGGAGTTCAACGCGTCCTTCGATTTGGATGAACATAGCAACGAGATACGTCTGGCTTTTAGGATTGGAGCAAACTTGGAAACAAGCAGCTCGCTGATCTGCTTGCTTAATCCGGAATCACCATGCTCCATCTCTTCTGGTATAATTGCATCCAAGTTCTCAAAGATTAGCAACGACGGTGCATGCCAACTTATCTCCTTGATCGCATCGTCTATCAAATTTTTGATGTTGCTGAAATGATCACTGGATATGGAGTCGCAGTTGATACTCTTGACGTAGAAACCTTCACTTTTGAATAAACGTTTAGCGATTTCTTCGATTATTACCGTCTTACCACTACCCGAGTTACCAAATAACAACGACGAGTTACCCCTCTTCAAAGATTTCATAACTTTCGATATCAATTTATCTTGTCCAACAACACCCACGTCATCAGCCAAGGAAGTTTCGTCGTTGCCATCAACTATTTTGGATTGTATGAACGATTCAGGTTTCAATATCTCTTCCCCGATATCGATGGTAGGTAGCTGATCGGTATCAAGCAAAGTCCATCTAGCAGAATCTTTCAATTCCAAGTACCCACCAAAAGGTAGCAATTCAGGTATGATCGGAAGCTTCATACCGTTGGTCAACGGACAACCCAATGAATTCTGAAAAATATTTAGATCGATCAACTCCTTCTGATATTTTGTATTCAACTCCTTCTTAGCCTTTGATTCTTTCAATTTCTTGTCATCGTCGTGTTTCAAAGAGATTTCTGTCACGATTGGTGTAGATGTAATGTAAGGATGGATGACCCAATTGACGACATCACTCTTACCACGTGATTCCTGTGATGATATTGGAGGTGCTTCGATACAGATCAAATCTCCAGCTCTATTCTCTAAGCCTAATGCAATTGAGAGAAGAGGCGAGAGTCCGATTGTTTTCATTGGTGCCTGTATATCGTGAACTAACCTAGCCACAACCTTGCGTGTTTCTGAAGAAGGTGTAGAAGACGATGAGCCGTTTGTTAACGTTGTCGAAGGGGACACATTAGAATTTGTTCTTGAACCGTCCGGTGATAGGCTATCGTTAGGTCTATTGGAATTTTCTGCCGGAGTAACGCTCAAAAACCCGCTCGACTTGTTTGGAGTGCCTGGGCCACTGATTATGGAAACTTGTACGTATTCTAACGCTCTGAATAGATGGTTTATGCAATCCTGGCTCATGTTAATATACACTTCGTAATTGACTTTGGAAGTGTCAATATGCTGGAACGTTAGATGGGGTAATGACACACTTCTCAATAGGCACGATGGGATCGAATCGTACTGGGATGCACGTCTACTGCTCACCGATCCTCTTCTCTTCTGGCTGGTCACGGTG
The DNA here is from genome assembly GCA_030564825.1 of Ogataea sithepensis. Lineage (NCBI taxonomy): Eukaryota > Fungi > Ascomycota > Pichiomycetes > Pichiales > Pichiaceae > Ogataea > Ogataea sithepensis. The sequence continues at coordinate 403,680 of JAJMAB010000003.1, read as the reverse complement.
GAAGATGATGACAAAGATGAATGGGTGACTGTTCCATTGGCACGGGATCTTCTGTAAACTTTTGGTTGGATATGCAATTCTGAATCGTTCACCAACAAACCTCTTTCTATTTCAGACGATTCTGATTTGATTGATTTTACTATGAACTTGATCAGGTTGTTTGAATTTGAGTTTGGATAAACAACAATTTGTTGTCCCAATGCGACGCATCTGATCTGATTCAAGAACTTGTCCTCTATCGTTTGAGCGTAAAGTTCTGTCAACTCCCAATCAGATGAAGATTCGGGTTCTAATTCAACAGATTGTACTTTGGGCAAGTCAAACACCAACTGGATGTTAATCTTCTTGTTTTCTTTCAAGCCAAGGATGTTAGCAAATTGGGTGTCGATCTCTATGGAGTCGTTATCTTTGGAGAAATAGCCGTTCCAACCACAGTAGTATTTGACTTTTCTTTTTGTGGAGCCCGATTTAACGGTCAACTGGGAGACTATATTCTGGACCAAAAAGTTGTTGGCGAGGAAAGGATCGATGAAAGGGGCGGGAAGGTTGATCAAACAATTTTTCAGTGACTTGAACACCACTTTGACCTCGATTGAATCCATGTTGCGATTAGTGTGTAATGCGATCTAAGATGAGTGAGTGAATGGGAGTTGTTGTTGTTACTAGTATTAGCCTGGGTGGCAAGAAAGGCAGGGGTAGGAATGGACTGTGGGACCAGGGTAAGTGTAAGTTTAAGTGTATACAGATATATATATATATATATAATATACAGGGGTGGAGAGAGACAAATTACCAAACCTAAAGTGAAAACCCAGAACAAAAGAACCCCAGCCAACCAGCCAACCAGCCAGCTGTGCAAAGTGGAGAAACGGAGCCTCGGGGTTCCCACGCGTTGCAACTTGCGCCCGCTGCGTCTCCCTGGCGCCTCCGCCTTGTGCTCTCCACGGCAGCCGCTGCTCTAAGCATACATATATATATATATATATATATATATATGCTATTAATTTAACCCACACACAGTCTACAGTTACACCCAGCTGAAACCATCCACAGGGAACCAGAAAAGGGCCCGTTATTATAAGAACATGGAAGCGGCCCAACGTCTCCTTCCACTTGCCGCATTCGGGCATCTTTGGCGGCAGGCGCGTCGCTCAGTCTTCGTCACTGACAACTGTCGACTCATCGTCGATCGACTCTATTAAATATTTACATTTTGCGTCGATATTAATTTTATCGTCGCGTCGGTTTTGCGCTGTGTGGACTGCGACACGACAATTTGCACTGGAAGAGAGGCACTTGTACATTTGACGTGTCTCTCTCTCATCATGGCATATCAATTTATATTCATCATTATATATATTTTATCAAACACATCATGCCGGCAAAAGGTTGGAGAAAAGATGAACAGGAATCCAATTTGGAGACGGCCTTGGACAACGAGAAGGTCTCCATAGAAAGCATCATGTTCCCCAAATCAACGGTTCTCAAGCTCGCTAGACAGATCATGTCCAACTCAGACTCTCAGATGCTCATCACAAAGGATGCTCAGACTGTAGTGCAGAGATCTGCAGTGTTGTTCATCAATTATATATATTACCACGCTAAGCAGGTGTCCAAGATGCAAGGACGTAAAGTGGTGAATGCCAACGACATCCTGACAGGTTTGGAAAATGCTGGATTTTTGCCATATTTGGCAGTGTTGCAAGAAGAACTAGAAGGCTTCAACAAGAGGAAAGACGCCAAGAAGAGAGAAAAACTAGCTGCCAGTAATAATAAAGGGGTGTCTGATGCGTCAAAGACCGATAGGGTGTCTACTGAGGAGCCTGAAGAAGCAGACGACGACGACGATGATGATGGTGATGATGAGAACAGGCAAGACGGTAAGGGATCGTCCAAAAGGGTTAAGCTTTCATCCAAGAACAAAAAATCAAAATCTACAACCGATGAGGATGAAGACGAAGAGATGGCTGATGTGCAAGAGGTTGATGAAGAAGAAGAAGATGGTGATGATGATGATGATGATGATGATGATGATGAAGAGGAAGAAGAGGAGCAAGAAGAGAATGAAGACGATGACGATGACGGGGAAGAAGAAGGAGATGATGATGATGATGAATTGACACCATCTCAACAACTGCAGAAGGAACATAAGGAGCTTACAGGCTCGGATGCAGAGGATGGGGTCGAGGAGGATAACGACGAAGTGGAAGAGGATGATAGTTAGGATTGATGCCATAAAAGGCTTATCAAATAATTTGTAAATTAGTTTAGATGGTTAATAATAGTTTTTCAGTTATACACTACGGTATCTGTTTCATATTAACTTTTAATTCGATATCTCTATTAAGAAAAATAGTATAAAAAGGGACAAAAACAAGATGAATAGAAGAGGAAAAATTTCCAATTTTAAGCAAGTTGAAAGAACTATAGAAAAGTTGTAGAAAGGTGGAAGCAAAATGGAGAGAATGTGAGTGAAACTATAAACTTAAAAATGTAAGAATGCGACATTCGCTTTCCTTTTATTCATTTTGGTTCCCTTCGAAACAAACAGCCTAGACGTTATTTACTCCAATATGTCAAACCCCAAACCTTCAGAACCTTCCGGCGATTTAGGATACTTTGGGTGAGGAGGTTGAGTGGGTTTGGAAGGATGCAAGCATCTCTTGTAGAAAGGCAATCCACATTCCAAACCAATAAATAAATAGATGAACAATCCAATGATGGAACAAACCAAAACAACAAACCGTACGTTGGACCACCAGAACTTCCTCTTGATCATCACCGTTCTTCTTCTGAACGAGTTTGCAGAAGAATTCAACTTGTTCGTCTTGTTCACCAACGAATTCAAATTCTCGCCTCTATTCAAGATCCGGTCGATGTTCTCGTTCATCAGATCCCTCACCTCATCGATCTCATTTGTGATGGTAGAACCATAGTTCGTCGTCAGTTGCCTCAACTTGGATTCTTCTTCATTAATTATCTCCTTCAATTTGATCTTGAATTCAAAGTTGTCGATACCACTACCGTTGCTATATGATCTGCTGTTGTTCAGGTCACCTTCGTCGTAGTAATCGGCAAGGTAAATGGCCATCAACTTATCGAGCAAGTTGTAAACGAAACTCTTCAGTATCTTGTCGTTGCAAAGGACTATAATGGTTATTAAATCGTTATTTTTCATTAGTTTCTTGTTGTAATAGAGAATTAAACTGACGTAACCATTTGGTTGCAATCCGTTGATACGGGTAGGTAATGACGAAGACGGTGTCGACGTCCCCGTCCCCGTCCCCGTCCCCGTTTCCGTTGTGGTCGTGGTTGTAGTTGTAGTTGTTGTGGTAGCGCTCTTTGTATTGTTGCTGTTATTCAATATCAAGTTACTCGATATCTTGAAATCGTTCATTCTGGAATCTTGAATCGAATTGATCACACCCAAGTTTTTGGAGATTAACTCGGAATAGTTTATGTTCAACTTGCTAGTGAAGTTGGTGTTGTCGTAAGTGTACAGCGTCGTTGAGTTAATGCTCAAGGATGAGTAAATCACAGAGGTGTCCAAGTCATCCGATGGAGATGCATGAAAAGACGATGGCGTTGTTGTCATTGTATCGGAAGACTACTTATAAGAAAGATGCAAGAATAAATAAACCAACAAATAAATAAAAATGAGAAGTGCTAGTTCAAAGCAGTTCAATTGAGGATGGAGCAACTGGATAAGCTGTTGGTGGGGACAAGTGGAAAGATTGGTGTTAGCGGTAATATAGACGAAGCAGCAGCTAGCTGAAAAAAAAAAGAGGCAGAAATCACGGGGGCAGCAGCACGTGGAAATCCTAACGGCCAAAAAAGGATCTAGAGACAGCTAACGGACAATTATAATTAAGGCCTGCTGGTGCTGCAGTATCTATTATAGATATATAAATTATGCTATAAATTGCAGCTTGTATGTTATAATGTCCCCAACAACAATAACAAGGCGAACAATAAAGGTGATGCCAGAATAATACAACAACAGATGCGCTGCTAATCGCTGAATCAGCTGCGAATATTGCAACAAATTTGTTACCAGGCGGCGGCTGTGGGTGGAAATTTCAATTGACAATGACAAGTTGAAAACGGGAGCGTCGTTGCGTCGTTGCGTCGCTGCGTCGGTGGGCGGAGCCTCGGAGGTGAAAAAACACCCGGGGAAACTGATCGTTATCGTGATTCGTGAAGACTGAACAGACGATCCGTTCTTCACTGTTTTATATATTGGTCTCCAATTCTGCAGATAACTACAAAACAAGCGGAACACACCGCATATATATATATATATATGTATGCGCAAGTGTGTGTAGATATATCATGTACAAATGTCAACTATCGACAGATTGAAAAAAAAAAAAAAAATATCCCAAATGAGTCCACTGAAAAAAAGATTTCATGTAGACACGGGGGGCCGATGCTTTGGGTCCGCCGGGTAGCAATTTCTATCTCAGACTCTCTTTTCTTCCTTATTTTTTTTTACTCTTCTCGTTTGATAAAATATGCTGATTATATTGGACCTAGAATATTACATACACAACTTATAGTTTATCGATCCTTACTATATCATTTTAGAGTCATCACTTGATGGTAGTCAAGATCTGTAAAATCGCTCACACACAACACATCCACCTTCTTTCCCTTCACTTCGGAAGGAACTTTGATCTTACCTTGGATCTTCTCCTCCCTGCCAACCATCCGTGGAGACTCTCTCTTGATAGCGTGCAGCTTATCGTTCTCTAAATCGCAAATGATCACAAACCATGTCTCCCTTTGAGGCTTTGAAAATTTCGGTGAGTAAACTTTGAAATCTCCTCCACCACTGGTGGACTTGTTCTCGTGAATAAATTCAACGATGATCTCATCCTCTGTCTCTTGACTCACTTTCAATGTTCCTGTTGGTAACTTCGACCCAACGTTGACAAACTTGTCCCTTTGACGTCTCTCAACTTTCAACCTTTCAGAAAGTTTGTGTAGCTCCTTCTGATCCATCTTACCAATCGCTTTCAAATCAAGTTTAGGTTTCTCACCGTGAGGTTGCCAGTCAGAACCGTCTTGATCGTAAACACCTTCGGCAAGTGGCATTGGTTTCAAGCCAGGTAAAGTTCCAACAAAGTCATGGTCAAACCAGCATGCTTGCTTCACACACTGCATCAATTTGATGAACATTAAAACGGTTGACAAGTAACCAAGCTCTGAAGTCACGTCGATATACGCTTGTAAGATACGTAAACTTTGATCCAAAACCGAAACAGTATCCTGGGCATAATCAGCAATAGGTAGGTCGATCCTTTCGAAGTATGCCTGCAACAATAGATAGGTCTTGATATGAGGATCCCAAATAAATTCGCAATCTTTCAAATCGTCGGCAGAGTATCTCATCTGTTGTGACATCTCCATGTTGATTAACTCTTCTCCGTGCCTTGTTGGTAACTCGTCGTATTCGGATGCCTCCGAAAGTAACATTAGACATTCTCTGAAACTACTTTCTTTGCTAACTTTCCTCAAAAGGTTTCTAATTGTCTTGTGTGACAGATAGTAGTATGAGGAGATTTGCAAATACGGTGTAGGTTTCAACTTATCGCCATGGCAAGTAAGACATTTAGACTCTTTCAAGTTTTCAATCACGCTGTCTATTAATCCACTTAAATATGTGCTGATACCGGTAGGGGTCAGATCCTCAATACCGTAGTACGTTGGATTGTTATGAGCTCTCCTGTACAAGAAAGTCCACGTCAAGAAATTCATAGCATCCTGTCGAGAAGTGATCGTACCGGAAGAAATTTCAGCTCCAATGTGGTTATCCATCACCTTGTACAACGACGACTCCACAGGGAAACCAACATTCAAGAAATGCTTGTAAAACATCTTCTTGGACTCCTTCGTGTAAACAATTGCTACACCACTAGTATCGAACGCAGGTCTACCCGCTCTACCCATCATTTGCAAAATATCCGTTAGATCCATGTCACGGTACGCCTCGATCTTAGCGTCAAAGAACTGAGTACCCTTAATGATAACCAAGTAAGCTGGTAAGTTAACACCCCAAGCTAAAGTAGAAGTGGCCACCAAGATTTGAATCTTGCTCTTCTCAAACAACTTGTGTGAAATCTGTCTATCGCTTTCAACCAAACCAGCATGGTGTAAACCAATACCAAACTGCAAAGAGAGTCTCAAAGTGTCATCCTTAACTTTAGGTAGTATACTTTCCAACTCTTCGTCGTCCATCTTCAAGAAACGACGAGGGTTCTCTTCAACACCACACAAGTGGATCAAATCCAACGCCGTCAATCTAGTTTGTCTTCTAGAAGCAACGAAAATCAAAACCGGTTTGTTAGGCGAATGCTGTTTAATTGCCATAAACGCTGGCTTGTTCATCGTCTTCATCAACGGACAAAACGCTAGGTTGTCTGGGAATCCATCAATATACATCTGCAACGGAACAGGTCTGACACTCTGTGGGAAGTTGAACAACCCTTCCTTGACACCAAGCCAGCCAGCCATATCCATCGCATTAGAAACGGCAGTAGACAAACCCAACAACCTGATAGGCTTCTTGGTAAACGATGAAACAAAATTCAATCTGCTGACGATCATCTCCAAAATTGGGCCTCTGTCACTTGCCAACAAGTGAATTTCATCCATGATCACTAACGACACCTCCTGCACAAACTTTCTGCTTTGCCAGTTACGTGATATACCATCAAACTTCTCCGGGGTGGTGATGATGATGTCAGCCTCTCGCACTTCTCGAGCTTCTGGCAACGAATCACCAGTCATTTCCACCACCTTGTGACTCGAATTCTTGGAAATACGTTCTCTCCAATCATCGACTCTCTCTCTAACTAACGCCTTCATCGGAGCAATGTAAACAATCTTGGAACCTGGGAATTCTCGAAAAGCGTGCCAGATAGCTAACTCGGCAACCACGGTCTTACCAGACCCAGTTGGGGAACCAACAAAGACACTTGAATTGGTATTGTAAAGGGTGTGGAATGTCATTGTCTGCATAGGATTGAAGTACTTGAATTTAGGGCTGTATATTTTCTCCACCTGAGGGTCATGTAAAGCTGTGATGGGAAGCGGTTGCAACCTCAAAAGTTTGGTTTGAATCGTTTCATTATGTGGTCTAATCAAATGCTGGAATGAAATCGCATAGGCAGTTTCAGCCCCTATCCATCCATCACTGATAGCACGCACAACAACCTGCGGGGGCAATGGATCTCTCAATGGGATCATGAAGTCCAACTCATGGTTACCTGCCATAGATTTCTTGTTTAAGATGAATTTTTCAAAATGCAAGATGTTGGATTTATCACTTTCCTCCACAATAATCCAAAATATCTGTGCGTTACCATGGGATTCGAAGTTCCAGGTGAAATCAGCCTCGATTGTGACGTGAACCCTCATAACATTGGCAGTGATCGGGAAAATTTCGGCGTCTAACAACAAGTACGGGAACCTTCCAACAAGCTTGTATAGGACATTTCCCATCCTATTATTGTGAACCAAATCACCCAACTCTGAAGAGCTCATATTCCTCAGCATCTCCATACTTGGGTTTCTCGATTCAATAGCCCTTAGAATTTGTTGAGGTAACTCGAATTGGTTCATTGGGTGATGGAATGACCACAACTGTCTATCAATGGACTTACAAATGGAAAGCATCACTCTCGCAAACGTACCCCATCTTCTGTTGATACCTATCAAAAACAACGCACGACAAATACGTGCAGCGTTTTGTGCAACATAGTTTGAATCGGAAATTAACGCGGAATCTTTGATCTGAGCTTTGGAGACATAAGCCTGCAATAAAATGTTGGCCTTACCTTGAGCAGTTTCAACTTCAGAACCTATTTCGCAGGCCATCTTTTCCTCCTTCAAAGTTTGCAACTCTTTGGCTTCTTCTTCTCTAAATTTGATGTTATCGAACTCTGAACTCATAGCTATAATGCTCAACACATCAGCCTCCGTTGCCATTGGATTCATCATTTGATTGAAGATCTCAACAGATTCATTTAACAAATAAAAGTCGGATGCAATTCTTCCAAGATCTTTGGCGATAAATGCTGTGGATCTCTCATCAAACACAATCATTTGTAAAGTGTGGAGCTTTCTAGCAGCAGTGATAATCATGTCCCGTCTTCTTTGAACTAGCAATGGATCTTCGGCGAGCTCTTTCCAATCTATTCCGTAGGCAAATGGGTTCTGCTTCATTCTAACGTTCAAATACGTGTAACCTAACCATTGGACACCTTCTTCAATATTTGTCACCGTACCCAAAGAAATTTCGGCGTTCAAGTTGTCAACAATTTTTTCCGCTAGCTTGGATTCGATGGGATGCTGTTGTAAGAGCAAGGAAACGTAATGGTCTAATCTGTCGCTGGTAGTACACAAGACACCAATACCATGACTTTCGTATTGAGGTCTACCAGCTCTACCAAAGATTTGAATCACATCGGAAATACCAAGGTCAACAAATCCACCGGCTTTAGAGTCATATACCTGGGTACCTTTGATGATAACACACGCAGCAGGTAAGTTAACACCCCAAGCCAAAGTTGCCGTACAACATAACACTTTTATTGAACCATTCAAAAACATCTTCTCGGTTAAATTTCTATCACTTCTCATCATTCCGGCATGATGCACGCCAAAACCCATTTGGAATAATTCACGAATATCTTTGTTCTTGTTCTTATTCAGTTCTCTTTCAAAGAAACTGTACTTATCAGATTCAGAGCAGTCGAAGTATGAAGTTTGTGCCCTTTCACCAGCCAATCTCATAAAAGTCTTTGCAGTATTCACAGTTTCTTTTCTCGAATGCACGAAAACCATGACCTGATGGCCTTGTTCCAACATATCAATAAGTTTGTCGTAGACGACCTCGTCAAGCTTATCTCTTGCTTGCTTTGATCCAGCTTTCGCACGAACACCGAGTAATTGTTGCTCTAATGGAACAGGTCTGAACGATTGGTCAAAGTAAAACATACCAACGTTTCTATTAACACCCAAAAAATCTGCAACATCCACAAAGTTCGGCAACGTGGCCGATAAACCAACCACTCTAATCATAGATTGAGAGCTTTCAACCTGTCTCAAGGTTCTGGCAACTAACGTCTCGATGACTGAACCTCTATCTTCGTGTAACAAATGCACTTCATCGATGATCAAGAGCTTCACTTTCTCCACTAATTCGGTATCACCATTGGACTTTCTCGTGACAACATCCCATTTTTCAGGTGTTGTCACTATAATTTGAGTGGTCATTATTTCAGACTTCGTCAATTGCATATCACCGGTCAACTCTCTAACTTGAATCCCTAGCCAAGACAACTTCTTGGAGAACTTCTCCACGATCTCAGCTGCCAATGCCTTTAAAGGAGCCACATAGACAATCTTAAATTCGTCATAATCTATATCCATTTGAACACCGTCCTCAGCTACGGTCTCGGTAACGAATTGCTTAATCGTATGTAGAATCGTCAATAAGGCGACATCCGTCTTACCAGCACCGGTAGGTGCACAAACTAACATATTTTCATTGGTATCGTAGGCAACATCGTAAATCAATGATTGCATTCTGTTTAACGTCTTATATCCCTTGAATGTACCTTGGCATAAGAAATCCATTTCCTTTATGGGCACCAACCTTTCTTTCAAGAACGGAATACTTTTTCTTTCTGCCTTCGGTATAATAATTTCCTCGTAATTTTCGTAAGATTCTCTGGTGGATCCAAAAGGTAAACTAAACTTCTTACCGGTAAATGAGATCATGTTCCCACCAGCCCCTGCCGATCTATAAACGTGAGGATATGAATCTTTGGTTTTCTCCCATTCCAACTTTACGTTTTTGGCATTTCTTGCATTTGCAGCAACTTGCTCCTTCATTTCTTCGTCGGTCATTAGCCTAGGGGTAGCCGATCTTGAGACAACGTTGCTAGATGCTACAGATGATATGGACCTCTGATACTCATCTAATAGTTCTTTCCTGTTTTGAACAATTTTCGATATAAGGTCAAACTCATCAAATCCCAATATATCAAAAAGCATCGATTGAACGCCCTCTTCGGTCTCTTGTAAACTTATACAACTTATAATACTCTCTAGTAGTTGATCATCAGAGATGCTATCTCCACCATGAGAATCGTGGATTCTTTGGCAGTTCTCTTTCACTTCGTTCAATAATTCAAACTTGGAGATATCAAAGTCTAACGACAAGTCATTACCAGAATCGCTAGAGTCTTCGTCTTCATCATCTTCTGAGAAATCAAGGCTGCTATCCATGAGATTTTCAAAACCTTTCAACAGGTCATAAACTTGCTTCGAGATATCCAACTTGGTGGCCCCATCGTTTATGTTTGTTGGAAACTTGAACGCCGATTCTTCCCCCTCCAAGTGTAGTTCATTGAGCGTCTCAATCATCGGCTGCATAGCCTGAAGATATGACTTTGTGGAAGAGACGTTATATGTTGCCATTTTGCTGTTTGCTCAAGCTTTCGAATTATTTTTCAGTCGGTATGTGCTCTCTATATTATTATCCCTGATGTCTTTTTTTTGAGAGCAAGAAATTTACTTCTTCCTTATGCAATTGTAAAAAAATGCTGTTCAATGGTCTATAATGGCGACTGAATATCCTTAAACTTGTTCTGCAACCTAATTGGCAAGTTGTTGTCAGTTAATAAACGATCTATGAACTGCCTTTAAACGGAGTCTACACACTACAGTAGACTGACAAATCCGCAGAAAAATTTAGGCGCGAAGGAAGTTGAAGTCCCCCAGTAATGTGGCAGTCCCCAAATTCAGGAGCCCATCTAACAATCGCAAATTAAATAAATCTGGTATTTATTAGAATTGTAATGAAGTGAAAAAAAAGATAAAAAGCCAGAAAAATAATAAAAATGTTTAGATATATAAGTAGGCTTGAAAAAAGTGAAGTTTAGTAACGGAAATAAACTATAGTAGAGCAAACAAGGAAAACGAAAAACAAGAAAAACAACCACACAAAACACAAAACACAAAACACAAAACACAAGCAAAAATAAAAAGAGTACAATTGGGAACAGTTAACCATGTTCTCAGATAAATACAACAAATTGTGAAAACATGAAAAAAAAATAGATACACACACAAAACAATCGATCTCTAGACTGATTAAGAGCAGAAGGATATGTAAACAGGAAAACATTGCAGATTATTGTAAAGCCAGAATGCATAAAACCGATGGGTCTGATAATTGTTAGATGCTCTCAATGCATTGAAACCCGTTATCACAAAACCATAAAGCGTGGGAACTGAAGTTATCAATGAGAATTCAAATCAAAACACAAAACTAAGAATGCCGTAAATTAGATCAAAATTGGTCGGTAGATGAGTCGATGTCCACTAACTAGAAGTCATGCGTCAATCAGTATTTGACGAAGATATAATTCTCAGTAACGAAAGAGAAGTCCAGATGAAATAAACAAAATAACAACGAAAAAATATTAACTCGCTGGCCCATAAGAGAGAAAAAAAAAAGATAAACAAAACAAAAAAATTGGATAAGTGATGCAAACAATAGAATTAGAAAATGATTTGGAAAAAATGGGAAGAAAAATAGAAATTAAAGGTCAAATTGTCCGTTAACAAATTCATCATCAACGTCCATATCATCATGATTCATTTCCTCTTCGTCTTCCTGGCTGTCTTCATCGATGACCTCTTCCTCGGGAGGTAAAGTAGGGTTGCCAGGAATTAAAGAACCATACATTGGTTTATAAGAGTTAATCATTTTCTTGTTGATAGACTGCGTATTCAAGTGATCGAAAATCATGGAATCATCAACGTAAGTAAAGCCTTTGAAGTTCTCTTGAACTGCAGAAGACAATGGTGTAGTACCCATGAGTAGCTGCTTATTGATAGCTGATGTAGAAGTGTTTGTAAACTCAGGGTCAAAATTAGAAGTATCTAATTCGTTGGCAATATGAGGAACAAATGGAGGTGGGATCTTCTTTTCTCTCAAGAGCACCCAATCGATATCGTTGAAAAATGGATGGGCTCTCAACTCTCTAGCGTCGTTAATTGCACCCAATCTATGCTTAGGATTTCTATTCAATAAACCTTTGACAAACGATCTTCCTTCTGGTGACAAAATCTCTTTAGGGAATCTCACCTTACCAAAAGCGATATTTTTATACATCTGTTGTGTGTTGTCGGCATAGAATGGAGACCAACCGCAGCACATTTCAAAGATTAGAACACCTAGCGACCAGAAATCAACCATCTTTGTGTATCCGGACTCATCCAACAACACTTCTGGGGCTAAATATTCAGTTGTACCACAGAAAGTGTTAGTTGTACCGTTGGAAGTCAAATTTGCCTTCGATAATCCGAAATCACATAAGGCAATATGGCCATTGGCATCTAACAAGATGTTTTCCGGTTTCAAGTCTCTATAGACGATGTCATTGTCATGCAAATGTTCGAGAGCTAGTACCAATTCAGCGATGTAAAACTTGGCTCTATCTTCACTAAATCTACCCTCTTTCTGTAAATGCCAGAACAATTCACCACCACTCATGTAATCAGTAACTAGATAGAGATCAGCTAGCGTTTGGAAAGAGAATTTCAAACCAATGATGAATGGCGAGTCTGCAGTGGAAGTTCTCACTAGAATATCTCTTTCACCAATGGTATGGGCAATCTCTTTCTTTCTGACGATAACCTTCTTCGAAAGTACCTTCATGGCGTAAATTCTTCCTGTATCTTTCTTCTTGACTTGGAAGACTTGACCAAAAGTACCTTTGCCTAGTAGTCTCAAAATATCGAAATCCTCCGGAGTATAATGTCTTTTTCCAGTGTTTGAATATTCTAATTTGACTCTAATTTTGCCTGTAACCATTTCAGTATTGATTCTTGGTTTCAAATTTAACCATTGCTCGGCTCTGGATTCTTCAATGGTTTGAGGTTTAATTCTCACATGACCTAAGAACAAATCATCCTGTGCAGCATCGTACACAGAAATATCCAATTCGGATGTGGCACCAACCACATCAAACATGGCTTTGTGATGCCAGACAGGATTTGATGAATTGTAATTGTTGGCTCTAATGTTTAGGTTTGAATGTGACGAAGTTTGGGTTCTAACTAAAGGTTTTCTTTTTGAATCAGTCGCAGCTTTGATGCTGTTTGTAGTGGACGGAGGCGGCAATGTCTCCAGTCTAGTTTCAAAAGATTCAGGTCCTTGGGTCACGAATTCTGAGCTTTCGAAAGTGCACACCACGTAAGGTTGGGAATTCTGTGATGTGACATTCAAACCAAATGCCTCAATGATACTAACTCTCAATTTACCTCTTGGAACTGCAGCGTCAGTATCAGTTGAAATCGGCAACGCGTTATTAAGGTATGAATTTTTGTCCTTTGCGTCTATCTTTGAGGATATATTATTGACCCCGGTGGTTGTGTTTAGTTGAGCAGTCAAATTGCTACTTTGTTGCGATTGATCAAATTGATTCATAGTTCTATTCAAAGCATTCTGTTCTCCTTTAATCGTGGTGCCCACAGCAAATGAACTGTCACTTAACGCTATTGTGGGAGTGGCAGTGTGTGGCATCATTTCAACTGGGAATAGTTTTGGAGACGTCATACGGCTGCTGCCGTTACTGTTTCCATTATTTGGGTTGTTACTAAAATGCTGATTTTCGTTATGGCTTTCATTATAATATTGCTGGGACATGCCTGTAGCAGCGACCGATCCATCCTGCTGTTGATGGGGGTGCTTTTTACCAAAATTGAAAAACGTCTTTGCAAAGTCGGACATCTGAATCAGGTAAAAATAAATAGCCTTGTAAAGGTGGATATTAAATGTCGACAATATGAAGGATAATGAAAGTTTTTGATGTTGGGAGGAGATATGTAGTATAAAGTCCAGGAAGGAAGTATCAAACTGGCCAAATAAAGGTTAAGGAACGAGAGAAGAAAAAGAAGCTTGTATGGTGTTATTAGTAATGAGCCTTTGTTGTGTGTAATAGTCGTGGATTGTGTTTGCAACTCTCCCAAATATTCAAACAACGGGTTTGTGACTAAAATAAATATGAAGAAGAAAGGAAAATTAAAGTACGGAATGCTTTATCTATGGTCAAAGGATAGAAGTATGTTAGTGACATCTAAGGCCTCCGATAGAGAGTAAAAAGAAAAGATTTTTGAGACTCACCTGCCAGTAATCGCTATGGTAACGATTCGATAAAAGGAAAATGCTAATTCAAATTGCTGATGGTGTTGGGATCCTTGAGCTGTGGAGATAGTTGTATCTGTTGATATTATCGGTGGTTGATTGATGAGTTGATCGGGTATAATACGGTCCTGTCTATAAAACGATCTGTATATAGTATATATATATATATATTGTACCTATATATAGGTGATGTAATATGACGTGCTTGAAGAGTGTGTGTGTATGTGTGTAACGTAAGATCTGGTGAATCCCTGACTTGAAAACAAATTGGGGTAAACCTTGGGTGATACTGTAACGGATCTAGATAGGGTGGTGGTAAAAGTGGTTCTGATATCGAGTGTGAGAGTAACAAGAGACCAATAATCGAGTGGAAGGTAAGAGTGGCACATCAGATTAAGATACCGGAAGCGGTCTGGTGTGCAAAGATACCCTGCTTACACATCGTCCGTCCTTCCTGGGCGCTACGCCTGTTCGCGCACGCCCGCCTTCGCTTCACTGCCTGGCTGCCTTCGAGAGATTATACATGGCTCTTATGGCAAACATTGAATTCTGCGTGGACTGTGTTCTGCTCTGTGCAGAAAAAGAAAAAACAAAATATCGCACCCGTCCTGTGCAGCGTCTCCCCCTCCTTCGGCCTTTCCCCCCGGTCAGTGCACCGACCGCCGCGTGCTACCTAATACAGGCTCCGTGCACAGTCCTGAAGAATCCTGATCCCACCGCGGACGGCCATCGGTTTGCCTTGGCCCCTCTGTATTCCATTAAACTCGTCATTTGGCCCCTGCAACTTGCAAGCATCGCAGCGTCTGCCCCAGGCGCCATAGCCACCCCGGCGATGCGAGTGTGCCCTCCTTCCGTTGTTTGTTTCCCGTCTCGTCCACAGCCTACAGTGCTACACTCTCACTGCTCAGTCTACGCTACACGCCGCCACTATCTAGTATCCACTGTCCAGACGTAATAACTGCCAGTGGTCTAACGTATACTTTATTACTACAACACCGCACCCCTTATGTCATCTCCAGGCCCTAGGCCCCTAACCTCGGTCTCGACTCTCTCGCTCTGCCCGTTCATTTGGTAGACTTGTGCCAAATGCTATTAAGTTTAAAGATATGCTAAAATTTTCTTTTCCCTTTTTGCCAAAAAACAAACAAATAGCATCGCAAATGAAGAGAGAAAAATAAATATAGATGTCAACAATCTTCGTAGCTGTAAATTTATACAATTAAGCTGTAAGTTGTAACTAGTTCTCGTCTCGTTTCTCGATTCTCTTCGCATCCAAATTTCATGATCCACACAAATCGGGTGACGTAACAGCTTGATAATCACAAACCTCCCATTACAACTCTTCGGCTTCCAGTTGGCTGTAACTGTCAACCAGAAGGTTACAATAGTTCTTTTTGTTGTATACTTCCGTTAATTCCATAGAAGTATATCTACATTTCCAGACGAATTGTGCATACATTTGTGCCTTGCAGGCACGTTGGTAATTACAGTATCGAATGTTTACTCTATTCATACCCATAAGTCTATTTATTTATTCATTAAAAAACCAAAGCAAAAGGAAAAACGTAAATATATGCATAAAATATATACAAAACTAATATACAGATTGTCATAAGAAATCAGTCCTATCGAGTCATAGATATAACAATAAATAGGTCCAGCAATCACCAGTCATCTTCGAGGTCGTCATTCTCCACCAATATCCTCATATTTTCAACAACCTCGTTGTTAATTGTAATCATACCAACATCGTTAAACCAAATTGAATTGGCAGCGTTCTCATTTCTAAACCACTCCAAGCTCACCCAGATCACTTCGCTGGCTTCCAATCTCAGTCCATTGATCTTCAAAACTCTTAAAACACTCATGCTTGATTGCTTGTTATCACCATTGGAGTCCCTATTCAACCGAGTAACATAATCCGGAGTGATAAAATCACCTAAAGTATCGAGTTTTCCAGCTTCCAACCTTTCAAAAGTAATTCTTAGGTCGTTACATTCCCGAAGGAATAAATCTCCAGGAATAACACCCGATATTTTTGTTCCTTGCAGTTTCTCGTATTCGGTAGGTTTCTGAGCTTTCAGTGATTCAAGTCTATTGTTGACCCAGCTCTCTAAGGACTCACCATGTTTAGTCTTCGTTCTATACATCACCGAATTGGTAACCTGTGAAACATCCCCGACCATGGCTTCAAAGATCTCCGTATCATGAGGTCTTGCACAGATTAATTCATCAACTTTGGAATTTCCAAACGTGTTGTAAAAAGAATCTCCTAGTTCCATCTCTAATATCCCTTTTCTATAACTTGGTCTTCTAAGAGTTAATTGATACGCATCATCTAAAAGGTATAGATTAGGGAAATGTAACAATTTGGAATTCAAAAAGGTTCTTCCTGTGTTCGAAGAGCCAGCTTGGCATTGCTTCAGATCCAGATAGTCCACTTTCAATGATAATCCTATGCTTTCTAACGCTGGCACTTCATATAGCTTGTTATTCAGTGGCTTGATGTAATCAAGGTAGGTGTTTGAATCTGCCAAAATTTTGTCCCCAACTGTGACATTTTCTGTTAGCAAATGATGGTTTTGTAAAAGAGCGATCATCTCCTTTGTAGATGACACAGAATATAAACGCCTCTTCTTTGAAGCCCTCTTCTCCTTTAGGTTGTTAAACCTGGAATCACGATAGACATATCTAGCTAATTTCTCGTAAGGCAGGTTGGCAAACCGGTCCAAGTCTTCGAATCCATCGCCAAAAAACTTGTTATAATAGTATCCAATCAATCCAGAACTAGGTTCTGTTTCACTCGTGTTGTTATTGGAGCCTCTGGCCTCATCCAATTTCTTAACGAGATTAGCTTGTTTGTCTTCTTCCACAAAATCATAAACTTTCAACGATTTATCAAACCAAAATGGGTGTGCCTCGGTGGAAAATACAACGTTGCTGCCACCATTTTTAACGTGGATATCATTTTCCTCGTCAAATAATAAATACAAGTATTTGAAAGTTTCACTCAGAACAAAACTCTCCATTCGATCTTGTCTTTTGTTCGTTATAATATCCAGTACACCAGAAAATCCACATGGGGCCATAAATCTTTCCTTGAAGTCCTTTAAAATCGACTCGCCGATTCTGAGGAAGAATGGATCCTTTGTAGCTCGGTACAAATGGTAAGTTGATTCGACAAACTCTGGTCTCAATGGGTACCATTCTAATCCGACCGAATATTTCAACAATGCCTCGTCTGTTTGCTCCAACGTTAGTCCGCTGACGGTGTCACCATTTTTGTAAGTAGTTTTGCCACGCAATAACTTTTCCGATCTGAGACTAGAGAAATTCCATCTTTCTGGGATAACACCATAATAATTCCACAATTTCAAAAACACCATGTACAAATCGATTGAATTGGTAACATCGCCAGCTAAAGTTAACAATCCAGGGAAAAATGCACCCAATGCATCGATCCATTCGGTGACAGCAACTGCATTGTGAACATGAACATTTGTGAAAAAACCGAAATAATTCTGTGAATGAGTTAAAAGAGCTCTATAACTGTCGTGCCAAATTTCGTACAATTTGGAATCGTCAAACAAAATAGAATACTTCAAAGCATACTCGTAAAAGGAATCAATGGAAGCTCCAATACCTGTGATCTGATCGCTGAAGCTGTTAGTCTTCGCATCGACGGACATGGGCAATAGATCCAAAGGCGACCTAGAATCCCAAATATTGAGAAAGGAAGTCTTTGTCACTTGCTCAAATATAGGATCACCAGATAATCTACCAAGTAACGTAAACTCTAAAATCAACGATGTGATTCCAGAGGTACATTGTTCTTGTTGCAAAGACGCTGGTAGTTTGTTAGGACCTCTTCTAAGGTTTGTTCTAGGAAATGGTACATTGATATCGTTGTCATAAGCTAAAATCAATCGTTTGCCCAAATCATAGGCCAACCGTAACAAGAATCCATCATAACTTTCAATAGCGAATCCTCTTCTATGGTCACTGGCATATAGATGCGCGCTCAACAATCCTCCTAGAATCCTAATGTTCGTTTCGAATACCTGTACGTTACTGTCAATGTCGAAATCCGAATAGGTATCTTTGATCAATTGAACGTACCGTTCAAATTTCGGTTTATCACCCATTATTACAAATGTATCAATCGAGTCGAACAAAGTTAACGAAAAGTTGCCCATGACGTCATTTTTCACCGTGTTTGATATATCCTCGAAATCAGGTTTATTGGGCTTACAGATCAATGGGTTCACTTCGTCGTAAGGGAATCCGTAAGTCATGTAACTATTCCATGCATGATCAAAGAGATTTCTTGTTTCATTGCAAAGTGATTTCAAGTGTTTCTTTGTGAACGACGATTGAAATAACTCACTATTCGTGGTACTGTCGTTCGGATCAAGTTGGCAGGACCCCTTGGAAACCATTAGCATGAGAGAGACAACGATGCCGCCGTATCGCCCGACATCCTGTAATTTCATTGTCTATGATAACACTTATGTGTATGATATTCACTTCTGGTTAGCTTCAAAGGGAGATGGGGAGGACAAGCGAGCGTAGTCTGCCTTGGCCGATCCACAGAATAAGTTGAAAAATTAATTGCCATACGAGTCTATACTCTATAGGCCTCAGTATGTGCAAATGGCCTGTCACAGTCTCAGATCGATCGCGAGGTCCCGCCAGTTGAAGGTTCACCTCCTGCGCGGCGCTCATTGGAAATTTGAATTTACAGCAATTGATTTAATATGTCATAGACGTTAAAGAAGGAAGCAGCGACGCGACGACCCGCACAGTGGACACACTGACAACAGCCGAAGGGGCGTTTACAAAAATGGAAACGGAGATATACAAATGCAGACTCAAGCGGCTGTGGGGATTTTCCAACAATTAACCCAATCGGGCAGGTGCTGGTGGGTGAACGAGCAACTTAGCCTTCGGTGCAACTTTCTTCTTGCGGGCACCGTTGCAATTTGCTTTGGCAAAGCAATGTTCTTGTCATATGACAAGTGCCACCACCCAGACAGAAAATACGGGTTGCATTTTCTGCAATACAACCTTGTTAGGATTATTTATAAGTGGGACTCAGTTTCGTCTTGAATGCAACCGCTTCCTTTGTTCTTTCCTTGCCTGTTCATTTCTCTCAAACAATTATCCTCGAACTTGCCCCAGACTTCACCTGGTGCGATCCTCAGAAATTTTTAAGATTTGCATATACTGTTTACCTTGCTGTTTTTTTTGGCTTTGTGCAAGTTCCGGTTACTTCCATATCCTAATAGACCTTTGAATTCAAGGCAAGTTAACATCGGCACTTCTCAATTGACCGATCACTTAATCCAAAATGTTGTTCTTTAGTATATTACTAAAGGCTATTCCGATTCTCCTTTTACTCGGCTCGGTATTATGCTTCTTCTTAACAATATTGACAGGAGCATCCGACAGCTCCATCTTGAAGCATTTCTACTGGTTACAAGCAGATACCTCAGATTTTGGAACAACATTTGCAGCAAGTAGATGGACCAATTATGGGCTATGCGGAGTTGATGGCAACAGAAATGTGGATTGTACCAGTAGTGCACCAGCATACCCTTTCTCACCAGTTGACAACTTCAACACAACGACTAACTTACCAAGCAGCTTTAGCACTAGTAGAGATACTTATTACTACTTGAGTAGAATTTCTTATGGATTTCAATTGGTTGCTATCACTTTTATAGTTCTATCTGTTATTCCTGTCTCGTTGTTGTTATTCACTGGTAGATTGAGAATAGTCACCTGGGTGATATTCAGCGTGGCGTTACTATTTACACTCACCTCGGTTATTTTAACAACGGCATGTTTTGTCAAAGGTCGTAATGCCTTCCATGGTGATGATTACTCCGCCCATTTGGGTGTCAACAGTTTTGCTGTGGCATGGACGACGGTTGCATGCTTGCTATTCCTGATTCCATTCTTGGCATTGAAATCCGGAAGCGGTGGTAGCTACAGAAGAGGTGGTTATTCCTTTGATGACTATGACGATAAGCACTGGGCATTGAGCCGGAAGAAGAGAAGAGAGATGGACAATGTCAGAAGACAGCAGATGATGAGCCAAAGGGATTTGCACGTCAATGAGCATGGAGGTGTGAACTTTATGAGCATGATTCAAAAACGTGAAGCTGAAATGGGCAACAGCCATAGGCCAGTTGGAGATGCCACCGAAGGTGATAACCAGTATTATCAGAGTCAACAACCAGGAGATACCACTGCTGCCACAGGCGGCACCGTTGGGTCTAAGTTCAACTTCTTCAGAATCAAGAGACAGCATAAGAAAACAGATTCTTCAGACTATTCGGGTGACGAAACAGTTGTGAATCCAAACTCTCAAAGTTTAACGTACGAGGAGCAAGTCCAAGCAACCATGAAAAGGTTAGAACAGGCTCGCCAAAACGAAAATCCGAATTGATGAATATCGCTCGTCATCTTTCTAATGTTTACCGTATTTTTTTTTCTTTATGTGTTTGGTTTTATTTTCGTTCTTTTTTATGTCTCTTTCGTTTTCTTTGATACCGTATGTTTTTTTTTTTTTCGGACATTAGTTGTCCTTTTTGCTTCTTGGTGATCGATTTTTCTTGTTTGGTTTTCTTTTTGTATTATTCGTTGTATTTAACCGAAAGCTACGATTCCCTGCCCAAAATACATATTTTTGTAATCAACGAATGAATCATGTACTTCTCGAAAAAAAAGAAATGTGAAACTAAATTCAACATATATATATACATATAGAGTTCGTTGCTACTGCTGTAGTTTTATAAATCATGAATCCTCCTATTCGTTTCTAGTGGGTTAAATTCACAGGTTTTCCTGCTTCCCATTCCTTCAATGCATTTTTAATGTTATACCAAAACTTCATCTTGATCGTCTCGAGAGCCGCATCTTCATAATCTTGATTCTGGAAAAATGCAACCAATCTTCCGAAGCTATCTTCAATTCTTTTATTATTAACTTCAGTCATCTGTTCAAGATCTGCTTCGTTTTGTATGTTTTCCAAATCTTCATGAATGTCCAAGATCTCCATCAATAGAGACTGATCTTTGAATTGGAATTTCTTGTTAACAGCATCATCATTCAAGTCAATCCCTGCCTTTTGGTTTAAAATGTATTGTGATCTTGTCAACGGATCGACAAGAGTCTTGTATGCAGCATTAATATGAGAAGACAGTTCGCCATCATCCGGTTCAATCCCCGAGTTAGTGGCACTACCTATGGACGATTTCAAATCTGGATGGTTCAACCCTTGCAGCATTCTGTACTCTTTCTTCAACCCACGTAGATTCACATCAAAACTACAAGCTGGTGGGCCCCCATGAGGAAAAGTCATTGGAAACAACTTGAAGTAATCCAATGACGAAGTCGAGTTCGATCTCGCCTTTAATCTGTGTGCCATCATAATTCCTGGTGTTCTTAGAGCGATCCTAGATCCCCTAGAGAGCGTGGATGGCCAATTGCCCCAACGACAATGTAAAACGGATGTCATTGTAAATGGGAGTATTGTTCTTCAATGTAAGAAAATTGGAGTACCCTTGTAGATTGATAAAGAGTTCGAAGTCCAGATATCCATAGTACACAACACTTGAACGTTAGTACCGGCATTCACCCGGGCCCGGCTGGACTGTTTGACTGTCCCGCGACTGTCAGCGTGTCTCTCACGAGCCGCTAGCAAAAAGGGCCTGCACTTTTTGTACTTGGGCCTCGCGCTCTGGAGACTGGCAGTGCTGGTGGAAATGAGGGGAAGAGAGGGAGACAAATAGATTTAAATATTGCTTTATGTACTTATTTCACTCTGTTCAAGAGGTGGCCAAACACATGTTCTTAGTTACCATCTGATCTTCAAACACAGTCGGCACACAAAATGGCAGGGCAAGGAAGACACTGTAAGTTTTGAGCAAGAATGATTCTTACCACCTGAAGGCCGTTTACCGGTCAATAAATCCCAGGTTTTAAAGAGAAAACAGAAACGATACTAACGTTAACATTGGAAAAAACAAAATGGTTGAACAGTACTTCATACCGATCCAGCAATCGAAAAATTCGGTTATTTTAGAGAGAATATGTCTCTTTACTATAAGATGAATTTGAAATCTGCCTCGTTCGCTATACTTTATCTTGCTATCATTCCAGTGTCTTTGATGTACGTTGGTTACAAATATGAGGGCATCAACCTTATTGCAAAGAGAAGGGATAAGCCTGTTTATAATCATGACTATGTTCCAAGATCATGATTTTAGGATATTAAGAATTATCAGCAACCCTGTATTGCATTTATTTATTTATTGGCAATTTCTTACCTTATTTATTATCTTATTTATTTATTGGCAATTTCTTACCTTATTTATTATCTTTTTTATTTGTTCGTTTATCTATTTTATGTTACACAGCACACAAATCGTAATCCAAAAAGCAAATACACAATGACCTTCAATTAAAATAAACTGATAGCTAGCTAATAAGGATTAACGCTAACTTCGGTCGATTTTTAAGATTAAAGCGTGCCGTTGCTGTAATAGCCCTTGAACTAGAGGTTGAGTATGCTCAGTCAGTTTAGTTTTAGAGACATAAATTAAATCATAGTAAAAATATGGAATTTTGAAATAAAATAAAAAAAGATACAAAAGCCCAACAAACAAATAGAATTATACGGGAAGAAAGCTTCAAAAAAATCTGTATTTCGGGGGGAGGTACTTTTTGGCTTTTTTATCGTTAGCGAGTATCAAAGAACAGGGTCCATGATATTCTTTCCCTCGCTAGTAATTTTCTTTGCCCACTGTCTGGCTAATATGCTGACTTTCATGAACTTTCTAGAGGCGTACTTCTTGAAGAACTCTTCGTGGATAATTGGACTGATCAAGTAATCAACAATCATTTCACTGACTTCTTTCAAGTCGGACTCCTTATAACCACCACTGTAATGAATCAAGTTGTTATTCCACTCAAATTTACCTAGCATCTTTCTAGCTATATACATGGCAGCAGCCGAACATAAGGATGGCATATAACCAATGAACTTATGATCAATTATAGAAATTTCCAACAAATACTTACCAATTGTTCTAGATTGAACGTCATAATCGTCAGCTTTTGATATTCTTCTCAAAAAGTTCATTGGATTTGGATAGCCCATGTTGAAGTTCAAGATCTCCAAGATAAATTTTTCAGCGTTCAAAATTTCATCTTCGGTGAAGCCACCGTCTGTAACATAAGCGTAGTTTTTAACAGAAGGAGAATAAACTTCCTCGTATTTTGCAGCTATGAATAGCGAGCCAGTGGCCAACAACTGTAATCTATCAACTTGAACCGACTCTTTAGACATAAATCTATCCATGATATTTATCGACAAATATAGAGTCTCAGGCAACAATCTAAATTTTAAATGCACTTCCACCATCCAATCCACCAATATCGATCTCATTTTTGGTCGCAAATTCCTTTGCCAATGAAGATAGTTTGGATCTGGTAATGTTTTAATTTCTAGTTCATGCAAGTATTCAAATATATCATCGACGTATTCGCTCACCATCAATGGGTCATCTGCATCATCTGCATCTAAATCATCCCATGCATATTCAACTTTGGCCTTTTTAACTTCTTGAACATCCTGTTCGTTCATATCAGCACTCGAATCGGTCGCCTGTCTTTTCAACGACATTCTTCTATTCTCGTCAAGTTTCTGTTCATCAGCCTTATCCAAATCTATGTCTGTAAGCTGTGGTTCAGATGTCACTATGCTCTGCTGAGAAGCGCTCTCGGTGTCCGATTTGATTTTGATAGGTCTATTCTGATGGTTATTTATCTGCTGTGGTATCATCTGTTGCTGCGGTTGGGAAGAAGGCAAGCTGGATCTGGTTTTTCTCTCTGTCGCAGAAGCAACAGCAACCGTAGAATTGTTGTTCAGATCCTTCAATGCAGATCTTGTTCTAGTCAAAGCTGATCTTGATCTGACTGGCATCTCTTGAGCAGCCTTGACCACTCTCGATCCAGCAATTTGTGGAATGTTTTCTTCGTTGGCTTGCATCTTAGGTGTCTAATTCTGTAGGAGATTAACGGAACAAAAATGGTATCAATTTGAAGACGATATTAGAACGAATTAAAAGTCTAAGGAATGAAAAAAGCACTGCTAACTCTGTGACCTTTGGAGATGTTGGAAATTAAAATTGGTCGTCTTGAACACTTTACGTGTTTGGCGATGCCTGGGTAAATAAGAAGCGTAGCGTTCTGAAGCGAGCTTGAAAATAGCTGGAGATCTCCAAAGAATTTGATGATTCAATAAACTAGGGAAATCTGTATCAAACGAGAGCACCAAAGAGAGTACGGAGAGGGACCTGATCAATCCAGAACGTGAAGAAATCGATGGGTAAAGCCGAAGAAATGGTTGGCACTGCGAGCAGCAAAGAGAAGTGGAATGAACAAATAAAAAAGGACTAGTTAACTTGATTTGATATCAAATAGAGCCCCCTTGAAGTATCAAAGGAAGATAGAGTTATAACAGGAGAAAACGGCTATATAAATGGGGATCCTGAAACGGCGTCTGAAAAGGCTCCTCTCAAAAACGAAGCTTTAGTATGAAGCTCACCTCGCTCACACTCACTTATTACTAGCGCACCTAAACTTCTCGCTTCCCTCCTTGTTGTTGTTTTCTCATTTTGTCTCAAAGTGGAAATTAGAGGGCGTGCCCCCACCAGAATCTGAGACAGGAAACACAAAAGGGGAAATAAATAAATACAGATGAATCCGTTGGTAGTCGCGTCGATCGGGGTGAAATCTTCTCTCACAGTTCACTGTGCAGCTCTCAGTCTCAGAGTCTCTTAAGTTGAACCTTTCAACTGGTTGTGTTTCTAACATTTATGCATGTCAAGCACAGCTTTTCATCAGCTTGACACAACTTCAATACGATAATCTTTGCTTTTTCTAGTTGAAGCTCTCTCTTTGGTTTGGTTTGGATTTGTTAAAATATGCTTTCTTTCTACTGTGAATTACGTAAATCATGAAAAAAGGAAGCAGTAAATTCGTTAAGAATTCGGTTTGTTAGTTGTTTGATTAACCTTCCAATTAATCCGGTAATGAAGAATACATATGGCTGTTTATCTGTTATAATCTTATCTGGTACGCTCGACGACGGATGTCTGCTCTCTCTTCAAAATTTCCTATTGTATACACCCGGTTATCCTACAGAACGCACATGGGTTTCCAAAGACGTACGTTCCATAGTGTCTCTTGTATTTGTCTTCTCCTGATTATCACTCGATCACCTATGCCATTCTTCATAACTTGAATAAGTCTCTTATGTATCCCAAGTTACATCCTAGCTGTACTTCACGTCATACACTCTCTCATAACACCGGTTATGATCAATCATCATATATATATTATATATATCTGTAACGACTATAGGCGATATAAACATGAGGTTCTTAGATTCTCTATGAATAATTATGAAATCTCATATTTTAACAGGTTCAACAGGTTTTTCCACAAGTGAAGTGATTTTATTTTCTCATTCTACCAAAAAGGGGTATTTTTTTTATAAATTCTACAAATTTGGCCAAATTCTTCGTTATTTGGCTAACTATTGAATCGAGTCATATAATAGCCTATACTAATATTTATATGCAAAATATTCTTTCAAAAAAAAAAAAAAAAAAAGATGCCCAACCAGCTTCTGTCTGGTGATTTAAACTTTACAAGATATATTAACTTTTTAAGACAACTGTGAAATTTCATCAAAATATTAATGTACAAAAAGGGAATGCCTATATAGAAAATCGGGAGGAAAAAAATAGAATGCAATTTATGATACAAAAATAAATTTCAAAGCCAGCCCATCTTTCTGTCAAATTCCTCTATCTCCTTTTCGCAAAGCTTATCGCCTGTATTCCAAGCAATGTTCAAGCTAGAAAAGTAATTCTTTGTGAAGATCTCTGAACAGTTGATCTTGGCAATCTTTCCAAATACCGTACCAGGGTTAATGTGCGCCTGCTCCTTTAGCTGCTGCTTAATAAGAGAGTTGGAACCCCAATCAGCCAACTGTTTTTTGGATTCGTCTTCTTCAGTATCAGAACTGATTTCTGGAAGGTTGTCTGGCTTTGCAACGACACTCGATCCTGACTTGTAAGTCAAAACCGATTTTTTTCTGAGCGCCGTACTTCTAGTGGATTTTGAGGATGAAGCTACAGCTTTTGATAAAGACGATAAAGTGGCAGCTGATGCGACTGTAGCCGGCTTCACTGAAGACGCTCCCTTTTTAGCTAATACATCTTGGATGGGATAGCGTATATTCAACTTCGGGTGATGAACAGGCACCGACTTCAATTTGCTATCTGTAGACATCTTAATTTGCAAAGTCTTTTCGGGGTAGTTTCTTTTCTCTAGCCTTTTGCTCAAGTCGATTAATGACTTCGTCTCTGGTGATCCATTCGGATGTTGGTGTAACGGTAGCATCGTCCCAATTGATTTAGATCTAGGCTGTAACGACTGCTCAGTTAGTGGAAGTTTGGCTTGCTTCAACTGGTCAACTTTATGTTTCCTAATACTTAACTCGGACGAGCTTAGTTTGGTTTGAATTAATGGTTTTAGTATCTTGGAATTAGCTAACATGGCAGCAATGGAAGTTGTGGCGGGTTCTGCAGCAACGTTTGCCTTTTTAATGGGAGATCTCAATGATCTTGAATAGATACTGTCACGAGAACCGCTGTCGCTTTCTTCATGCCTGAGTTTAATAGCTTTCAATGATGCCGAGCGTTTAACAGAATCAATTATTCTCGGCCTAATTGGTGTCTTGGTAATTCTGTGTGGCGCAGGTGATAACATCTCTCTATTTTTCATCGGGGATTTCCTCATCCGTTTCAAGCTGGCCTCAGTAGGTAAGAGTAATCTATCCAATAGCCTACTATCCGCATCCTTTGAGTCCACCCTAGGTGCTTCTTTAGCCGGCTTTTCCGCCTTTGGATTGCTCAATCGTTGCTGCTGCTTTCTCAATGGCGACGGGGATCTGGTTTTCTGAGGCAGCAAGTCTCTATTAAGCTTGATTGTTGGTTCGCCACTGCTGAGGCTTGTTGGAGAATGAACTTCCATTGGTGGTAATCTAAGACTAAATATATCCTTTGTATCTCCTTGGTTATCCGATGCTGGGTCCTTAAACGGTGATGGCTCATCTTTCATACCATGTGCAAGCAAACTATTGCGTTTTGTCAAAACATGTATTGCTTGTTTCTTAGTATTATGATTCGGGTAAACAGGATTGCTTTGCTTCGGAGAACAAGACAATTTTAACTTCTTGTTCACTTTTTTATGCTGACTGTGATGCAACGATCTTCTGAACGACTTCTTTTTCGCTGATCTAGCGACCGTCACGGGATCTCTTGACGGTAATTCAGCAAATTTAATAGGTAGTCTGTCCGCAACTGGAGTTGTACTGTTGTTGACGTTGGGTAATTTGACATGATCGCCCTCAGAATTCAAAGGAATACGTAATTGAGATAGTTCAATCTTCTCAAGCTTCCCAAGTTCAATACTAATATCATTTTCAAGATCACTTAATACTATATTGTCACTTTCATCTTCAATCAAAGGATTCTCTACCGTTTTGCCTGACTTCTCAACCAGAGGTTTGCCTTTTTCAATTGTCAGCTGTGTTTTGGTTGAAGGAGTCTCGGATTCACCGAGAGATGTTGCATTCTCAGTAAGACTTGTTTCTATCGCAGTCTCATTGCTTGAATGAGCACTAGGCTTATTCATATCTGTACCCTCACGGCTATTAAGTTGATCCTCCAGAGAGTCTGTTGTTTCAATTATGTGGTTGTTGTATCCATTGTTCAGTATTGATTTCATCGCAAACGATTTTCTAATATTGTTGCTAATGGCTTCAAACGACATATCAGCAAGGGTCTCTGCATTCTTGGGTAACGTACCAGCCTCTACGACTCTGTTAGCCAGTTCCAAACCATCATTTGTACTGGTATTGATGGAGAGTTCTTCGACAAATCTTTTGTGCGGAGAAGATTCAGTTGCAGGAGCCGTCTCTTCGTCTGGTAGTTTTTGCTTTAGGGGAGATGAAATATTGGACATTACTTTTAAATCTGGGTCATTGGATTGTTCATCTGATTGGATAGAGACGGGTACTTTCTCAATCAACGTACCATCGGATTTGCTTCCTGGCTCTGTCAGCCCGGTCAAAATTGAGGTAGTCTGTCTTGCAATCTCTAAATCCCTTGAATGCAATTTTCGAACAGGCGACAATTCTCTATCCCTAAACTTCCTAGGTGATCTTAATAGCAACATAGACTCGTGCTCTAATAAAATGTTCTCGCCCCCATGACTTGCGCTCGAATCTGGCACAGTCCTTTCGGACTCTTGGATTTCTTCATCTTTCAACATTAACGGAGCCGACAAATTGTCACACCCTAAAACATCATTCATCACCTCATTAATCCACTCTTGGTGTTCAGTTATAGCCAATCCTAATTGTTCTACGTTGGACTCTAGTAATTTTGTTTCAATGTAGACCTCGTTTGCAAACCATTTCGAGAATCCAGGAATAGTTGTCGTCGGTATTCTTTTGGACGTATGATCCTTCTGTTGTCTGCTTAATGCAGCAGCTCTCAACCCCCACATAGTGGTATATTCATACAAAAGTCCTTCACAGTTTCAATGGGATATTTTTTCTGACAAGGTTGAAAGATTAACAAGAGGTAGCTGATGTTTTGTTTTCCTTTCGCCATTCGTGTTGTTTTTGTTTCCATCATTTTTGATGAGGCTCGTTAGCGCGCGCGCCGCACACTCTTGCATCTTTACACTAACTCGTAACCACGCATGTGTGTTTAGTATATTATATAAATTATATAATATATATATATATATATAGTTATTGCAGGTTGGTTTATTAGGTAATCCATCTGGATATGCATCGGTTAAGGCACGTCCTTTGAAATTTTTTTTTTTTTAAGAGCCCGAGGATTCTTGAATCTTAAGTCTTGACCCAATGCATGGGACTATTGATAAGTAAGGTAGCATGGAAATGAACCCGAAGAATCGTTCATTCTTTTGAATATTAGCATTCAGCCACTCTTTAGAAGTACAGAATCCTAGAGATCACAATTATGTCTTCTAGAAAACCGAAATACTCTTCCAATGTTGATTCACAGGTTCACGATAAGCTCTCAAATATTTTGAGTCAAATCAACCGGGAGAAAAAGTTGAGACCCGGAAATCAACCCGATTTAACTGAATTGGCCGAGTTTTTGGATAGACCTCATAATATATCGGGTTTAATTCAATGCTTTTCGTATTATTCAACAGTTAATGATCATTCGACGTTAGTAGAAGTTACCATCATGCTATCCCGTCTGATCGAGTTTGCGGGAGGTATCATATCTTTACAAAAGCATGTTTGCACATTTATAACCGAGCTAACATCATCGTACAATATCAAGGTCTTCTTTAGATGCTTGGGAAACATGAGACCGAGTATCACAAATCCTTGCTTGAGGTTAATGAGCAACGTTATCTGTTTCAAGGAAGGCGCTTTCGTGGATCAGTTTCTTGAAAGTTTTGATCTGTCCCTAAAAGTTCTTCCACAGCTCATGGTTCCAAACAAGCTAGAACTATCTGAGCCACATAAATGCCAATCACAAACTTCAATAAGGTATAACTTTACCATCTTTTGGATCAATCTAAATCGATATGCTAGTCCCTTGGCTAGAAAGGACTTGTTAAGTAACAGCAAAAAGATCATGACCAATTGGTTTAAGTACATCACGACCCACGACTCTACTGAGTTGATTGAAATTGTTTTGAAGTTTTTTGATGAAAAAGTTTTAATGGAGGAAAACTATAAAAAAATGACTAAATCTAAGATCTTTGGCGATTGGATTCCCAAAAAGCTGGTTGAGTTGTACAAACTTTCAGATGTAAGAACGCCATTGCATAGTTTTCTAATAAAATTAACTACAGACAGCAAGAATGGTATTCTCTACCAGGACGATAAGATTTGGTTTAATTCTCCTGTTGAAAATATGTCATCTTCGAATGGTGTGGTTGTCACTGTTGGAGAAAGATCTTTCAGAATCTACAATAAATTGATCTACAACGTATTGACAAGTTTGAAACCTTGGAGCGATGACAAGCAGCTTGACTTGGCTCTTGCAGTATTATCCGCCATTCCTGAATTGGTTCCTATTTATAACTTTTATTCGTTTCACTCGGTTGGTCAGCACGACCCTTCTCTGAGTTCCTATTTCATTGGCCAAAGTTTGCTCTTGACTAAGATAGTCCAACTTCCGATTCCTGAAAACTTTATTGCCTCCGTCAGAAATCAAATAAGAAAAGAAGAAGATGGATCGGAATTAAAGAATCTCGTTTCATTATCTGCGTTAAATCTAATAGAAGTGATTTGTCCTAGTCAGCTGAATAGATCTTCCTTTACCAAAGGTTTGAGCTCAGACACACCTTTAATTAGACACATAAACACCGAGTTGATTATTTCAGTGTTTCAAAAGATGAACCGCATAATAAAGCTACTCTCATTCAATTCTTCTACCTTATATAATGATATTAAGAATGAATTGCTTGAAATTCTTGCGAACAACAAGTTGCCGGATTTGAGTGTGATCATTGGTGCGTTAAACGATTGCTACAAACAAACTCCAGGAAATAAGATTTTGATATGTAACTATTTGAGAATTTGCGAGCAATACCGTGCACTTTTTGGAAACTATTCTTCTATCAGCTTACCAGCTGTCAGTATGGGTCAAGAGAATTCGCAGTTCAAAGGTATTGATCTAGTGATCTTGGATAGTTATTTGCAGTTAAACTCGAATTCACAGCAAGGTAAGTGGTGGACTGTCTCAAATGGACTCAAGAATAGCTTGTTTACAACTATACTAAGGGTTCCATATCAGTTGAAGATGAATGGGGCCGATTATCATAGCATATCCAATAAGGTTGTTGATGTTCTATCCAATCTGCTTGAACCTACATTGGCCTTCTACAGCGTGAACTCTTCTCCAACAGTTCTCATTCCACAATCATATGCCCTTGTGCTCTCCTTGAATCAGTTCTCTGAGCATATAAAGGAAGAAATCGAAATTGACAGAATAGCTGGTATTCTTGATGAAGCTATTTCCAGGTGCGTTAAGACTCCTTACAAATACATTGATATCGTCAATGAGGTAAATTCTGATATGCCTATCTGCCCCTTCTTTGTTGCTGTTGCTGAACAGTCCAAATATGTCAAGGAAAGTACCGACAATGTTTTGTTGTTCATGAGCTTGTTTGCTAAATATTTATTTCTGGCGGGTGAATCTTTATCTACTATGGAATCAGTCGTTGAAAAGTACTGGGGATACTCTAAATGGACTTGTTTCTCTGTGTTTGATTACGAGAATTCGTTATCTCATTTCTATGAAAAGTTTTATGCTACTAAACAGAAGGACGAGTTAAATAATGTCTCATTTTTTGAGGCTGTTTCGAACTTTCCCATTTCCAAATTGAGCCGAGCAATATCTACGCTGATTCCAATGTCCGATGCAGACTTAACAGTACTACTACAGAGAGCTAAACTGATAGTATCCGATGAGAAATTGAAGTTTTCGGATGTTGAAGACTTGTTGCTTGAATTTTTATCGAAGATTGGTAACTATTTGATTCAAGATCTTGCCTCTTTAGCAGAATCCCGGGCCAGCAGCAATAGATTACCTCTCCTATCCAAAAAGTATTGGGAAGGCTTGTACCTAGATGTTACTGACTTATCCAACCTTGATGCTAAAAAGTTATTTTCCTCAGGTCTTCTTAATGAGGTGTTTAGAAACCTGTATGCGTTAGAAAGTAGCGATAACAAATCGGAACAATTCAATGGCTACCTTTCAGTTGTTTGTAACTTGCTCGACAATATTGAAGGAGAAATTCCAACGGAATTTCAAAATGTTTTAGCTGAGTCTTTGTGGATCCTTAAGGATGAGCACCTTTTGAAATACGTCGTTAAGGTTGACGGATCGAAATTGCCAGTCGTTGAGAGTAAACTACTCGATCATGTGGTTTCTAGGCAGCTTAATGTGCAGCCAGCAGACTTTGGTGTTCTTGTGTCCGGAGTTTCACAATTAAACTACGCGAAAATCTCGCTGATTGCCGAACATGTTTCTATTGACAAAGATCTCCTGCAGATGATTTTAATTCAAGCTCAATCCAATGTATTTTTATACCCTGTTTTAACGATTGTCATCAAGGGAAAGCCGCTGTTTGTGAAGTTAGCGATTGCTAAAGTGTCTCCTATAGCCTCAAATGTGATAAGCTCACCAGAAGGATTTGACTTTGTGAGAGCTTTGAGTGAATATCTCACCGATACAACCAATGAATTATCTAACCTTGTTAGTGAATCTGCTGTTGAGGGTGTGTATAAAGTCATTGAGACCAAAAATGTTAATGAGGTTCCTTTAAATCTCTATCTCAAGTCTATTGGTCATAAAGAATGTAACCTTGAACTTGTTGAGAAATTAGTGAACATCGAGGGATTTATGAACGAAGCATCTTTGATTTTCTCTAATGAATTTGTCAATTTCATCTTAATCTCGGTTGACGTCAGTCACGAATCCACGTTGAAGAATTGGTTATATAGAGCTTCATTATACATTACTAAAATGTTTGCAGAGACTGAGCTCAATGCTGAATTGCCCAAAATTTTCCTTTCGTTTTTAGATTCCATGAAAGGAATTTTGATGAAGTTTCCTGTCTGGAAGTTGGTCCCGAAAAACATGTTGAACACACAGCTCGAAGTTGGATTGTCGAAGACATGGATTCAGAACGATGGTGTTTTGCAGTACCTACATTGTTTGCTAAGCTCGGGCTCTAAGAACGTTGTTGACTTCGAAAGGCACGTTCAAATCTTAATGAATAATGAGTCAAACACTTTGAACCAATCTGTCTCTGAAGAAAATTGTGAGGCAAGATTCCATACCTCTTTGATATTGTTTGTTTTGTTCAAGTTTGATGTTAAGAAAATTGCTACCCATGATCTACAGATTAAGCTGCTCAAACTTTATTCTGGATCATTAAATCCTGAGGATTTAGTTATTAAGAATATTTTGTTGGATATGGAAATCTATTTGACTAAGAGTTGGGCCCATTTTCTAGTTGATTGGGAATTTTATGAGGACGACTCATTAGAAGAAAATGTTTCTACTTCCAGATTGTTTACCAACGCTCCATCTGCATCCTTTGGTTTATCGGTGAATCTTGCTCAAAGGTCCATTAAACATTCTGTTGACCACTTTTTATGCTCATCGGAGAAATTTGATCTTCCTGAGTTGAAATCTGGGTTGGGATCTACCGAGTATAATCTGCTACAGTGGAAGAAATTTATGGACCATAGTTTTGTCAATACGACTAGTGAAGTCACTGATAAGGTTACCTATGATCCAGAATTCCTAATGTTGTTGATCATAAACAACGATGAGTTATTTAAGTACGAGAATAATGATATCAAAGTTGATGTTAAGAAGTTGATTAATTCCTCCCTACTTCAGTTTGTTGTAGCAAGCTTAGCTGCCCAAGATGGTAACATCAAGCTTATTTCCAAGAGAATCCTCTACAGTTGTTTGTCAAGTATTGAGGAGCAAATCCGAGAATTGTCAGCTGCCAAAGAAAACAAGGAAATCAGTGTTACTCATATTGCATCATTTAAGGAGCGTTCGGTTTTCAAGTTGTACATTGGTAACTTGTTGAACACTTTAGAACAAGCCGACCAAGATGGAGAGGAAATCTCTCCGTTGGTGATCTTGATGCTATCGCATTTGATCCCGGTTTTGAATGACCCAGGGCACTTCCTATACGAGAAAGCTTACAGATTCCTATTGAACGGTCCAAGATTTAGAACTTTTGAAATTCCATTGTTCAGATCGATCAACCAGCAGTTTATTGCTGACCCCCACATAAAATCAACTAGCGTTTCAGACTCTTTTGAGGATCATTATAAGCAACTTTCATGGTTTTTGACTACTTTGTTTCTTTCTTGTACGTCTTCGGCAGACTTGAGAATTATAAACAAAAACAATATCTTAGATTATCTATTGAATCTAACTTTGTCCCCAATGCTAAACTTGAAGGGACAACTTCAAATCCTTAAAGTTCTTACAAAAATAAGCGAGATTCCAAATGGCTCTGATCTATTGATCAGATCATATGGGTTGTTGAGTTTTATTGAATCCAGTGTGTGCAAGTTGACAGATCCAAAGAATGGAAAGGTGATTAACAAGGAGTCGATAAACAAAAACTATCAACTATTAGCTTTGCAAAAATTGCTACTGAAATCAAGAGTGGCCGCTGAATGTAATAATTCCGACAAGAGAGCGAGAGAATGGTGTGATGATGACATTGGTAGATGTTCTAAGAGAGTTTTCATAGGCTAAGTGTAACAACTTATGTAGAATAGTTCAAATTAAGAAATAAAAAGCTGCGTATTTAATACTGTTAAGCGCCTATAGTGTAAACTAAAACGAAAAGTTTTGAAAAAAAAAAAAGAAAAAGCGAAAACAATGAACAAAAAGAAAACAAATGTGAATATGTCTACCCAAAAATACAGAAAACGAAACGAAGAAATATCATGTAGGAACTCCTCCTGTTGGCACAAAAGGTTGATCTTTTCTTTCAGAGTCTGCGATCGGTTCACTGGGTTCGTCCTTCTTGGCAACGTTCTTAGCTAACTCTAAAGCCCTTGCCAAAAATGTTCCCTTCTTGTGATCAGTACTTTGAAACTTGCCACTCTTCAGCACGATATGACCATCAACTTTGGTAACCATCTCACCATTCTCATTAAAAACTAGTTCAGTTCCCACCAAATTTGACCACTCACCTTGGTAGATATTGTTGTTCAGTTGGGCTAAAGGCTTGTTTTGAGATAATCCAGAGATTCTGAACATGGTGTTTGAATTGATGGACTCTGCATAATGGGACTCGAGACTCTCGGTTCCATTCTTCTTTGATTGGGCGTTTCCTTGTGAAGCAGATGCTGAGTGATCAGACCTTTTATCGACATTGGATTTAAAACCAGGAAATCTCACACTGACATACACATCCTCGTATTCCTCTTCATCGTCGGTGCCTTCTTCCATCATAACATCTTCATCATCACCTTCTTCGTCTACATTCTCGTATCCGTCATCCTCATCTTCATCCATAGGGTCGTTATCTGATTTGTTGGATCCACCTCCACTACTCATGACTTCTCTAGCGTCTTTCTCTGCTTCAATTTGATCTGGTTGCACCTTGCCTCGCTTCATTCGCCAGTCTTTCTTGGATTTCAGTCTGTTCGTTAGCTTGTTGTCTTCTGAATTTAATGTCTTCTTTAGATCCAGCCTCGAACACGGAGGAAGCAAAGTGCCAGTTCATCTCGGGGCCGCCCGATAAAAAGTCGGTCATACCGTTCAGGTCGAAGGACCAGGATCCATCTTTTTGTAAAGTGAAACGATCCAACGAGCATGTACTAGCTTCAATTCTTGTGGTCTTACCGTCACCTCCATGATCTGGTCTTATAAATTCTCTAGTGTTCGGATAGCCTAGCAAGGACATACCAAGAGCAATTTTGGTGGCTGCATGAGTCACAATTAAGATAGTGTCGTATTCGGGAAACTTGCTGCAAAATTTGGACGGGAAGACTTCCCAAAATTTCTGACATCTTTTGAAAATATCTTCTTCAGTTTCACCATTTGGAGATGGAATCACTGTGTCCGAAGGCCATTCGTCAGATAGCTCACTAAAGAATTTTCCTAACGTTTCGTAGTTAGCCGGTTGCGGGATGATCTTACGGTCTGGCTTATACCATTCACCAACGCCTCTTTCGAGGAAGATGTCAATGTTGAGAGACTTTGAAGTAGGCAATGCAGTCTCTACACATCTAAAGAAGGGGCTTGAAAAAATGGCTTGGGGTTTCACATCCAATTTCTCCGAGATGAACTTGCTCAATTCGATGGCCTGGTCGACACCATGAGGAGCCAACGGAGGGTCGCTGTCTATACCTGTTGGGTTAGGTGGCCATTCACGTTTCGGAAGCCAGTTGGCTCTGTAGCCATGTCTAGTTATGTATATAGTCTTGAGAGTCATTGTCCAACGTCCGACACAGAACAGAATACGGTAGCCAGCCCGTTGCAAAAGAGGCAAGAAGATCAAACCAATTCAAATCATGCCTGCCAACTAGACTGGCAGCCGACACAACACTGCAAATCGGAGTCTACATAGTCTGGCACCCTGCGCGATGCATCTATTCTTCCGTGCGGTTATTTTTCCCCCGTCTCGGTTTGCCCCGATTCTCCCATTTTTCACCGCTTGAATGTTGTTTTTGCTTTTATTACCCGTGGATGTATATAAAAAGTTTATTATAGACGGTGGCACACGTATAGATGGTTGATAGAAATGGTGGAGGAAATTATCACTCTAATAAAATGTAACAAAAGAAAACTAGTAAAAGTAACACACAATATGGGTTTGAGTCAAACCTCCCAATATACAAAGTTAAAAGAACAAAATTATAAAACGATATATGATAATACAAAACGATATGAAGAACACAAAACAAATTATTAAAACGACAAAAAAATAAAAGAGCAGCGGTCAATTTACCATCCGTCCATTAAGCTGTTATTGCCACTGGCATTTGCACTGTTTGTATTACTAGCAGCTCTGGCTAAAATCTGTTCAGGACTAAGCATTGAATTGCTTCCTATGATTCCATCCCCATTTGTAAGCTGTTGGGGTGTAGCGTCATTACCAATTTGCGGCTGGAACTGTTGATTGAAGGTACCGTAGCCAGATTGTGAACCATGTGGTGATGAGGATGTCTGACCAGGAGTAGTTGTATCTAGTCCCATACCATTAAGCTGGTTAAACTGTTGTTGCGGAGTATTCTGCCTACTAGAAACTTGGTGCTGAATTGGAGATTGATGCTGTGGGCGTTGTTGTTGAGAGAGTTGTTGTTGAATGAACTGGCTATACAGTTGCTGCTGCTGCTGTTGTTGTTGTTGCTGCTTTTGGCGAGATTGCGCTTGGTTTGTATCCAGGTCTAAAATACCAGAGTGCATATCCTGCTGCATCTGACCTCTAACTTGGGTCTGTGATTTTGTTTGTCCCTGCATTTGTTGTTGCTGGGGCTTCATGGTGTTCATAACGTTTGCTGAATTCCACGCCATCTGTTGATTACCTGGAGTAGCAGCAGGAGCAGGATCGTTAGGCATTTGATTGTTATTCATTTGTTTAAACTGAGGGGTAACTTGTTGTTGCATCAACTGTTGTTGCTGTTGGAGTTGGCTGAACTGTTGCTGGGGGGTTGGATGAGAAGAGCGTTGTTGTTGTTGTTGTTGTTGCTGCTGCTGTTGTTGTTGTTGTTGTCTTGCTAACTCCATTCTTTTTTGATAAAAAGGTATAGCTTCGGGATATAGCTGATTCAACAGCTTGTAGTGGTCGTTCAATTCGGGTATTTCTGGTGGAGGCAACACGATTTGAGGGATTGTGTAGTTCTTCTTGGGATTATTAGGGGGTGTTGAATGGATGTCGTTTATCGAGGCTAAACAAGCAAGATTAAAATGGATTCTTTTCAAATAATTCTGGTAAATATCCTTCTTCTGCATATAGTCGGGTGCATTAGTATTAGCCTTGTTCAAGATGTAAGGCTGGATGGTAACACACTTGTGAAGAAGAATTGTATTTATCTGCAAGAGAACATCAATTCTCTTCTTATCCACATCTAAATTTATCTGTGGTGCCTGGGATGCATGAGCCTGCATCATGTTATTAATCATGTGGCTTACCATGTTAGAGTTGTTAGCAGTCCCATTGAAATTGGCAAACTGTTGTTGCTGTGGAGGAAAATTCATTTTGAGTTTCGAGGCGCTCTCTATCAACGTCTATTTAAGCTTCCGAAAGAGCAAATGATGACAAACAAAAATATATATATATATTGTACAGGTCAACCACTTGAACACGACAAACCACTGCTGCTACTGTTCAGATCTCCTCCTGCAAACAGACGAACGAACTAGAAAAACAAATGTGTACATCTATAACAGCCTCAAAAAAAAATACAAGATCAACAAGCCAAAGTAAAAAGCAGGGGGCCCTCTTCAAGAGACGCCGACGGAGCTCGCTCTGAGTTTTAACTTTTGGCAGATCGGCGCTTGGGGCGACGCGTCGATCTGTGTTGCCCTACACTGAATTTGCACAGCCCGAAACATAGCCCTGGGCAGATAG
Organism: Ogataea sithepensis; assembly: GCA_030564825.1. NCBI lineage: Eukaryota > Fungi > Ascomycota > Pichiomycetes > Pichiales > Pichiaceae > Ogataea > Ogataea sithepensis. Next base: position 365,183 of record JAJMAB010000003.1, on the reverse strand, counting down.
TGATACTGCATGCCCTGACTTCTAAGGGATGTGATATATATAGGATATAGGATTATTATATCTGCAAGGGCAAGGTATTAACAGTACATTTATATAAACAGTCTAGTTGTATCTAGGTTGCTTAATAGGACTTGGGTTGATATTGAGTCTTCTTTTTCTTTTTTTCCCACCGATATTTGAACACCCGTCAGGAATGTTCAAATTCTCTTGTTGATCTGGAAGCGGAGTCGTCTGCCGCTCAACTTTAATGTACTTGTTGCCATTATTGGTTGGAATCTTCTTTGGGTAGTCATCGTCACCTTCATTTGGAAAGTCTGGTTTGGAGCCCGGTATTAGACTAGCCAATTTCCATATACTTAACGATTGCTTTCCAAAAACAGAGTCTATTATACCCATACCATTGGTCAATCCCTTTGATTTTGTCAACTCCCTTTCGACAATCAAGCTTGCATTTTTAGCTGTCGTTGAAAATGACCTTGCTAACTTCCCATTTTTCAAAAATATTCCCTGAACTTTGTTATGCTGCAAAATCTCTTGGTCATTTTTGAATGAATTTCCTGTATAATCCTGTGCTATGTTAGTTGATAGTTTGATAATTATCTGGTTCTTTGTTTCGATATCGGATTCAAGCTGAGAAATCAGGCATGCTTGGACGAAGGAAAATTGCATTAACTTAAGCTTAAATTTATGATCCATAATCACAAGTTCAGTTTGGCTCAACTTTGTCAATGGAACCTTGAATTCAAAATCATTTATTGATGACTGCAATGTAACAAAGGCAAAATCGGGCTCAACTTTAAACCTAGTGTCTTCATTAGTCTTATCAAACAAAGAAAGCTTAACTAGGATCTCATTAATATATTCAGGTCCTGGGATGAATACATCGTTAAAGGTCATCAACTTTGTCAACTCCTGTGGTGTATTATAAACAGATACGTAATATTCTGTCAAATCAGTAACTACCACAAGCAAATACGGGGCTTTCACCAAGGAAGTTTTAACCCCTACTATATAGCTTGAATTGGAGACGTTGATTGGGGTAAACTCATCTGGAAGCTGTAAATCGGAATTGAATTCAGTCATATCTCGAATAAATTTTCAAAAGCTTGATATTTGCATGTAATTAAGAAGGTGAACAGGAGAACAAGGCGCCATGGCCCATAGGGCGTGAAGTGGAAGAAATGACTGTGGAGAAAGTAGAGAACGCTAATATGATTGTGAAACCCTGCCAGATTCGCTAAGAAAAACGGGTTGCTTATATAAGATACGGTCTAATAATAAATTTGGAAATTGAGAGCACATTTTCCGCACAGCCACATCTGTCATCCGCATAAAGCAGCGTGTTTAGTGAGCAAATATCGAGATGGATCGAATCTGTGTGTGGGTCGAGCTGTACACGATTGGTTGATATCTTTTTTTGGGGCACTTTTTTTGACTAGTTGCTTCATCTCAATTGAGGGTTCGTTTTTAACCTCTGTTCTTCATCACCTTCACAGATGTTTACTTCGCCGCTTAACACTGTTTACTGTAAGATATCTGCTCGTCTTCCAAGCCTTCCGTTTGGAGTGTTATGGTGACTGCCAGTTGGACAGAGCATTCTGGATAACTTGGAACAGGCACATACGGCATGTTAAATGTATTTGCTTCAACTGGTTAACACCAAATATATATCATATAAATTAGAAATTAGTGATTATCCCGGTTAGGTTAAGAAAAGTCTGTCGGAGACCCTTACGAGGTTCAAAGGGTCCTTCTGACAGGAGATCTCTCCCTGCACAACTGCCAGTCTTAGCTTTGTCTCCGGTATTTTAACAGCTGATAGAGAGGCCGTTAAATATCGACATGCATGTGGATTCTAAATTCTGATGGTCCTTACCGGTTTTTTGCACCAGAATTGTTTAAGTTAAAATTTGCTCGGTTTGCCCCTTAATGAGATCTGCCCGTTTTGTCCTTCTCAATTGGTCCAGCCGCAGGGAATTGCTCGGTATTTAATTTATCCAATTCGATGCAAACTGAATCTCGAATCTCGATGGCCGCGCGCCTCAATCGATTGTCTGGGTCCGCGACAACTCGCGATCAATTGTCAAAATTTCAGTGTAGAATTGTTGTACAGTGGGTGAAATCAAGTTGGACAGAAGATGTTGATTCTAAAGAACGAACGGTAAATATAATAGCTGACAATAAATTTTGTTAGTCCTTGACTATGAGGGAGATTTCAACAGTTTTTGTAATTATCACTAGCCACTTATGTTAACCGACACCTGCCCAACCCACCTTCATCGACTATATATATATTAACCTATATATATATAACTCAGAGCTGCTACCGCTACCAACTTCTTGGCATCACATTGTCTCCGTTGAATAGCCATGGATAGGGCTCAGGACTCAGTCCACGACTCACTCGAAGCCTGAAAAAACGAGCAATTTATACAACCCATTTTTTGCTCTTCACAGAATCACTTGCATTTTTTATCCATATAAGCTTGACTAGCAAATTAGAGCATTTGCAAATAAAATGCTCGCTGGCCTATTAGCCTACGTATATTTATATACATCTGATATTCCTTTAGATGATCAGTTTTTCAAAACAGAATCCTAGAGAGACATCCTGCCAATCTCCAATAAACAAACGTTTGCCGTTAAAATGCAACTAGCCAAATCTCTTGTTGTTTTCTACTCTCTCATTATAAGTTCGGTTTATTCGCTGGTTATCTACGACTCGTCTTTGGCAACTTCATGTATTTATTACATGAAGACCCTTGATTGGGGGTGTGGTACAACGGGAAATAGCATGAAGGCCTACAAGTGTCGTTGCCCTAATGTTGACTGGTTAGGATCGATAACGAACTGTATCTACCAGTATGCAAACTCTACCGATGAAATGAAGCATGCATATAAACACGTTGCTACGAGATGCAGGCAAAAAGCACACCTGTATTATAGTCTTGAAGACATGGAAAATTGGCAAGCAAATGCAACCAACTACCTGGTTCCCGTCACCGAGGATGATGTCAGTACTCTTGTCACCCGTCCAGTTGAAGTCTCTGACGACGAATTCCGTTATTACTATACTGGTTTCCGTGATTGGAACAGATGGATCGATCTATGTGGTAGACTAGGATGGGGTCTCGTCGGGTTCTGGATCGGTGTTGTTTCCATCATTGGAATCTTGGAGTACTTTCATATCTTTCCAAACATTAGAAAGACTATCGTTCCAAGAAAAGTTCAAAAAATCTTCTTCAAATATCTAACAATTCCCCAAGTCACTCTTCTAGGAGGATTTACCCATTTGGAGCTTCTCATCTCCGGTGCTTTTATCGTCACTACGGTCTTAAGTTGCTGTATCAACTATTCGCTAATGACAAATGCATACTTGACAACACAATATTTTTTGACTCTTGACCAAATATCGTTCCGTGTCGATTTGCTGGCATTTTCGCTGATGCCAGTGATGTACTTATTTGGTCTACGTAACAATCCATTACAATATCTAACTGGCTTGTCACATTCCGCTATGATAAACTTCCATAAAGTTGTCTGTCTTGTTTTTGTCATTTTAGCCTTGATCCATTCAATCATTTGGACTGTTTGGGCTCCAAAAGATGGTGGATACGCTGCATGGGTCGAATGGTATTGGATTTGGGGAATTGTTGGTACCGTTGTTGTTTGCTTAATGGTTTTCCAATCTCTACCATTGTTCAGAAGTGCAATGTACGAATTGTTTTTAATCATTCATAAATCATTTGCCATTATTTTCATCATTGCCATGTGGTACCACTGCGCATCTCTGGGTTGGATGGGATGGGTCTATTCCATGGCTGCCATTTTAAGTTGGGATAGATTCTGCAGAATAGTTAGAATTGTGATGAATGGTGGAATTAACACGGCCAAAGTTGAGAAATTCAATGACTCCGTTTTGAAATTGGAATTCAAAAAACCAAAATGTTTTAAGTTCTACTCGGGATCATACATTTATCTACAATTTTTAAACCCTTGGTACTTCTGCTGGCAATCGCATCCTTTCTCGTTGGTTCAATCACTTGAAAATGGGGACAATTTGGTAGTCTACATCAAATGCAAAAGAGGTCTAACAAGACAGTTGAAGAAAATGGCTGACTCTTGCAACGGTTCAACTAAAGTTTTGATTGACGGTCCATATGGAAACTTCCCACTATCACAATTACAGGACCAAACGATCCCAAAGATTGTCGGTATAGCAGGCGGGTTGGGAATAACTTCTTTACTACCAATCTTCCAAAATTCTAAACTGGACTTATCCAAGCACAAATTGGTTTGGATTATCAACGACTTAAGTCATATTTCATGGCTGAAGCCAACGCTAGAAATTTTGTCAGGAAGAGAACTTGCAATCGACGTCTACTTTACAAGAGGAGCCTCAACAGGTGATGAACTAATTACCTCACAGATGACTTCCAGTGTTAATAGTAGCGAAACCGATCTGAAGGCTGGCGATAACCAATCAAACGAGAAACGTCAGATTTTCCAATTGCATTCATTTAGAGCCGATTTGAATGAAGTTTTGAACAAAGAGTTTGGAAATAATGATCAAGATGGTAAAGTTTATTGCTGTGGACCAAGTTCAATGAACGACCAAATCAGAAAAGTTGTGGCCGGAATGATCAATTTGAAAGATGACAGGCTATTAAAGTTGACGGTTGAGAACCATGAATGGTGATCAACGGTCATGAAGTGTAAAATATTTCCTTATATATATATATATATATAGACACCTAGAACCCTATTTATTCGATTTAATTATGTCCATACGATAGATTTTGTTTGTTTCCTTACACGTACAGTTTACAACTTAAATTATTTGAGCGCCGACCGACATCTTATCAAGATATTTTATGGTTTATCGATAAAGAAATGTCAATTTATAAGTTGAATTTATTTAGGTCGATCCTTAATCTGTTTTAAAAGTATAGTTGAAGGCGACTTGGTGAAGCGCAGGACTCAAGCAAAACACTGGGGTCAGTTTATTCTCCAATTACTATCAGCAACATATATTTCAAAACAGAACGCATTCAATCAATGATATTCGACGTTTGCAGTATGAAACGAATTCAGTTTTTGAATATTCGCTTCTTGATTCCTCAATGCAAAGTGCTTTGATTTTACATATTATAGCTTGTTATAGGCCGCTCGCTATAATAGCTTTAATTTTCTTTTATATGTTTGATTTTTTAGCCCGGGGCCCGGAGTTCTGTTCCGTCGATGGCCACCCGAGTGGGGGTGTATTCTGCAGAGGAAACGGTGAATTAGGGGGTGTCGTCTGACTCCGACTCTTCACAGTTTGCTCTTCAGGGGGTCCGCAGAGTGGTAAAGTAACCTGCAAATTACCCCTTCAACGCTTGTAAAATCCAACCAGGTTATCCAGCATTCATATCATTACCAAGGCAGAAACTTGAATGCCTGTTATAGATACATGCAGCTGGTGGTATACAGATCTCAAATTCGAGGACTGCTATTGCCATTTCCCTTAGGCCTGCAGGAACCATCGCTGGTCATGGACTCATGGTTATTACTAGTATCCATGATTTCGCCTGACCCATTTACCGCTGAAGCGAGCGCGTCGAACCACCCAACAGTGAACACCGCCGGCGGCACCCAGACTAACACCAGCGGCCAGCCCCGGTAGACTCACAGCTGTTACAGTCCGTTGTCCCCGCCCGCTCGATGGCACTGTGGTAAGCCTCCAGCCGCTCTCCCGTAGGGTATTAAATCGACGCGTCGACCGGCTCTACAGGCGGTGATCGGGGCGAAGAAGTCCTCGCCGGGCCGTCGTTGGCCACCGGGGTGCGCGGTCTGTCTCAGGCTTTCAGCTGCTTGGCTCCCCATAGACCGCCCCGTGGCAGAACGGCCACATCAGGATCCAGGCGAGAGTTCGATACAGCTTGTCGCTGCACACACATGCACACACACGCAAGGACGGAGAATCAACTGCCTTCTCTGAACAGCCAACCCACCAAACAACCAACCACTACAATCATACAACCGTTACCATCTTTTCTTTCACTCGTATACTTTATCAAATTGTTTTGTATGTTTCCTTCGTCTTTGAATCTCTTTTTTTTCTTTACATCCAATCTTACCTTACTGATATCCTAAGGCACTCATTGTTAATTTGTCCTACTCAAAATGCTTGCAAGATCATTAACCAGAAACTTAGTCAAGAGAGTAAGTTGAAATTGAGCACCCATTATATCACCAACGACTTCGATCACCTATTCTTAAGCGAATTGAATATTTCCTATTGTTGTTTCAAGCAGAAGATGGCATCCGAGATCTTTATTATTTCTGCTGAAGTTGGTCTTCCGCCTCATGATTAACTCAAATGAGAGGTGGTGTCCATTTCACCTCAGAGATGTGTCTTGTTGAAAATATTCAGAAAGATCGAATTCTCAGATGTGTCTTTACATGTTCTTCTTTCTGTTGCAGACTTGAATACTAACACGAACTTTTTTCTTCCTATAGACTACTCAAGTTAGAAACTTGTCAATTCACGAATACAGATCCGCCGCTTTATTAAAGTCATACGGAATCGGTGTTCCAAAGGGTGACGCTTCCACCACTGCTGAAGGTGCCTATGAAATTGCTAAGTCTCTTGGTACCAACGAGTTGGTTATTAAGGCTCAAGCTTTGACTGGTGGTAGAGGTAAGGGTCACTTTGATAATGGTTTGCAATCTGGTGTCAGATTGATCTCATCCCCTGAAGAAGCTAAGGACTTGGCTTCGAAGATGATCGGTCACAAGTTGATTACCAAACAGACTGGTGCTGCCGGTAAGATCGTTACCGCTGTCTACATTGTTGAAAGAAAGTATGCTAAGCAAGAAGCTTACTTGTCTATTATCATGGACAGAAAGAACCAATCCACCATGATTGTTGCTTCATCTGAAGGTGGTATGGATATTGAAGGTGTTGCCAAGACTAACCCAGAAGCTATCAAGAAGTTCTCCGTTAAGTTGGAAGACGGTGTTTCAGATGAATTGGCTACCGAAATTGCTTCAGGACTAAAGTTCACCCCAGAAGCTATTCCAAAGGCAGCCGATACCATTCAGAAATTGTACAAGATCTTCCAAGAAAAGGATGCCACCCAAATTGAGATCAACCCATTGTCAGAAACTGTTGACCACGACGTTCTATGTATGGATGCCAAGTTTGGTTTTGATGACAATGCTGAATTCAGACAAAAGGAAGTCTTCTCATGGAGAGATGTGACTCAAGAAGATCCAGATGAAGTTAAGGCCTCTCAATACGGTTTGAACTTCATCAAGTTGGATGGTAACATTGGTTGCTTGGTCAACGGTGCTGGTCTAGCCATGGCTACCATGGATGTTGTGAAGTTATACGGTGGTTCTCCAGCTAACTTCTTGGATGTTGGTGGTGGTGCTACCCCAGAAACCATTGAAGCTGCCTTCAGATTGATTCTATCTGAAGACAAAGTTTCTGCCATCTTTGTTAACATTTTTGGTGGTATCGTCAGATGTGATTACGTTGCTGAGGGTTTGATCTCTGCTACTAAAGCTTTAGGTTTGAAGATTCCTTTAGTTGTTAGATTACAAGGTACCAACTTTGCTATTGCTAAGGATCTGATTGAAAATTCTGGTTTGCCATTGCATTTGTTCGAAGACTTAGACCCAGCTGCCGAAAAGGTCGTCGAATTAGGTGGTAAAGCTTAAATAAATACATAGACTTTAAGAAGAGAAAAGTTGTTAAGTTGCCTATTAGACAAGAAACCTAATTGAGGTTGCATTTTGCAAATCAGATCCGCTTGACCAACAAATTTCTAATTGTGTTTTTTTTTTAAATTTTTTGTTTTTGTCCTTTTCTTTCATGTTATTTAGCAAATTTGAATAATTGCTTGTGATTATTTTTCTTCATTACCTTTTTTTATGTTGCTGTTATATTCCCTTTTAATGGTTTTTCAATTACAGAATTCAAATCCTTTTGTCCCTTTTAAAGACTTTCACGTTTACTACATAAATCATGTAGCTTATTGGGCTCATAATTGCCTAAAAGATGTTCAATTGACCTCTATCTATAAATATTGTACAAAAATAACGTATGTTACGTCTCCTCAAATCGTTGGAGCCGAAGAGGTTGCCTGTAATAATAAATTCAAATAATCCTCTTGAGAATCCTTGCAGGTCAATATCTCGTCCGAATTTGAAACCAAGAGTTTTTTCATTTCACCAAAATCATAACTGGTAGAATTCAAATAGTTGTAATCTTCAAAGTCTTCTTCGTCTTCCACTTTTCTACTGACCAAAGCGCCACCAAGCCTTGGCACGTTTTCTCCTGTTGATTTGGCAGTCATATGAACCACACGAACCTGTTTCTTTTTATCGTCATCTGTTCCCTTGGTTTGTTCGTCATTTTCCTTATTCAAATTTTTAATCAGTTCCCTTTCCTTGATCTGTTTCTGTGATTTCAAATCGTCGATGTATTTAAATGACGATCTAAGCTGAGCAGTCTTGGAAACAGGATTCAAATGTATAGATTTCTTTTCCCCATCCTCCGATTCATTAAGCAATCCAATATAATAACCATCTCCCGATGCAAAAACACCCTTCAATGTCTGAACGTTGGTGCCCAGCCATTTAGTTGACTTGTTTTCGTCAAAGAATTTTTCAACGTTCATTGGGATATCAACTTCGATAACGCCCGATTTAGGTTTTATTCTTGTCTGGCAAACAGACTCAGATTCTTTCTTAGCAAAATTTGTTTGTGCGTTACGTGTTGGATACTGCAATATGTATATTTGCTGTGCAATTTCCTGTGAGTTGTTCATGTAGATCGGTAGTTCTTCAACTATTATATCATCGCTGTTGTCATCCTCCTGATCATAATCCATCAACGAAACATTATGTTGATGGTCGTAGTCCTCGTCTTCATCCACAAACAAACTCATCCGTAATTGTATACTTGAGTATAAATTGGGGTTGTTAGATTCTAGCTTATCTGCTTATCCTAAACAAAAAAAAAATGTATATATGGATAGACCTAATGCTGATGATTTTTTTTTTTTTTTTTTTTTTTTTCAATTCACCTCTTAACAATAGGAATCTGGATTCCTACCGCACGCCTTGAAAATTTTCCCTAGTTTAATTAAATGCACCTGGTTTTAAGAGATTCTTACCGATTAAAAACCATCTTGGATATATTCGACTACAAAAATGGATTTAGATGATGGTTTGATGCTGAATTTTGCCACTAGTGGTAGTTCCTCAGAATCCAATAGAAAGAAGTCAAAGCCAGCTGTCAAGGCCAGTGGGGGTTCTTGGAAAGAAAGAAGAAAAAATCAATTGATCTTGGAAGGAAGAGGGAGAAGTATCAAGAAGAGAAACGACCCTAATGGTATTCCATTAAATTCAACCAAATCATCAGCATCAGCAGCTAGTACTAGTAAGAAAATTGGATCTTCTGATGAATCAAAGTCGCTATCATCTACATCTGGTGACTACAGACCTACCTCTTCCCTTAAAAAAAGACAATCTGAAAATCTGGAGTCAGAAGAAACAAAAAAAATACGATTTGCTGAATCCAGAGGTGAATCTGGAGGTAAGAACAATACATATGTTTCCTCTTTATTTACAGCAAACCCGGAAGTCTCTGCCAGACAATATGAGAATGAAAATGAAATTGAAAATAACGCTTCTCCTTCAAATGCTCCATTGGCCGACTCAACAACGTTTGAAGGTTTAGGTGTGAACGACTTATTAAACAACCATCTAACAGAATATTTGCGATTCCAAAAGCCAACCAAGATTCAGAGGTCGGTCATTCCGAGATTGCTAACAAGAGATAAAGATTTGTTTGTTCAAGCACAAACAGGTTCTGGTAAGACCTTGGCATTTGCATTGCCAATCTTTCAAAAACTCACTGAAGTTAAAACTTTGAATAGATCTTCTGGGCTGTTTGCGTTGATTCTTACCCCAACTAGAGAGTTGGCTACCCAGATCTATTCTGTGCTAGAATCTCTCACGAGGTGCTGTCACAGAATTGTTCCAGGTATTGTTATCGGTGGTGAAAAGAAGAAGTCCGAAAAGGCAAGACTTAGAAAAGGTGTCAATATATTGGTTGCAACTCCAGGTAGATTGGCAGATCATATTGACAATACAGATAATTTGGATCTATCAAACATTAGATACGTTGTTCTTGATGAAGGTGATAGATTGATGGAATTGGGGTTCGAAGAGACTATCACAAAAATCTTGAAAGAGATAAGCATCTCTTCTAGAATAGAAGTGACAACAAAGCTATTCCCTACATTGCCAAAGAAAAGAATAAATGTCCTATGTTCGGCTACGATTAAGTCGAATGTGAGAAAGTTAGGTGAACTATCCCTAGATGACGCACAATTGGTTACCACACAAACGTTAGGTGAAGCTACCACAACGATCAACGAAAACGACGAAATACTTGCTCCTGATCAATTGATTCAGCAAGTGTTGGTTATCCCACCAAAATTGAGATTGGTCACTTTGTCGGGTACGTTGAAGAACTTGACCAAAACAGACAAAAACACCAAAACTATCGTGTTCTTTTCTTGTTCTGATTCTGTCGATTTTCATTTCATAGCATTATCCAGAAATGGCAAAAAGGTTGTCACTTCAAAGAAAAAGTTAGAAGAAGAAAAAGAAAATGAAGAGAAAGATGATAGACAATCCGATAATGAGAAGAGGAAATCACGTTTCAATAGTAAGACATACAAGGAAACCCATGAAGATCCTGATGAAGAGCAATTGTCAACTATGAGCAATATAACGGCACTATCTGCTCCTTTAATAAATCCTAACACGACTGTCTACAAACTTCATGGATCTTTATCTCAACAAGTGAGAACTTCAACACTAAACCACTTTGCTAATAATACGTCTTCGAACACCATTCTCCTTTGTACTGATGTTGCTTCCAGAGGTTTAGATCTCCCGCAAATTAACAATGTCATTGAGTTTGATCCTCCTTTTTCCATTGATGACCATTTACATAGAATAGGCAGAACTGCCAGAGCCGGTTCTAAAGGTCTATCCTTCTTGTTTTTACTTCCGGGTGATGAAGAAAACTATCTTAAGAAAATTGAATCGCTTCATCCCAACGGATTGCATTTTAACAAATATGAATCTGTGTTGAAAGAGGCGTTTGAAAAACCTGGTGAGAGAGGCGGGGGCTGGGATACTCAAGCTACCACGTACCATCTAGATTTAGAAAGATGGTTGTTGGACTCGGCCAGAGCTAAAGAAATAGCTTCTAATGCATTTATTAGTCATATTAGAGCTTATACTACTCACTTGTCTGCCGAAAGAGAATGCTTCAACGTTAAGAAAATTCATTTGGGTCATCTTGCTAAATCTTTTGGTCTAAGAGAAACCCCAAAGAAGGTGGCTCAAAGCTCGGGATCCAATTCGGGCGAAAAGAAGAAGAAAGAGGACGCAAAGACTAAGATGCTGAGAATGGCTAAGATGACTCTAAATGCCGCCAACGATGAATTCAATATTAGCTAAATATGGCGATGCAAAGTCTGTATAAATTATTCCTATTTTATAGAATGATATATATCCATATATACAAATTATATATCTTCAAGCACCACGCACTGAGTGGTGGATTTTAATTCAGCCGTTAGTTTTGTAGTCTATCTAAGGAATCCTGAACTTGAACTCTTATACTATTACCTCCCAAGCCCGTAGGAATGGAAGCTTGAAACATTTGCAGACCCTTTACCATTTTAATCTTCAGGTTTCTTCGCATGTTTATTGCAAGTTTGTCTTGGACAAGAGATAAAATCAGGAAGAAATACCCAATGGAATGGATCCGCTCCATCTGAGTAGTGTCAACTTCTAAGTTCAACTTTTCATGCATGTACTTGAGTTCGGTTAGAAATTTGTCTTTTTCCTGGTCATTCATGTTCAATATAAGGGAGAAGCTCTCAAACTCTACCAATTTCAAAAGTAACCCCAAGGCAAATAAGCTATCTTGTTGTTGTAGCTTATTACCAATATCTGATGCCACTAGCACGCACGATTTCTTTACTATGACAAGCAACGGTAAGATAAGGCTCGCGTCATAGACGAGTCTTTTGGTGCTATCATCGTGCTCAAGCGCTGTGATCAACACAATTGTAGAGGTCATAGCCGATCCCACAGTCTCACGATCCCACTTATCGTGATCTTTAATAATTTTGAATATTGTCTTCGCTAACCAAATAACCATCGCATTTCTATCACTGCCTGCACTTTCGGATGTCAATACTCTTTCATGAATCTTCATGCATAGACATCTGCACTGCTTTGCAATGAGACTAGAGAGTTCATAATCACAATAATAGTCCAAAGTACTCGATATATTGTCGAGCGTGTCAACATCAAATAGTCCGCTGACGATTTCATTGGCTTCGGGTATCCATATTAAAGAGTTTATCGTAAGTAAAGCTAGGTAGCAAGGAGAAACTGGTTCTTCCAGTTTCGATATCCAATCCATTAATGTCAGCGTATCAATTTTGTTCAGGTTATACTCACCACCAGTTGTTATTATGTTGTGCGCTTCCAAGGAAATATTCAAAAGATGTTTCAAATTCTCCAACACCAAAGTATTTTGGTTGAAATACGACACTAGAGTTCTCGCACCGTGGCTGTCGGGCTCGCTTAATATCTTGCAACACATATGAAGGAAGCCCGATGCAGTCAATACATCGGGATTTCCATTTAAGATACAGGTAAGCAGTTGAGGCGGTAAGCCTGTGACAAGCAAGTATTTCAAAAACTTATCTTCTTCAGCAGCTTTCGCCGACAACTCCAACATACAATTTCTCTTCTTTGAGACGGTAATACCTGGAGATTCCAGCAGTTCTAAATAGAAGTTCATACCCTCTCTGTATTCATTAGTAATACCCAAAACTCTTAAATTGTCCACGTTTTGTAATCCAGACGTTCCTTGCTTGGTATCTGGTTCCTTGTTAGACTGTTCGGTCTCCTTATCGCTATATTCTTCTTCATCAGACAAATGCTCCCTCCCAATACGATAGCTTCTATTTGTTCCATAATGTCTCCGGACTGGTTGTTTGTCGTCGTCTATTTCTGTAGGTTGGCTATTTCTGTCAAGGTTCTCATCGGAACCTGTAATATTCGGTGTCTCTGGTGGTCTATTCTGTAACTCAGAGAGTGACTTTTTGATCTGTTTTCTGATTTCTTTGTGCTCGTCGTTTTTATTCAGAGGCTGTTTATCATCATGTTTGAGCTTCATTGTGGTCTTCTTCCTTGTAACTATTTCATCGAGGTTGTTAAACAAGCTTGAAAGGGTGTCGCCGTTATTGTCGCCGCTGGGGTCATTACCGTCCTGTTTCTCTTTGTTCTCATCCTCTATTCCCGTATTTTCAAATTTTACCGTCTTCATCATTTGTGAGGTTTGCTGTGAGCTCCATTTCAATCTCAAATCTTTAGGTGGCTCCACAAAAAATTCGTTGCTTATAAGGTTAACCTTCGGGATGGCAACTTGTTTGTGTGTTTTGCTTTTAGGAGACCTATTATTCTTTGGTTTCCCTTTCTCTCTTATTGGAGAAGTAGGTACAGATGTGGATGCTATTACAGATGCTTCTTTGTTGGCCCTTTTAGGCGAGGAATTCGGTGTTGTTCGGGATCTTGGAGTCTTAAGTCTTTGGGTTTGCTTTCTCGATCTGCTATTTTTAACATTTGAGGAGGTGAGGCCAACGTTCGACCGAAAGGCTCCAGTTGAAGGGTCCTGTTGCGAAAAGATCGACACATCGGATAATATATTGTCATCAGCAATATCACCTGTAAGTTTTTCAGTTAGAGGTGATTTGACGGATGATCCTTCCTTTGATGCTGGTTCCCAATCAAATATTCCTGATTTAGAAGGCGAGGACGATACAATACCTTGGGGATTTTCATCAACTCTTTTTCTATTTATATTAGAGTCACTATCTGCTATAGACGGAAGTGATGTTCCATCATTGGGGATCCTGTCTAAGAGCTCGGTGTTATTCACCTCAAAGTTCAAGACATTTTCCTGTGGCTCAACTCTAGTGCGTTTCGAAGGAGAATCATTAATGCCTTCAAGATGTCGGCTAGCTCTATCAGTCGCGGTTATTTGTTTATGGGGAGATGGTGTTGGAGAGTACGGTTGACAGGAACTTTTATCCACATCGGTGCTGTCAGTGCTGGTTGGGGTTTGCGGGGGAGACGTTGGACGATTGTGTTTTATTGGAGAGAGCAATAAGTGGTCATCGATTGCACGATCATCTCGGTAGCTAGATTGGTTCCTTTTCCTCTGCTTTCCGTAGGATCCAGACCTCCTCATCACCATCCTTACTTTGGAATCCTCTGTGTTCTACAGTCTATGGTTGATTGGGGGGGTAGTCAGTTTTTCCAGAGAATGTTGTTACAACGTCACACGTATAGTGAAGGATTTGCTGAAAAAAAGGCATGCATACACTTCTGATCAGGAAGTGTGCGGCGTGGGCCAGGGAAAGCGTGAAGCGTTAGTGGAGAGTCGAGCAACAGATATATTATATATATTATATATATAGTTAATAGTTAATAGTTAATAACGATGTACCAAGTAGAGTCGATCGACGCTAGTTGTGAAATAATAATAATATGGCACTTCCAGTGTCCAGCATCCGGAATCCAACTTCCGCGCAAGTCGCGACTCAGCACGAGACTAATACGCGTGCGCCTGCGTGTCCCACACTCTCCCTTATCGAGATCTCTGCTAGTTATATATATATATATATATATGTGATAGCTATTTCTAGGCGTTTTGATTAGCCTATTAATAGTACCATATCCTTACCCAGCTGCTCTCATAACTAGACCAATATTGGGATTAAGAAATGTACGGTGATCTGGCTCATAAGCTTATCTTGGATGCCAAAAGAACACAGTCGTTGGATAAGCTGCCGCTATATCAAGACACGTTAGTGAGATCCATTGTGAGAGAAACCAGAGATCTTCAAAAGGAAGCAGATTATCTTACTATCCAGCAACAGTCACAAATATCGCAATCCGGGCAAAATGATGACGATAAAGTGAAACAGGGCCAACTCTTTGTCGCCCATATATGTATGCGAAGAAACAAAAGATGTTTGCTTGCATATCAAAAACTACGTTCGGTGAAACTAGATGAACTTGTTTGGTCCAACGTTGAAATCCCAAGATCTCAGCTGGATAACTTGTCACACCATGAAGAAGATTACCTCAGAAAGTATAACGAACTTGTAAGTGAATTCAAGGGCTCGATGAGCGAGATAGACTTGAGTGGTTCTTTGGACCCTCCAAGTAACGTCTTCATAGATGTTAGAGTCCTAAAAGATGCTGGCGAAATTCAGACGGAGTATGGTGTTTTCAATCTAACCAAAGACTCACAATTTTTTGTGAGACAAGCAGATGTTGAACGTTTGATACAACAAGGTTATTTGAAAAAATTGTAAGAGCTGCTTTTATATTCCTATGCATAGGCTATTTATTTATTTATTTATTCTTTATCCATTTTTAATCGAAATTCAAAAGTCATCACATATCTCTTTAACCACCCACAGAAACTCTCGAAGTTGGAATAATCTTTGCCTCCTCTCCAATCAACCAATACCTGGCACTGATCACTTATGTGTATATCAACCCTAAGAAAATCTCCTATTTTTCTCCGTTTTATCGTTGGATTCGTATGGAGTCGCCTATATGCTCTACTCCATACACTCTCCTCAAACGAGATGTTGAACGAATGAGGATAGCTAATCCCTTGTGCTTCAGTTTTTTTAACTGAACAGCTTGGAAGAGATTCGAGAATCGTTGAGATAGTTTTATATGATTTTACTACTCCAACATTCAATGCGTAGTTAGGTTTCAATGGTAAAATCTTTTTGTCGACATTAAACCACCTATAAGGCGGCCTCCAATAAAAATCAAACGACCAATAAACGATCCATCTCCTCGTGCCATTTCCTTTTTCACTCACGGTGAACTGATGCACCCCAAAATTGGAAAGGCCATTTTGCTTCAACTCCTTCAATGTCTCTGTAACAGTCTCGAGCTTGCCAATCAAACTTGTATACCACTTAATCCGATCAGCACCTTCATTCGATTGGATTAATACGCTTTCACGAATTAAATCCTTTATAAATTTGCCCTCTCCTCCGGGTGTGATAAGCTCATTGTGAGTCGCTTTTACCCTACCCGAGGAAGGGAGCTTCCTTTTAAACCTTTCTCGTTCCTCAATTTCTACCATTGAGCTATAAAAAGGTGGATTACACATAACAAATCCCAGTCTATTAGAATTCTCAAAAGATATTAAAGTTTTAAGAAGTGGTGTGTAAAATTCGTGAGTGGAGGGTCCCACTTGCTCGATTCGAATTCTATTCTGTATCAAGTCTGCATTTAAATCAATGTTTTTGTTCGCTTGGTTAACCGAAGTAGCGTCAATTTCCGAACCGATAAACTTTAAATCAATCTTTTTATCAAGGTTTGATCCTGCTGTATTATTTTGATCAGATATACGGATTGCTAATAGCGGATAGATGGCAACGTGCCCTGTCCCTATGTCTAGCCCTGTATACTTTGTCGGATTATCGGTAAAATTTGTGTCCCTAGAATACAGATTGATTAGTCTTAAAACATACTCAACATATTCGACACGGTTTTGTACCCTAGGGCATAGTTTGTCGTTCTCAATTTGAACCTTTATTGCAAATTGATAATCTAAAATTGTCTGGTTGAGGTCAATTAAGCTTGTGTTATCGTTGAAAAATTCATATTCATTAGTAGTTTCGTTAAAGTATTTTCTGAGCTTTGGGTTCAATTTTGCTAACTCTTCAAAGTTTATCCTGTAAGGCATGCATCCGTATTTGAACGATTCAATTGTGATGTTTGTTAGCTGATTTTCGAACAAATTGCATGGGAAAAACGGTGAAACAATCAAACAAAGTTCAATTGAATGTACATCGCCCCTTCATAGAGCACATAAAAACATTCGCGCGCACGCACCTCCTCACACTGTTAGGACTGCTCAATTGGCTGGTCCTCTTCCCTTGGTCTGCGAGCGGAATTTTTCAGAAGAAAAATAGCAAATATGCTGTTATCCTCCGACACCAGCCATTCGGGTGAGTATACTGATTGTTGATCGGAACCCAACATGTCACAAGTATTAGATCAGTTGATCTTGGATGAAGTTGCGAAACTCTGTAAAGAGTCGTTTATGAACTATAACAACTGTGTCTTGCAAAAACCACCCTCCCCTGATTTTAACCCATCTAAGGATTGCTTGAAATACCAGTTTGAACTACAGCATTGTATAAGACACAACGTTCCCTCTGTGCAGAAAATACAGCAAAATTGTTTTGAATACATGAAAGGATATGAGAGCTGTTTGTTGAAGAATAGAGCGGAAGCAAACGTCAAATGTGAGAAACAGCTGAAAAGTTTGAGAGAATGTGCAGAAATTCAACTTGATTTGAAATAATACTACTAGTTTGCCCTCAGAATTCCTTTATTTCTTTCCTAAAGTTACTATTTTTTGACTTTAAATCCCTTTTCAAATTGAATCACGATCGACACTTTTATCTACCACACAAAAGTTTGCATTTTCTATGAAAAATCTTCTCAGACATCTTGTGGCTTGTCGCAATAACAGTCATTGAGTAAAATATCTTTTTGCTTATCCTGCCATCATTGATCAATGGAATAGTCAAACCCAGAATATAGATTTATCATTAAAATTATGTGAACCTGAAGCGAATTCTTTTGAGAAATGATCAGAGTTTCCTAAATATTTGAGATAGGCGACTACAATATGAAAAGTTAACCAATGTGGATGTCTCCTCTTGATATGTCTGCACATGCGATGCAGAATATGAATTGTTAGATCTAAATGCAATACAGATAAATCAAGTAAAGATAAGGATTGTTTATCAATCAACAAAGCAGCTTCCTATAAAGATAGCAATAATCAATCTGCTGTACCCCGTGTTTGTTTTCCCACAGTGAGTTTGTGGCACTTATTTGGGCGTAAGTGTTACTCAAAAAGATTCAAGAGCTTTTGCAGTTGATTAAGAAGAAAGGCACTTCATATCTCTATGTAAGTACAGGGTTGCTAGCATAAATAACAGTAATCGTTATAGTAGTGTTAAACTTTAATCATATAGAAGAGGACTCACACTTGTTGTTTATTTGTTTGATGTTATGAACCTATCAGAAGCAAGATAATATTAAAATATAAAGAAAAAGAATAAGAATAAGAATAAGAATAAGAATAAGAATAAGAATAAGAATAAGAATAAGAATAAGAATAAGAATAAGAATAATGACCAAAAAAAGATGTTGAAATTGGGCGTACAGAAAGGAGAAAGGGAAATAGAAGTGATAGTAATGGTGGTAGAGAGAACGATAGATCTGCTACAGAGGCTGTACCAGCTTGTTGGTTTGTCAGCAGTGTTGCTCAGTTGAAAGATAGTTTGCCAACTACCCCTTTGATCTCTGCAGGTGGTTGGAACGACAGTAACCCTAAAGGCGTCGTTGGAGTGATTGGGTTGGATGCATTGGCGTACGGTAGATACTTTTTAGCTAACCCAGACTAATAATAATAATAATAATAATAATAAATCTTTATTCTCAGCGCTGGTATCCCATTTATCAGAGAAGGCACACCAGCACCAGTCCATATACAGTACTTACTCTTCTCTATATATAACATAAAGTTTTCGGATCTTAGCGTATACTTCCCTTTACGGCTATGAAGAATAATTAATGTTTATTTCTTTTTGGAAATTCTTTTATTTCATTATATCTTTTTTTGTATTTTTGGGCCTGCTGTGTTCTTAGTTGTAATAATAATAATATTTTCAACGATGATAAATCCGAACCCAATGAGTAGAGCTGTCGTCTTAACCGAAGGTAAAGAAAGTTATTTAAGGTCTAATACTAAGAACTAAAATCCTATATACCACACTAGTTTGCCTAGTGACTAAGAACTGGGTCCTTAGGAGAAATAGCTGCAGACAGTTATTGATTGTTGGGATTGCCTTTTCAATATTTTTTTTTGCCATGTTTTCTTTAAACCCACATTTTCATTGTTGCTTTCTGTTTGTTAGTTTTTGTTGTCAATTTGCACCTTCATTACCTTCACATCCATCAATCAGAGTACCATCTTCGTTGTTTTAATCACCTTCGCCAGTTTCTTTAAACCATTGATGATGATGATTAAATTGTTTTATTTTCATGGTGGTTCAGCCCGTTTATGAGAGCAAACACCGCTATAGAATGATGATGATGATGATGTAATTGATTCTATAAAATATAGTTTAAAATTATAGATTGTCGGTTCTAAAGCCTTTCATTATCGTTTTTTCTGTACCACTTTCCCAATCACCTTTTCTTGCCCTTAGGATAATGATAATAATAATAAATCTTTATTCTCGACGAGGTTATATAAAAATAAGCCTAACCCTATGAAGTGAGCAGTCGTCTCATTAGGGAAATGACTATAGTATATAACAATTAACTAAATTAATATGCTACATATCAGCTTCACTTATCCTAATGACTAGAAATCAGATTCCTAGGAGAGATTGCCTTATGAGGCAGTTCTTTATTGGACTTTTTCATCAGAAAGGATCAAGCAAGGTCACGCTGGGTGAGCAGTTAACCAGATATCATGTTATCCAGAATTTCTTTGACCGACATTAAAAAACTCCGTAGAGGAAAAAAGTCTATGACAACTTGTTTGTAGCAGTGAAGAACACTGCATTTCCTATCTGTGTTGTTGTTGTTGTTGTTGTTGTAATTGATTTATTATCATGGTGGTTCAGCCCATTTACGAGAGCAAACACCGCTATAGAAATATACATACATATATGAAATATATATTCACTCCTAAAGCCAACATTAGCAGGCACACACCTAATCTGTGTCCTATTCTGTAGTGCAAGATTAAAAGGGGGAGATGTAAACAGAGAGAAAATTATCACCACGAAAAGATAGGTCTGCAAACATGGAGGGAAGGGGAATAAGAGAAAGAGGGAGAGTGGGCCCTTGTGGCACAAAGAAAATGGGGATTGACCCGGCTATCCCTAAGGGGCCATCCTCACCATAAGAGTCCACCTTAGGGATAAGCTAGTGAGGCAAAGGCTCACCAAGCCGAGGATGGATACCTGTCACCTAGCCCTCCGCATCACCAGAAGGGCTAGGCGCAAAGGGGCAAGGAAAGAGGGGGGAGTAACATAGTTAACGTAAATTTTTCTCTCAAATAAAATCACTGAAATCACAGAAAACTCAAGGAACGAGCAGAAGAAAATCAAGTAAAAAGCCTGATGATGATGATGATGATGAAATTGTTTTATTATCATGGTGGTTCAGCCCGTTTATGAAGCCTAGGACCCCGATCTTCGGGAAAAGGATTCGGGCACAGGTTTTAGGGCTTGTTTCAGCAAATCTAATGCTGATCAATTAGGAAATACATAAATTGCGGGTTTAGCTCAGTTGGGAGAGCGTAAGACTGAAGTTCTTAAGGTCCTGAGTTCGATCCTCAGAAGCCGCATTTATTTTTCAATTATACATTTTTGTCAAACGCTAATCTTGGACATTTAAAAGAACTCGATTTTTTCCCTCTAACTCTTGAAAAACATATAATTACGAGGTGATCCTTTTTGAAAAGATTTACTCGCATACCAATTACAAAACTCTAAGTTTAGGTGCGTGGTTTTGAGCCCAGGTATTAAAGATTTGGTAGTGTTTCGAACAGGGAAAAAGGAGGAAGATAACATGCTGGCGCATTCGATTGCAAAAAACTTCTGAATCGGGGTTCATAGGATTTTGAAACCCCGACCTGCTTTGTTTCTATCCACCCATTAAAAGGCTGCTACTGGTGAATGTTCCAGTTGATTTCAGTGTTTGAAAGTGGGAGCACCGCTCAACGTACCCTTCTTCAACAAATTTGTAGCTCCATCCGAATCTATTGCCTTTATATATGAACATGGGAGATCGAGTCTTAAACGGTTAAACCATCGTTGTGGCTCCAGCTTTTCAGACAGGTTGCAGATGTGGCTTCTTTACTCCCAAAACCGTCGCAATAACTGTGGCACGTACTGCAAGCAGCACGCAATCAAATACCGTTTCTCGTGACACCTCCTTAGTTAAAAATTTCAATCCCCGATAATTTTACCAATAAGGAATTAAGCGCTAATACGAGATTGGAGGTCACGTGAAACAGACAAATTATGGAATCTGATGATGACGAGCTAGAATCAACAGGATCTCGCATCATCTGCTTTTTCCTTCTTTAATTTTACCCAACCTTGTCTTCTGTGTGCTAAAAGAAGCCATAGTTCTACCGCCCCACAATCCCCACAAACAATACGTTTCGGAGTTCTCAGATCTCTAGATTCCAAGACAGATAATAAATCTTATATTAACAATTTAATCTCCTTTCTTTACCGCCTTGAAGAATGTCAACGGTCGAGCTGCAAACTCCAATTAGTGCTGCTGCTGCTAATTTACCTACTTTGTCATCCAAAATTAGTGCAAACAGTTCCTTATCTTTTGATGAACTGATCATCAGTATCAACAAGATCTTGGGTGTTGATAAGCCATTGCAGACACACGAGATTGATCATCACGCTCTTATGAAGCTGATGGAATCCTATGTGTCTAGCACACAAGACTGGTCCAAATTTGCCCTGAACGACCCTTCAAGAAACTATACCAGGAACGGTGTCGAGGATTTCGGTATTGATGGAGTTAATGCAAATTTGTTAATTCTAGTCTGGAACCCTGGAAAAGGCTCCGTCATCCATGATCATGCTAAGGCTCATTGCGTGATGAAAATCTTGAAGGGTACTTTAACCGAGGAGTTGTTTGAGGAGCCTCACTTTGATGAAGCACCGGAAGCTGAGAACGATCATCAAACCTCTGATGGTAGAACCATTAAGTTGTTCAAGACCACGCCACTAAAGAGGGACTGTGTTGCTCATATTACTGACGATATTGGATTACACCGGATCTCGAATAAAACTGACGAGATTGCTGTTAGTTTGCACTTATACACTCCCCCATACGCTAAGAAGTTTGGCTGCCACATTTTTGATGAAAATGGCAAGAAGCACCATGTTCAAATGTCAAACCTGTTCAGTTGGAAAGGTGACATTGTGAACGCTAACGGACACTCCACTTGCTGACTAACTTGCCCTAGAGCAGTCGAATCTGGTTGATCTCCGCTCTCGCTGGTTTCGTTGTGATTTGTGATCATGACTTGACTCAATATCTTCGTTCTTTTTTTGTTTAGTACTATTTCCGCTTTTGTTTTCTGTATCGATAACTGGTTTTCTTCTGCTTTAACGAGCTCTACAGATTTTATATATTTCTTATACATTTTTTTATAATAATTTTTAAATTTCTCCATAACAATAATTGTACCTTTAAACTGTAAATGGATTCAAGGGTATGCGGTTCGTAATCCAGCGTATAAACTAAAGTATTGATAAAGATATGAGCAAAAAAACACAGTCTAGCCGAGAAGTGAAATTAAAAATCCAATGAAAATACAAGGTTTAGAAATAGAATCTTCAACTCACTTACTTACTGACACCTCTAATCCAATACTGGGCTTTATCAGCACCATTAACTCCATAAACCTTCTTGAATCTGTTGTTCAACTTTATTCCAAGTTCATATTGCTCCTTCTTCAAAGTTTCGCTCTTCTTAAATAATTTTGATCTAGCGAAGACCAACTTCTGATATTCTAATGATTGTACAGAGCTAGGTGACGTCGATGGAGGGATGATACCATCGAGGAATTTAATTTCTTTAGCAATCTTGTGAATTTTCAAGCTGAGGTTATCGAATTGTTCATTTAGCTCCTCTAACTTAATTTCGACCGTTGGATTAGTGATTTTGGTAGCTGTAAAATGAGAGGAAACTCTTCTATATTTCTCAACTTTATCTAGATCCACTACTGAGATGTCCTTATTTCTATTCTTAGCAATATTCAAGGGAGGAATTTCATCGATCAGTTGCGGATAGATTGTGTCATTACTTAAGGTTGAATCATGCTCAGTTTCAGCAGTTGTGTCACATGTTAAAGAGCCCATCGATTTAGAACCTGGTAAGAGGTCCCCCTCCGTGGAAACATACGTATCAACGTATTTATGCTGCTTATTTGATGACGTCTTCATGGATTTATTTGAATCAGACAGTTTTTCGACATTGTCAGCTTTTGGCTTATCAGCATAGTCATCAACTGAGCCACTGAAGGTTTCATATTCCAATTCAAGATCATCGTAGTTTGAAATTAATTCTGAACTGAAAGTTCTGCTCGTTATTAGAGTATTATTACTGTTGTCGTCCTGCCTGACATCAGTTCCAGCACCTTCCGACTTTGCCATATTTGGATGGTCAAGTTTATCAATAATCGATAAGTTATCAACACTATACCTTTCGACAGATCTTAGTTCAGCAGTTTCTTCAATTGGATTATAATCTTCGACGTCTGATGAAGACTGATATCCCGTATCAGTTTCACTCATCTTGTATATGTTAGATTTTGTTGAAACTTGACACGCGTTTTTTTTTCTGTCCTTTCTTTTCACTTCTTTGGTTGCAGGATCCCGCTAATCACTTAAATAGATCAACTATCTCTGCAGAAGTAACTATATTGAAACCTTAGTGACTTTCCGGAAACAATGACTTTAAAAATGAAAGGGAGCACAATAAAGAGCAAGAGACTTTGTAAGCTGAAGCTTGACTAATAAGAAAAGCAAAAGTAAACAACTTCAGCTTCTGGCATCCCCTCGGTAACATCTCGTCGTGTACCACCGAATATGAAAGCGCGTTTTATATTACATTGATGAAGTCTAGCGTAGTTTTTTATAAAAATTTCTATATAAAATTACTAAAGTTTTTGTGTTTCAATTGTCCATAGCGTATATTAAATACGTGATATAACACTAGCTGTCGTAACAGCTAATAACTAAACATAAAAGAAGCTGGAGACGAAACTTTTTGTTTAAGAAGCATAAAAAATCGAACTAGAATTTATAAAATGAAACCCATCAACTTTAAGAAGATAACGTAACCGTTGCAACAACAGAGGTTAATGTGATAGTGGTATAAGGCTCATTATCAGAGTAAGATGAGCTTTCATCATCTTCCGCGTAGTATATGTAGCATGTACCATCTACAGTGTCTGTTTCATATGCAAAATAGTCACTGTATTCATCTGAGTTAGAGGACGAAGCGGTAACTGTTGGCGAGGTAACTGTTGCTGATGATGTAGTTTTTGTAGCGGACGAAATAGAAGACAAAGACAAAGAGGAAGAAGAAGAAGAAGAAGAAGACAATGATGCCTTAATCGCAGAAGAAGAAGTCTTGGTTGTAGATTCGACAGTTTTGGAAGGCTGCAAGCTGCTTGAAGAGATTCCTGATGTATTTAGAGAACTCGAAGAAGATGAGCTCGAAGAAGATGAGCTCAAAGAGGAGGATGATGAAGTTGTTGAAGAGGATGACAAAGATGAAGATGACAAAGATGACAAAGATGAGGAAGAAGACAATGACGACGATAACGAAGATGGGGCTGACAAAGCCGAAGAAGAAGCTGCAGAGTCAGTAACAGCAAAAGTTGAAGCATATTTGTAGGTAATAACTTCGGTTCTATCCTGCGCAATAGTGGAAGTATAGACCAGTTCCAACAACGTGACAAGCTGGTTATTGACTGTGGTAGTAATTGTCTTTAAGTAAGTGGTTTCGGTATCGGTTGTCGTCGAAGTATCATTTTCAGTAGTAGTGGTGTCACTACTACTGGAAGCTGTCACTTCTTCGGGCGAAGACGAAGATGAAGTTGGTGAAGAGGTTGAGGAAGCTGCTGAGCTAGAGGACGATGGTGGAACTCCGGTGACTGTAACCACATAAGTCGTTCCATCTTCATAAACGGTGGTCGTATATGTACTGTAGTATGAAGAGGTGGTTTTAGTAACCGGTGATTTTGTCGTTGTCGAGTAAACAGTAACAGGGTCTGCTGTGACATAGGCATATGCTCTCTTTTTTAAGACAACTCCAGTTTTGTACACAGGTTCCGAGTCGTCGTTCAAACCAACAACAGGATAAACAAGAGTGGATGAAATTTGCTCTTGTTCCCTCTTTTCGATCAAATTGTTCAGAGGGACAGACAAAGCAGTAATCGACATCAATGATAAGTAAAGAAGATTTAAAGCCAGCATTTTATTAGAAGAAATTGGTTAATTGATATTTAGCTTGTGACTTTAAAAGGTATGGGATTAAAGGAATGGAAAACTTGATTGGTTGTTTAAAAAATGAGAGACTAATAGTTGGCAGTGATGAGTAAATGAACGACTGAAGTTGGAATTGAATTTCTTGTAAGACTCTTGTAGAACTAGCTTGCTTTATACTAAAACATAGATAACCAGAGAATAAGGAGGAGTTTTTCTTCTCAGAAAAAAGATCCGAGGAAGGGTCAATCCATTAACTATTTATAAAAAAGGTTCCACCAGAACCCATTTTGGTAGCAAGTATAGGGAGGCTAATTGAAAAATTACTTTAAAAGGGAAATTAGTTCAGATTCTAGCAATGGGACACAATTAATTTGGGTAAGTCATAATGCTGAAAGAGTGCTAAACTTGTTTTAAACTGTCAGGTGGCTAACCTCAAAAGGGACTAAAATTGAAATTAAAGCGACTAGGGATGGCTGGCTCCCCCGGACTTACCAGATTTGGCTACGCGCACTACTAGTTCTGGGAGGTGCTCGGTAAATTTGAGATCTTAGTCCAGTTTGGCTCTAAGTTAGTTCCCTTTTGTGTCACTAGTCTTCAAATATAGTTTCAACTTTGCCATTAAGCTCGATTTACTATAGTCCAAAGCAGTCTCCTAAAATTTAGTTTGCTTTGTCGTTGCAAAGACTTTGACCGTGTACGTGATGCATTTTTTAACACGGCACTGCATTCATTCGTGCGGAACACTTCAAATTGGTCGATCAAAATAATTGACATTTTATATATATACATCTTAACATATTGGAAGAGAAAAGCTACCTAACCATACTTGACTCCACAGAAGTGTTCTTCAGGGTTCCACATCAGCACACAAAAGATGCAACCATATTTTTGTGTCGGCCTTCGATATTCTGGCATATTCGCAAATAAATAACCTGTTGTCTTTAGTTGAAACTGAATAGATGACTATATGTAATAGATAAGCCACTTTGTCTGTTCATGTGATCTTCCTGTTGTACCTACTGGAAGCATTACAGGCTCGCAATCCCTCAACCCTGATCACAAGAAGAATGGTCTCTCGTCGACGTTCACGCGACGTGGTACTACTTCTTGTGAACAGCATTTTTATTTCTACCATAGTTTTTTATCTTCCTTCTTCGAACAGGGTAGAGTTTTTTTACTGTTTTACACTTTCCTTTTTTACAGTTTTAGTACTAGTCTCGTTTATATAGACAATACAAGTATCATTTCTCATCAAATCAGTAATACACTTTAAAATCTATAAACTTTTCTAAGTGACTTAACTTGGTTGGATATGTAGAAAATACTCTCTAGGGGGACCCTAATTGTTCATGGATTGATCCTACAAGATATTGTACCAAGCCACTTGAAAACGTAAGAATAATTCCCCTAGATCTCTCTTTGCTATTGATTTTTGTACTAAGAGAAGAGAGTAGAATATGACTACGAAGATGGAATTGGGAAACGAAGAAAAGATGGCTGGGCTGTGAAACTGCCAGTTTGCGCCAGGTTGACAGTTGAGACTCTGCGACCCTGCGGGCCTGCTGACGGCGAGCCGTGAGATAATTATATAGAATTGTTGAGTTTTTTGGAGGAAATGATTTCCTAGCCGCGCGCGCGCGCGTCAAGAAACAAAATTCAAGAACCCTTTAATATGACACAGTGTACCCTACAGATGGATGTAGCAAACACATATAAGAGAATATTCCTGCAACTCCATATAATTTTCGTCTTATGGAACCTTAATTGAGATAATCATATGCCCAATCTTTCAAGTAGGCAGTTGGAAAACAAATTCCTTTGGGGATTAGTAGTGGGGGGGGGGGTGCAATCTCTGAAAAGTAAGACTTAAACTTATTGAATTAAGGGCTTTTACCATATTATATAATTTATTAGATATCATTTAACTCAGAACTACACCCCATCTTCCGCCCATTTAAAGAAGGTAGGAAATGCCCTTTTTTTAGAAGCAGGGGCTGAAACGTTAAAACCATTAATTTCGATTCTCGAATAGGTTTAATTACAAAGTACAGGGGGCGGGGGGAGAGTGGGGAGTTAGACGCGTTTCTTCGCGGAAGCGCTGATTAACACCTCAAAACTGGGACGCGATCCCTCGTATTTTGAAATATCATCATATTTATCAGTGCATGTGGAGATAATGACAATCAAAATATTTCAAGGCATGCAGCCAATCTTTTCCCCAGAGGGCTTCCCAGGGGAATACAAATATTTTCACTTGACAGGATATCCGATCAGTCACTATGACGTTATACTGTAAAGCGACTAACAATCAGTACTATAAGTGGGAGGAAGAGAGGTGAAACTTGAATGATGTGGATGCTGATGAGGAAACCGATCCTCTCTATCTTAACGAAGCCACAGGAAACAATTAGCGTTTACCGAAACAGGAGTCAGGACAGTTTTTTCTTAATAATCTTATATTCGGAGCTAAGTTTTAAAAAGGAAAAGTACCACATTCCTTATATATAATATAGTCGAAGATTCAGAGTTATACATACCAGGAAGTTCAGAGTATACGAGCCTGCGTCTCAAATTTTAATTCCTGTTCTGACCGTTAAAATATTAAAAGTTACCCCACACCAAAACCAATACGTTAAGAATTCGCATCTGGAAAATGTGGATCTAAATGCGATCTGTCTTCACTCCAGCACCCACTCTCCCATCCAAGAAACCTTTTCTCTGTTAGTTTACTCGTACGCCAATTCCCAGAGAATAATCCGCACTCAACGTGCAAAAAAAGCCCATAAATAACTGAAAACGAGTCGTTATTGCATATATATATATACAGCAGGTGAAATCAAGTTGGACAGAAGATGATTATTATTGAGAACGAACGGTAAATATAATGGCTGACGATAAATTTTGTTAGAGTCTAAATATGGGGTAGATATCAACAAGTTTTATATCACTAGCCACTCATACTAACTGACACTTGCCCAATCTGCCTTCATCGACTATATATATATATATGTTATGAGTAGGACACTCCATAGTTCTTTTTCTGTTATTTTTCTTTTTTTATTCTAAGTGTTTCGTATCGTGTCCCGCGTTACCCTTTTCTTACCCTTTTCTTACCCTTTTCTTACCCTTTTCGCCCCCTTTTTGTTATCCTGGAACACTTTATTCTATTTTGCAACACCCCTTTTTCTCTGAAGTTTTACCATATTTTCTCTAATGTTTTGCTATTTAAGAATAGATCTCCTCCCTGTTTTTCGAATCTATTCTATCCTTTTCCCTCTATTCTTTTTAACCATTCTAAACTGGATTTACAAAGTTAACACTCGACTTTACGCAATACATATTAACTTATATTTTCCCCGAATCAGATCGATTGAGTAATTGAAATAGTTACTTTAACTTAATATATATATATATTATTATATAAATTTGTAATCAACAAAAACTTCGTTGCATGTGTAGTAAGACTTGTAAGATGTGCATTGTGAACGCTTATTAATTCTTTACCATATCATGTGGCTACAGTAGTGCGATAGATCTTCTACAAAAATTTCCTCCGAAAGTGGATATATTTGTTCGCTTCATCCGGAAACAATAGGTTGATGGCATCTTCTCAAATTCAGTAACACCCGTTGTATCAGGATCACGTGTACGTGGGCGAAACGGAAGTGAAGTTCACTCTAACCTGTCACTGATCAGTGTGAGTTTGATATACCCAGACATGTAGATAAGAGAACATCATAAATTCTAATCTCACATATATATATATTATAATTTGTGATAGTACTGTACCACATGATACTTTCCAATTCATATATATATGGTTCCATAAGTAAGTTGATATATCTACTATTGTCAATAAAGGCCGATTGTGACCTTTATATTTTTCTCCAAAAACACGTAATCCTCTGTATTTTTATTTGGAATAATAAATAATCCACTGGCATATTGCACCAATACATACAACAAAACGAATATTCAGGAGCAGGCCCAGTTAACCCCACAGTTGTAATTTAGAGTTAATGATTCACCTCAACTTAGGATTTCCCTTTCTGGATAAAACATTGGATCAAAGGATCTTTGTTCTGCTTGCGATAAGGTTTAGATATACATATACCCCAGAGTTTAAGGATGTAAGACTTTGCGCCCAATTACGATAAATTAACAGGATTGAAGCACTTCAGACTGCCGAGACATCGGGACATCGAAAATCGCTCCCTCGTCCGTCTCCTCTCTACAAGCTTTCCCTCTGCTCGTATAATTATGAGGACAGTTAATTAATTATATATATACATATACTATAATTTTCCGTTTGAAAGCTTTACATCGACGTAATTTGTCACCCTTTCAATAGCCCCACATTTACCTAGCCCCACCTTTTATAGGAAGTACTCTATAGTTTCTGCTTTTTGACACGTAAGTAGATGACACGAAACTATCTATCCAACTTGTATAACATTTTAGAGTAACCATTGTAACACACCCTTTAAAAATATTTATATATATAATATATACAGTTGAGGCAAGTCTCAAGGCACATCAAAGTACTGTCTTTTAAGTTCTTTCCACTGAAATGGCTCAATTACGTAAGAACGGCTCATTTTATCTAAAAAATTTGCTTCCCTTTAAAGTGAACTGTTTCTTTTTTTTTACCGAAAAATTAATTCTTGACCCAACTTTTGACCTTTTACTCCATTAAATATCAATTTCTACCAGTTACCACCAACTTTGCATATATAATAATATATTGACAATAATAATTCTTAAATATAAAAATTGTCAATCTTTTCGGACAGGTAGTTATAGTTGAATAAAAAAAAGATCGCTATTAAATTAATAATATCTTTAGTCGATATGTCCTGTCATAAATTAGCTTCCAAGTGTGGGAAGAAAAAGGGTAGTGCAATGACCTAATAACCCCTTTATTATTGAGATAGAAGCAAAAATATTGGAGATGGATGAAGGAAATAATTCACCACGAATGGCTTTTTCAGCAAAATTCTGGGGCAAAATGGGCTAACAAAAACCTGCAACAAAGTTCGCGCTCTCTAGACCAGCCGCAGAATTTAATTTTCTACAGTTTGCTAGCAGTTTGTCTTCAAACATACCTCAAAAGATATATATATATATGTATACCTTCAATATATATATATATTTATATCATTACAGTTATAAAGACAAAAAACAGATGAGTAATCACTAATAAGTAAGCTTATATATATATATATATATACATTTACAAATGATTAGGCGCAAATTCCTACAAAGAGCTAGGATATAGATCGATCAATATAATAAAATTTAAAATGGGGATGCCAGGAAATACACCTCTTTTCCCACTTTTTCTAAGCTCTGCCAAACCTTTTAATCCGTGGTGGACTGCGTCGATCAATCAATCAAGATTCAATATTACAATTTATCCAGCGTCAGCTTCGTTTAATCTAAAACAATTGCACTAAACAAAGAAAAACAAAAAAAAAAAAAAAAAAAAACACAGCCTGAATCGTACTTAGAATTGCAAACACCTTATAAAATGGATCTTAAGTATCAACTGATGTTCCAAATGTTGATTTAAGAATCTTTTCTCGACTTGAGCCAAATATTGGCGATCGATTTTAATTCTACGATGAATTCTTCTATACTAACGACTAAAAGGTTGTCTGCCTGTTTGTACAGACCCACGATATATATATATATATATTATAATCTATATATTTATATTATGCTATATATAGTGACGTGCGTTGTCTATAAATGAGACAGGTACTGTAAAAATACGGCCTCCATTTCTATTCTTTTTGTCACATTATACTTGTAAGCTATCGAGGGACCCATCTTTCAGGCATCAACTATACATTATATCTATAATATATACTGCACACTTTTAAAAATTTTCGGTAAATTAATATAACAATGTTTGATTATATAATCTAACATATATTAAATTATATATATATATATAATATATAATAATTTATATATAACAAGCTTCTAATTAGCATTCGCACGCTACCGAGTTTATTCTTCATCAGCTGATGTAAAATAAATACGATTTATATATCATTAATTACTATAATATATATATATATATAATATATATATATACATAAACCCCTACCGTTACATACAATTTATACAATAGAGATAATGCTATATATATTATATATATGAATCGGCAGTCAATACATCGAGCCATGTGCTCCGGGGATTCCCAATAGCCAAATAGATTCGTCCAACAAAGGTGATGCTGTTCATGTCGAACCACTTTCCAAATCGGATCACTCACTCACTGACCATAGTTAGTATATTACATTATATATATATATATATATATATATCGTAAGGCCCACGGACGATACCTGTTTCGCAGCCCGCCGAGCTTACGATCGGTACGCCCAGTAAATAAGACAAATAGAAATATATATATATATATATATATATATAGTGTATATAATGAATCAATCTGTATCATCCATGGCATATCCGAAAAAATTTAAGATCAAACATGTAGAAAAGCCGTGGGCACCTTTACAATTTACCTGAACGATCCGTGTATAGCCCCGCCACGCATTTGGATCCGTGCTTGTAGCTCCTCTACAACACGCCCCCGATAAATCAAGGAAGATAATTATAAGCTGGCTGGGGAGTATTGAGATTTTCACTTCTGGGCAATAGCGTACAAATTTTTTATATAAGCTTGAAGGAGGTTCCGCGCAGTGGTCAATCCAGCTTTTGTGGCTAAACTGCGGATCCTGATAACACAGTCTCGGAGCTAGTGGACTAACACAAAAAAGGAGAAAAAGACAATCCCCCGCCACGGGGGTCAACAATAATCTCCACTGGGGAGGCGAAGGGGGAAAACAGAGGGGCAAGTCGGTGAGAGAAGGAAATTCAGGAAGCGAGCGAAATCAGGCCGCTGGTGATCGGACTCAGAGACTCATGGTAGGCTCGCCACTTCTACCTGTGCTTCTGGCCCTTCCACCGTTCCCGCAATATTAAGAGTCGATTGATCTCGTGGGCCATGGTGCTAACCCACTACTGCCCCACTGCCCAGGCGGCAGGCAGCCAGCTCGCAGGCCATTCAAGGTTCCCCCACCAAGCAAGCATCTGTACAGCGACACTGGCGCATCAAGGGCCAAAAAACCCGCACAAATATGAGCAACCAACCCACCCACTCCGCAATGCGCATCCCCCTACATCAGCTCATAATTCCTTCTTAACGTACGTTCTTTCCTCCCTCCTTCGCGCCTGCAGACGCGCCTAATTACCTGCAGCCCTGCATATCCGGACAGTTCTGCAGGACTGAAAATATAATCACCCTCACAAATTTTTGGTTTCAACTTGTATAAAATTATAACCTTTTCCTGATGTCTGATTTTTTTCCCATAAACTCTCATGACTCTTGAACTTTTCTCAACATTCAGTTTTCCCTTTCTCGTTGTCCTTCTCGTTGTCCTTCTCGTTGCTAGAATAACCATCCACTGCGTTTGCGCTTGTACCATCATTACCTGTTGTAACATCATCTTTTTGGATTTTGCTTTGTGTCTTTTGTATTACAAATCATTTATCAGCAGACCGCGTCTCACATCATCTTGATAAGCTTGTCTATTTTTTGCCACAGTCAAGCATTGGTCAACTTTTAACTTGCATTTCTTTCATTTACTTTCTTTTCATCAAAAAGTTTGCACGCATAACGAAAGAGAAGGACAAAAAAAAGCTGCTCAGAAGAAGCTTTATTTTATCCAGATTAGTACTCAGAAATTCATATAGAGATCATACGACCACTCACTACCAATACCAGACATTTACTCAAATTCATAAGCTAAATCGTATACAATGCCATATTTGGGTCCAAGATCATTTGCTACTGCTCCATTGACGACTAATAACTTAGCGTACTTGAATGATAAACTTTTGGAATCTCAAGCTAGTGGATTAAAGAGTTTGACAGAATCAAGCTCCTCAACGAGTGGTTCATTCTCTCCAGAGGAGGAAGAATTGTCCATCAATACTCCTCTATCCACAATATCCAGCTCTAGTTCGTTGACCAATTTAGCTCTGCCCTCAAACTGTTGTACTACACACCAGACAAGAATGGCGGATTCCGATGATGATAACAAGACGGTTATTTTAAATAATAACTCCAATTCTTCATCTTCATCCCTTTCCACAATTAAAGACTTACCTACAAAACCTTCCTTAGTGAGAAAGAAATCAGGTGAACTCGTGAAATCATCTCTGAAGCTGCCTTCATTGAAAAGATCGAACTCTTTACCGAATACGAAGTCGGTGAGATTTGCCAACAGATTGGAAAACATAAAGTTTTTTGACAAGTTGGAGAAGCCAATTGCCGTTTCTAATGAGTCCTCACCAGTTGCATCGCCAGTTATCAGACCAACGTGGGAGTTTGAATCGTCTGATTCTGAATCTGATACCGATGACGACTTATCTGAGCACTGGGAAATCTTACACAGTGATGTTCCATTTAGCTCAGGATTTCCTAACTTCAGCAAATTCAACTCTGATAAGCCAATTATTGTTGAAAGCTTGAAGTTAAACTCTTCTAGAAATTCCCTCATTGGGTTTGTCTACGTTAAGAACGTTGGATACGAAAAGAAGATCTTGTTGAAGTTGACAGTTGACAATTGGAAGAGCTTTATGGAGATTGACAGTGCCAATTACATTTCGTCAAATCACATATTTAAATATTCAAATTCTGATTGCAGTTATGACAAGTTTTCATTTATCATTAAGTTAGATTCTTTGTGTCATTTCAAGCCAAGCTCTTTGAACGTTAGTTTCTGTATCAACTATCAAGTCAACGGTGCCAGCTATTGGGATAACAATGACTACAAGAACTATTCTATATCGTTGAAGAATAACAGAAGACAAGCAAAATCCTCCCCCACCAAACCAAAGAAGTTTGTGGATTTGGATGACATCAAATTCAAGTTGAAGACTAACTACAATTTTAATGACTCGTTTGGAGATTCTACTCCTCCGCCATCCTTTTCTTCCAGAAAATCAAGTTTCAGTTTCCAGCCAAAACAGTCAAGACATTATTTGCTCAAAAGAGTTAATTCAGAGTCCGCATTAACGGAATTGAACAAAACACCTTCCCCATTTGCAACAGATTTGCCATCCGCTCCACAGACATCTACATATACCACCAGTACAACTATATTACCGGGTAGTTCAATTTTTTCTAACTCCATGAATAGTCCTAGAGTACCTCTCGCTTCCAATTCTTACGTCAATTCTAGTAATGACAATCAAGTTTACAATAAAATTATTGAAAACTACTGTTTCTTTGGATCTTCGCCTTCTAAAGAACAACAACAACAACAACGCATTGGTGACGAGGTTGCTCCGCTGGCTTCCGATTTTTCATCGTTTTACTTGCATTAGATTAATAGGATTTTATAATTTCCTATTTTGCCCTCATTTTGGTTCTCCATTCATTTGCTTTTTAGACCGGTTCGTTATTTCTACCGGTTTTTCATTTTTGTATACATATTTCAAATATCATTGTTAGTAATGATGATATCGCTCTGGGTTAAACATTCTTTTTTCTCTCTTCCTTGTCATTTGCTGTTCAAATTTGGGTCGTTGACAATGTTTTGTTGCTAGATATAAAGTTGATAATGGATAAGGTTCAACGTCGTTATCATTATTGTTTGTTTTGCCATTACTTAGTTACTTGCTTGTACAGTTTTTTGTTGAACCAGTTATTAATCGGGAATTAGTATAAAATCCTACATAATTTTGTTTTTGACCTTCTCTCCTTGTTTTATCTTCACTTCTTTTCTTTGCTATTGTCTAATTTTATAGTTTCAATCTATTTATCGTTATAAGTTCGCTTTTAAAGAAATGAGTTTCCTAGTACTGTCTTCTACTCCTCATCAATAGCCAAGACGAAAAACAAATGAAATTTGGATCGAGTTGTTGTTCTCGCTTGCATGTATCCGTCTCGATACATTGGTTACATGGGCATGGTCCATATAACGTAACCTCACAGTATATACGATAATTAGTATAATATATAAGGTTGTCGCGTGTAGCTCCGCTGGCAGCCGGAGTTTTCAGAGCCCGTTCTGACACCTCCCTGGTGCGACTAGCGATTGAGGGGCCCCCGACTCGCCCCGAGGCGGTGCCGGACGAACGTGGCCGGTCTGTTCGGTTCGGGGTCTGGTGCATAGAGCCGAGCACGGTGACCATGTTAATTTTTTTCTTGTTTTAGGTTAATCTCTATTAACCCATGGGTGTGATATTTGTCTATTATCGAGGGGTCAGGAAGGAGTTACAGGACATTTAAACATCCTAAAATAACTGTGTATCGAGGTATATGTATATATACGATTAGATTATTTGGCTATTATATATACTGGAGAACAAATGAAGAGCGATCGGTATAAGCTTATATAGAGAGATGGGTCCAGAGTAATGTATAATATATATATATATATATATATATATATATACCGCCATATAATATATATGTAAATTTTGCATGAATTGATTCTAGGATGATTCAGAATCACGCATCACACCGCACCGCACAGCACCAGGAAGTAGAGGAGACACCTGTAGGAGCCGGATACTGTCCAGTGTGACCATGTGGCAGAGCTGGCGGGAGCCGAAGAGAACAGAAAGTGTCATATATCATATATATATATATATATATATATATATAAGTTTTACAATTTTCCAACAAATTAGCTACGCGAAAGGGAAAAATCATGGAAAGGAGTAAGCGAGAGCCAGGATGAGATAATTCCTTGTAACACAGGTTCCAGTGATACATATATATATATACATATATATATATATGACAATTTTAATCCGTTTAACTTATATATATATATTATTATATATAACGTGAACCGTGATAAATCATATATCAGTGATTGCCTTTAATGCCACACCTGGAAGACATATTGAAGTAATTTTCATGGCTTACTTCAAGAAACGCGATTTTCTGAACTTTGATATACAGACTGCGCCGGAATGAAAAAACCTTCGAAGACATGAAGATTCAAGATCGCGGGTTATAACTTATATGCTGGATCAGGCACTGTCGCTGAAGTACTCAAGGAGTCCGGCAGGCGAAAGATTGTTCGCTTCGGACAGCCCCCACGGGCCTATGCCCCAACAATTGCAAATTTTTTTATTCTAACTGAACAATATGTGTCACTTTCGCTGCATCTCTTTGTGAGAATTAATAGTGCTTGGTGCCGCCAAAACAGGGCGCATTTTTGGAATTTCTCATAGTTTGTGTTAACTTTTGTTTGAGGATTTAAATTATAGAATTTAATTTGATCAAGATCGTATATATTTATATATATACAGTCGATGAAGGCAGGTTGGACAGGTATCGGTTAGTATAAGTGGCTAGTGATAATTATAAAACCTGTTGATATCTCTCCCATAGCTAAGCGCTAACAAAATTTATCGTCAGCCATTATATTTACAGTTTGTTCTCTATAATAATCATCTTCTGACCAACTTGATTTCACCTGCTGTATATATATATATATATAATATATATATATATATTATATTATATGTAATTGCATCACCCTCACTGCCTTCGGATCTTGCCCCTCCTTTCCTCTCCCAGAAAAGCGAGAATGGTTCATTGTACCCACACTATCGATACAAGAAATGGTTCCCCTCCCCCTCTTTTATTCCCTATTGCTCTATTCATCATACCCCAGAATGAAAAAACTCTAATTGCTGGTGAGAAAAGGAATTTGAGCTATTATCGATAAAAAATGCCTGCTATATCAAATCGTATAACTTATATATTATATATATATATATAGCGAATCACCCGGAATCACTATATGCACACACACATGTATATATATATATATATAGTCAATGTATATACCAAATTATACAAAGTCACATCTACGGTCCACAAGTGTCCAGCTCGCACATAGGCCTAAATTTAAGGTAAACACCAGAGGACTGCGATGGCTTAGACGCATTGAACTGTAATTGAGATTTTATTGTGACATGGAGCAAAAGAAACAACAGGAAAAAGAAAAGAATTTTCAGATCATACAAATTGGACAACCTGCTCATGCAGTGTAGATTAGATTCAGCGATTGACACTGACGATCGCATTTGCTTTGCGGGTGACTCAGATAAGGGCCAACCCAACAACTCTGACAAATAGTCAATGGAATTTCAGGTACTTTATATATATATATATATAATATAGTGAAATATAATTTAGACGCTTATCGACCTTTGATGTTGGTTCTGCAGACGGCGAATAAACCAAGTATACTTCAGTACTTGGGTCCTTTTAATTGTTCCTTTTAATTGTTCCTTTTCTTTTATCTACTAGTTTAGGAGTCCTTCGTCTTAGAGGAGGCGTCTGAGGTGGTCTTTAGGATGTTGAGAGATCAACCGACGGACTTATCCACACTGTCTATCAGGACTCTCTATATCTTATATAGTCGATACGTGAATTCCAATCCATGAACAATTATACTTAGATCATCATAAAACAATCTACATTTCTATAACTATGTTATATATTATATAGCTATTGTGGCGAAAAAATGGGAGTGTGAATTGTCATTAATATTTGAAGGGGAGAATGTTTTTAGGTTGACGGAGGGCAGAACATACAATCAATAAACTTGTATGTACGGATGTAAATATATAGTCGCGGTAACTGCGAGTCTCACGGTGTTTTGTCACAAAGTACTGACGTTCCTCCATTACGTAAGAGCGGCTCTTTTCCTCCAAGAATAATCGTTTTGTTTAGAGAACTGAATTTAAAAAAAAAGAATTAGCTTTTGACCCAAGTTCTGACCCTTTACTCCATCAAATATCTTTACCAGTTAGAAATAACCTTCTCTATAAATTAATATATTGATAAAGCTAATTCTTAAATATAAAGTCATTTTTTTGGATAGAGAGTGGGTTGAATGGAAAAGCGATTGCTATTAAACGCAAAAACAGTTTCTCCAGAGAAAAGGCAGAACTCCCACGCAGACAGCAGTTTTTACGTAACAGAGCCCTTCATTAGAAAAAAGACAGTACTTTGCCACAAACACCATATATATATATATATATATATATTATATATAGTTGAGGTAAGTCTCAGGGCATTTTGTCACAATGGACTCTCGTTTCTCGAAAAGACTGGCCAGTTACGTAAGAACGGTTCTTTTCCTCTAAGTCGAAACATGACCCTGTATACTATATAGGATTCTGGATGTCTGTAAGATTATGTGAAGTCGACTCTATCGTTGACTGACGCGGCGAATTTGAATTTTGTAGGCCCGCCGGCGGCCACCAGCCACCAGGGCGTTCAAACTTCAAACTTCAAAGTGCGAAGTTCAAACTTCGCAGTGGCAGGCAGCTGCAATTCGCGACTCGCAATTCGCGACTCGCGACTCGCGACGATTCACAATTTACAAAACACAATAGCGACGATAGCGACTATTCGGGAAGATTGACTCAATCCAAACACCTCGCACCAGATTTATCCAGCTGCCGTTAAAATTTTTGTTCTTGAACCGCGAATTTCTAGTGTGAGCTATATAGCCAAAAAAAACGGCACATGCTTAAAACCTGCTAGGTTATCTAGATAACCGTCTATCTAATGGAGGCAGCAACTTCAACGAGTAATCGTAGTATTTTTGACATGACTTCAGAGCAGGAACTATCTCTTTTGTTTTCCAAGATTGGTTTTGAAGAGCCAAAGATCAATGAAATTTTAAAGAATAAGAAAGTATCAAAATCGTTGGCTGAGTTGGTGTCACAAGTTAGCCATGACGGACCGTTGGACAAATCCAAGAACACGTTGCTACACCATCTAGCAACAACTTTAAAGGGAGAGGAATTGACAAACACAAAAGCAATTGTGGATGCAATTGTGGACGAAAGATTGTCCACCAATTTGCAAGTCACCGAAGCGTACAAGTACCTCAAAGAGGCTGGCGATAGCTTCGATTTGAAGGAAATGGAAACGAGATCTGGTGTTGGTATCAACCTTTCCGAATCCGAAGTCGAAGCTAAAATTAAAGTATACTTAGATTCGATCAAGGATGAATTTTTGGAAAAAAGATACAAGATGGTTCCTGGCTTGTTAGGAACTACCAAGAACTTACCTGATTTAAAATGGGCATCGCCTTCAAAATTCAAACCAATCATCGATAAATTAGCACTTGAAATATTGGGTCCAAAAGATGAACGAGACATTGTCAAGAAGGAAAAAAAGAAGAAGACATCAACAGAGAACAAGAAAGAAGACAAAAAGGAACCAACAAGAAATATGTTTACCGAAGGATTCTTAGGAGACTTACACAAGCCCGGTGAAAACCCACAAAAATGGCCTGAATTGATGGCTGAACACTTGAAGGTCACCAAAGGTAAAGTTTTTACTAGATTTCCTCCAGAGCCTAACGGATTTTTACACATTGGTCACTCAAAGGCAATCATGGTCAACTTTGGTTATGCGAAGTACCACGACGGGTTGTGTGTTTTAAGATATGATGATACTAATCCAGAAGCTGAAGAACAGGTCTACTTTGACTCTATTCTAAGATGCGTCAAGTGGCTAGGCTATGAACCTTGGAAGATTACGTATTCTTCAGACTACTTTGATCAGTTATACGAATTGGCTGAAAAATTGATTACCACTGGCTACGCATATGTTGATCATTGTACCCCCGAAGAGATTAAAGCGCAAAGGGGTGTTAGACCTGATGGTACCCCTGGTGGTGAGAGATTTCCATCTCCATGGAGGGACAGACCTATGGAAGAGTCTTTGGCCGAATTTAGAAAAATGAGAGATGGATTTTACGAACCAGGTAAAGCAACCTTGAGAATGAAACAAGACATCACGTCGCCTTCTCCACAGATGTGGGATTTGATTGCCTACAGAGTATTGAATGCAACTCACGAGAGAACCGGCGATAAATGGAAGATTTATCCGACTTATGATTTCACCCACTGCTTGGTCGATTCTTTCGAGAATATCAGTCATTCGTTGTGTACCACCGAATTCTACCTAAGCAGAGAGAGTTATGAATGGTTATGCGATGTTCTTCACGTTTACAGACCAGCACAAAGAGAGTATGGTAGATTGAATATAACTGGATCCATCATGTCGAAGAGAAAGATTGCCAAACTTGTCAATGAAAAATATGTCAGATCGTGGGACGATCCAAGACTATATACTTTAGAATCTTTGAGAAGAAGAGGTGTCCCACCAGGAGCAATTTTAAGTTTTATCAATACCCTTGGTGTTACCACTGCAACTACCAACATTCAGGCCTCCAGATTCGAAAGTGCTGTCAGAAACTACTTAGACCACACCACCCCAAGATTGATGATGATTGAGAACCCATTGAAAGTTCACGTTGATAACTTAGAGGACTCTTACGAAGAGATTGTGGAAATTCCATACAAGCCAGGATCACCTGAATTTGGAAGCAGAAAGCTACCATTTACTAACGCATTCTACATCGATAGGTCCGATTACAGAGACGAAATATCAAAGGACTACTTCAGATTGGCTCCAGGCCAACCCGTTGGTTTAATGAGAGTTCCTTTCAACATTGCTGTTAAATCTGTCGAAAGGGACGCTAATGGAGAACCAATATTGATCCATGCTGAATATTTGAATGATCCTTCGACCAGTAAGAAGCCAAAAACTTTTATTCATTGGATTCCTGTGTCTGAAAAATTTAACTCTCCACTCAAGGTCAAAGA
Organism: Ogataea sithepensis; assembly: GCA_030564825.1. Taxonomy (NCBI): domain Eukaryota; kingdom Fungi; phylum Ascomycota; class Pichiomycetes; order Pichiales; family Pichiaceae; genus Ogataea; species Ogataea sithepensis. The sequence goes on along the minus strand of JAJMAB010000003.1, from coordinate 324,189 downwards.
AGTGAGAATCCACAACCAGTTGTTCAAGTCCGAAAACCCATCATCGAATCCAGACGGATTTTTGGCTGATATCAACCCAGACTCCGAACGTATCTTGACAGAATCTCTCATTGAGCCTGCATTCTATGACATCCAAAAGAAATCCCCATTGAATATGCCATTCACCGATCCTCAATTCTCTATTAAAGAAGAACCTGGTAATGAGACAGTTAGATTCCAAGCTTTGAGGGTCGGATATTTCTGTCTGGATAAGGATGCAGCAGACGATGAGATTATCCTGAATAGAATTGTTACCTTGAAAGAGGACTCATCTAAAGATTAATTCATTTATCTAGTTTTTTAGGCATCCTTATGGTTTTCCCGTTTGATCATTATTACTTTAATATTTTTAATTTTTATATATTCATATAGGTAGTTAAAGTGTACTCCCGTTTAATTTATTTAATTGTACATAAATTGTATAAGTTTAGAAAGTAATTATTGTCTATTCCGCTCGAAGAGGAGACGTAAATTTAGTTTTTGGTTCCCAAGTTTGAGGCGGTGTAGAAACGAAGAGCCGCATGTGCGGTTATTCCACGACCCCTATTTTTTTTTTTTTTTTTTATATAGAAAAATTTTTAGTGCTTACATGTTTATATCTATATACATTCTCTTAAAATGATTATCTGGTGGAGTATCTAGACGGACTCACAATATTCACTACTTTCTGCTATATAATAATATACTCGACAATTTGATATTGAGCCATGTCCAACGTTGCTGTTGCAAAAGATTACGTAGACGATTCGGTGAGTTTCGAATCGTTCAACCTAGATCCTAGGTTGCTACAGGCCATAAATAAGCTGGGCTTTGATAACCCAACCTTGATTCAGACACAAACTATCAAACTCTCTTTGGAAGAAAAAAAAGATATTATAGCCAAGGCATCCACTGGATCAGGTAAGACAGCTGCATATTGTATTCCATTGGTTCAATCTATCTTGGCTGACAACTTGACAAAGAACCAAGCCCAGGCAGTCGTCCTGGTCCCAACCAAAGAACTTTGTAATCAAGTTTTGGAATTTGTTAATAAATTGACGATCTATTGTGGAAATGCGATAAGAAGTCTCAATTTGAACGATAACATAAGTGAGCAATTGCAAATGTCGTTGGTAAACGAGCTACCTGAAATAATCATATCTACTCCATCTAAGTTGATCTCCGTTTTAAGCAAGAACAAGAAATTGAACCTAACGAATTTGAAATTTTTGGTTATTGACGAAGTTGATTTGATGCTGAGTTATGGTTACAACGATGATTTAGATAAATTGACCAGCTATTTGAATTTGAAACAGAGCACACAGGTGTTCCTTATGAGTGCAACTTTGAACGAGGATATCGATGGATTAAAGGAAAAATTCTGCAACAAACCAGCCATTTTAAGGTTACAGGATCTGGATAACAAAAATAAGAAATTGATCCAGTATTACATTAAGACCAACGAATTTGACAAGTTTTTGCTAATCTACGTGATTTTAAAACTTTCATTAATAAAGGGTAAGATATTGTTGTTTGTCAACGATTTGGATAGAGGTTACAAGTTGAAACTTTTCTTGCAAAATTTTGGTGTCAAATCATGCTTGTTGAACGCTGAGCTACCAGTTAACTCTAGAATGCACATTGTCGAAGAATTTAATAAGAATGTGTACAACTTATTAATCGCTACCGACGAATCGAACGAATACGATGAAGAAGGAGAAGATGACGAAAACGATACAACCAGTGCTAAGAAACCCAAAAATTCCGGTGATTATGGTGTCTCAAGAGGTGTTGATTTCAAAAACGTTGCATGCGTGCTAAACTTTGACTTACCAACTTCCTCGAAATCATACATACATAGAGTTGGTAGAACGGCTAGAGCAGGTAAGTCCGGTATGGCGTTATCATTTGTCGTTGAAGAAAAACAATGGGGTAAACATAAGGCATCGTCTCTACCAAGTGCTAAAAAGGATGAAAAGGTCTTGGGTAGAATAGAAAAATCACAAGCAAAACTAGGTTTCGAATTGCAGCCCTACAAATTCGATTTCAAGCAATTGGAAAACTTCAGATACAGAATGGAGGATTCCTTCAGATCGATTACTAGAGCTGCAGTGAGGGAGGCCAGATTGAAAGAAATTAAGATGGAATTGATCACCTCCGAGAAGTTGAAGAGACACTTTGAAGAGAATCCACAAGATTTGTCTACATTGAGACACGACAAGGACTTGTCTAAGGTGAGAACGGACCAACACTTGAAGAGAGTGCCATCTTACTTACTACCCGAGGGTATCAGAATGGACTCCAAAAAGGTTGGGTTTGTTCCGTTCAACAAGACGAACAAGAAAAGAAAACAAGGCGGGGGCAGAAAGGGTGGAAAGAAAAAAGTCGACGTGTTGAAGAGGTTCAGAAAATAGGAAGTGTATAGTAATTGATCTCACATATAGAAATATCAACTTTTGTTTGAGCAGTACAATTAAGAATATCCCTCACATGATTAGAGTAAAATGTTGCAATCTTTTGTCCTTGTTTTTATTGTTTGAATGGATTCCGTTGTGTGTATTTAGTAAAAGCATATCGTACAAGTAATAAGAAAGGCAACAAAAAATCAAAGATATCGACTCTCCTAGGTAGACTTTTCTTTTTCGTTGATAAGTAACAACAGTGTGGAGTGTTTAATCCTTATACTAGTAAACAATGCATGTAGCTTTTTGTTTAAACTCTATTGTTAACCAGCTATGAAAGGGTGACCAATCTAATGGGTTCTCTCTTACAACCTTTTCAAACTCAACAGACATGGAATCTTCAGTTGCATCAATATTTTGTTTTAATTTAGTTGTTATGTCAATCTTTAACTTTTCAAGATCCGTTGTAAGATTTGCCAATTAGTAAAGAACAACATTGACCGACCTGGAATAAATAAGTTCGTTTCCCCCTGCCTCGTGCCTGCTCTTTCACGCTGATGTCAAAAGTGCTAAACTTGCTGATCTTTGTTACAGTCACAGGGTCAATGCTACTTCCCAGTGATTGAAAGGTATAGATACGGGTATTGATCGCTGGTAGCAAAAGCATGCACATGCCAAAGTTGTGGAGTCTGGACTCCTTTATGAGCATACTAATTACATAATCAGAATGATCAGTCCTGAATCCTGCACCGCCGGGAAACGGGAGTTAACGTGTTCGCTTCCTTCTCACAGTTCACTGTCTCAGTCTCGAGGCTCGTCGATCTGCCAGCGCTTGCTGCGCTGCGCTTCGTCTGAGGTGTGCTGAATTTATCACGTCAACACGACGTGTCAAGAGACGACACGCAATATAGGGCATAAAAAACAGAGCACATCGTTTTGTCTATTCGCTTTGCCTGATACCCTTCACCTCTCCCATAACAAACAATGGCTCCCAAAAAGTCAAAAGTTCAAGCGACAACGGCAGCTTCTTTGAAAGCGTCTACGACAGATTCCACCACCGAGTTGATCTTCGAGAAAGGTGCTCATAGAGAGTACATCAAGACCACTTTGTCCGACAATGTGTTGAACAACAGAAAGGTCTCCACAATAAACGAAAAGCTCTTGGTCTCGATTTTGGCATTTTTTGCCATTGTGGTCAGATTCAAAGATTTAAAGACTCCAGATTCGGTCGTGTTCGATGAAGTGCACTTTGGTGGATTTGCCAGAAAGTACATTTTGGGTAACTTTTTCATGGATGTGCACCCCCCATTAGCCAAGTTGTTATTTGCCGCAGTTGGTTACTTGGGTGGTTTTAAGGGTGACTTTGAGTTCTCCAAAATTGGTGATAAGTTCCCAAAGAACGTCCCTTACGTTTTGATGAGAGAACTAAGCGCCCTTTTAAGTGTTGGTACCGTGGTTTTGATGTATTTGACATTGAGATCAACCGGCTGTAAACCGGTTGTCTCATTCTTAACTTCCTCTTTGTTGGTTTTGGAAAGTTCCAATGTTACAATTTCCAGATTCATCTTGTTGGATTCTCCTTTGATTTTCTTCATCGCTGCTTCTGTTTATTCTTACAAGAAACTTGACATTTCCAAGCCATTCTCATTTACTTGGTTTAGATCTTTGATTGCAACCGGTTTATGCATGGGATTAGCATTATCCTCCAAGTGGGTTGGGTTATTCACAATTGCATGGGTTGGTGCATGTACGGTTATTAATTTGTGGTTCGCCATTGGTGATTTGTCAGTCAGCCCTAAACAGCTAGTTAGTCAAGTGTTTGTCAAAGGATTCTTGCTATTAGGAATTCCAGTTGCATTGTACTTTGCATTCTTTGCCGTGCACTTGTCCATCTTGACCAAAGAAGGCGATGGAGCAGCTTTCTTATCTTCTGCGTTCAGAACTTCATTTGCTGACTCTACTGTTCCAAGATCAACGTATGCTGACGTTGGTGTCAGTTCAGTCATCACTTTGAAACACTTGAACACCAACGGTGGATACTTACACTCCCACGACCACTTGTACGAAGGAGGATCCGGACAACAACAGATCACTTTGTACCCACATTTGGATGACAACAACAGATGGAGCGTCGAATTGTACAACGTTACTGAAGAACCACTAGAATTTGTCCCAATTTTAGACGGTACCAAGATCAGATTGAAGCATTTGATTACTTCCAGAAGATTACATTCCCATGATATTAGACCAGCAGTTACAGAGACTGAATGGCAAAACGAGGCTTCATGTTATGGTTTTGAAGGATTTGAAGGTGATGCCAACGATGATTTCACTGTTGAGATTGTTCCAGAACTATCCACTCCTGGTCCAGCACAAGAACGGGTCAAGGCCATGCACACGGTCTTTAGATTAAGACATGCTATGACCGGTTGTTACTTATTCTCTCACGAAACAAAGTTACCTAAGTGGGGCTTTGAACAGCAAGAAGTCACCTGTGCAACCCAAGGTATCAAATCGCTAAGTTTGTGGTACGTTGAACAGAACGATAACATTTACTTGGATCCAGAAACTGCAGAAATCTCAAGCTATCCAGAATTGACGTTCTTCCAGAAAGTTGCTGAGTTACACCAAAGAATGTGGAAGATCAACAAGGGATTAACTGCTTCCCACTCGTATCAATCTAGACCAGAGTCTTGGCCACTTTTGTCAAGAGGCATTTCGTACTGGAGATCTGATGAAACTCAAGTTTACCTACTGGGCAACCCTATCGTTTGGTGGGCTGCTTCTTTTATTTTCCTACCATTTGGAATCTATGCGGCCGTTCAAATATTGAGATGGCAATTTGGTTCCATCGAGTTTGACAACGCGGTCGTGTTCAATTACAACTTGAACATGCTTGAATTTGTCCTAGGTTGGTTTATTCACTATTATCCATCATTTTTGATGGACAGACAGTTGTTCTTACACCACTATATTCCAGCTTTGTTCTTTGGTATTTTGGCGTTAGGTCAAACTTTGGAAGTTTTGCACTCCCATGTTTTCAAAAACAAGAAGTACATTTCTTATGCTTTGTTTGGTTTACTATTCTTTAGCTCGGCCTCCATGTTTTTAAAGAGATCATCATTGATTTATGCTTCTTCTTGGGACAAACAAAGCTGCGAAGCTTCCAAGCTAATGTCCGGTTGGGATTACGATTGTAACATCTATCCAGAACTTTCAGTTATGAGCCAATCTGCATCGTTTAACACACCTGAGCAATCCAAGCAACCAGAAATCAATTTTGAAGAAGCCATCAAATTGGAACTGCAGAAGCAAGCAGATGCTAAAAAGATCCAAGTTGAAGTTGAGCCAGTTGTGGAAGAAACTCCTGATGTTAAAGAACCAGTTGACCCAAGCTTTGTTGAAGAAACTCCACTGGCTCAACCAAACGAGGAAGCTGCAGCACCATCTGCAGACGAAGGCTCCACTGTTGGTGAACCAGACATCAACCAACTAAAGACTGAAGATGAACCAGCAGCTGAAGAACCAGTTGTTGAAAAAGTCACCACTGAAGATGAACCAGCAGCTGAAGAACCAGTTGTTGAAAAAGTCACCACTGAAGATGAACCAGCAGCTGAAGAACCAGTTGTTGAAAAAGTCACCACTGAAGATGAACCAGTTTTCGAAGAGACTGCTGTTGAACAAGAACCAGCCATTGAAGAAGTTGTTTCCGACGAAGTTATTGGTAACGAAGTTTCTGCTGAAAATCCTGTTTTTGAGGAAGTCGTTTCTGAACAAGAACCAATAGTTGAACGAGCTGAAGCGGAACAAGACGACCAAATCCCACTCAGGGACGAACTATAAAACCATTCCTGCTATCTTTTCTTACGTTTACGTACTAGAAAGGTAATGTTTCTTTTTTGTTTGTTTGAGTTTGAGTTTGAGTTATTGTTTTTTTGTTCTTTTGGTTTATATTTGTTGAACCTCATTTGAATTGGTACTTCGATTACTTTCTATTATCATGCATTACCTTTGCAATACATACCAGGTAACGATACTCGTTATTATGCAACTATAAACTATCAATGTACTTACGTAGTGATGCTATATCCTTAGGTCCCGTTCTACAACAGCCTCCAATAAAACCAACATTACTAGTAGAAACCCATTCACGAGCTTTCTCCGTTAGTTCAAAGGTGAGGTTTGATGACTTCAATTTGGGATCGATTGACCAAGTCTTCGCTATTCCATCATAAACTTCTCCTGAATTGGGGTACAAAACAATTTTCATGTTTTTCAGATGGGGTAACTTGTCAAAACATTTGGTCAACTCAGCTGCAATTTTTGTAGTATTTAACAAAGCACAGCAATTCGACCCAACCGCTAGCAGATTATCATCCGTGTTTTCGTCGAGAAAACTCAAAACGTCGTACAACGAGTTGCCGTCAACTAATCTCACATCATGATTTGTACTGAAAGATATATAATAGCCCTTTTTAACAGACGATTCCTGATTCAATTTATTTAGAAGATCAACGAGAACTTTCACTTCCTCGAAACAGGGAATCGTTTCAAACCCAAGAATATCAACCTTGCTTGAGTGAAAAAGGAACTTCAATCTCTCATAATGAAATTGTTTCAGTTGCTCAGGTGTAGCACCCTCATAATTACCCGTGTACTCTGACCCATTTGCCAGATAAGCTCCATATGGGCCCACAGAGCCAACAATGAAAGTCCTGTTCCCAGTTTCTTTTAGGTACTCCTGCTGAGCTCTGTACGCCAAGTTGACAGATGCCTCAAATACTTGTTCTGGGATTAAACCTTTTTCATCTAAAGCGAGTTTTGAAAGTTGATATGTAGAAGTCAGCAATAGGTCAGATCCACTCTTAAGGTAGTCCAGATGAAGATTGTATAACTCTTCAGGGTTGGTAACAACAGCGAGCCCTGACCAAAGCTTGTCATGAACGTTAACGCCTCGGTTCTCTAACTCGGTCCCAGTAGCACCATCGAGAAGCAAAGGTTTTTGAAGCAGCATTTCTCTCAAAGATGCCATTTTGTGTCAAGCAGCACAAGATGTCTGGGAGAAGAACACTCACAGACCATGTTGCACAGGTGAAATGCCCGGAAGAATAAAATAGAGAAAATCTCCGATATGGAGTAAGTGTCGTGTGCATACCAACCAGGGTAAAACTGCTCCAAGCGTGCTTTGTTAGCTCTTTTGCTCTCAGGATTACATTAAACTATATATATATATAAAGATGTATATATGAATATCCAGTTGTCTGTGCATAGGTATTAATCAGAAACCAATCTTTTTACAGAGACTAGTGGTCGATACTTAGGACATCTATGATTGCAGAACTACCTTCTGAATTGGACCCCAACGTGGATCTATTGCAACTTTCACACCATATTGCGCATATTGTAAATGGCGTATTCAGATCGGAGACGTATCAGAACGATTACGTTGACGACAGGACAATACATCACGATATTGATAACCAGGACAATCACAGCAACATACCTGTGCATGATCTTCTTGATTTAAATCAATTGAAATACTTGGTTCATCAAAACCTGTTCTTCAACACAACCAACCAGAACTCAAACATTCTTTGGATCGAGTTCATCAACACATACATTAACCATGCTACAATCCTCTCAATATCACAAACACCCCCAATTTGTTCGTATCTTGTGGAACTAATGAACAATTTTTTTAAAATCTTAAATATTGATGTGATCTACTCAGTCAATCGCGTTAAGCAGTCGTTTAATGCGCTGTTAAATAGCTTTATTCAACTCAGCACCGTAAACTCTTCAGTGGACTTGATGGCAATGAACCTTGCTGAAGCAACTGCAATCTTTAAAAGAAAATTACCAGAGACTTTAAATTATTTACAGATAGTGACTGTGTCTCAATTGTTTGACATGATGAAATATAAAGAGATTGTAGATCTTTATGATACCATCAAGATTGAACAGTTTACTGAAGTTGATCCAACAAGCATACAGAAAATCAGCATATTGTCATTTTATCTCAGTTTGATAAAGTCCCTTATAAATTTGGGAAGATATTTTGAGTCCTACAGATTGTTTCAAATTTTGTTCAAACTTCCAATAACGGTCAAAATCAACGAGAACAAAAGCTTACTAGAGGACATCTTGATTGTTTATTCTATCAACTTAATATTGGTGGGTAACAATCAGAAGAACAGGGATACAAATCTAATAAAATTTGGAGCTTCTTTAGACTCCAAAAGTCTTTTGGTATTTCAAAGCTTTCAATCAACTGACTTCTGCAAATTTTTGGAGTTGGTGTACGCACCTTACTACAAAAGTCACACCGATTCATCAGACTTTATGGGACTAGATCCTTCTGTTTTCCATGTTATGATCTCAAAGTTAAGATTGATCAAATTACAGAAAATAATACGAAGTTTTTGCAATGCTAAGCTTAGTGATATTATCAATTTCGACCCCGTGACCATCAACGCTAGTATACTACAGGAGCTGCAGCTAGAAATGCCAGATACAGAGACGTTTCTCCTTGTGAATGGATATTTATTCGATGCAAATGGGTCTATTCAAGAGCCAAAAGATGAAACATTAGACCACAGGTATCAGTTAGATTCAAATATGAAACTCATGAAATGCAACTGGATGTTAGACCATTTAGTTGCCCGTGGAGAGGGTGTTATCAAAAGTCGTGATAAACAACGCTTACAGCAGTCACAACAACAGCAGCAAACTTACCATACCCAGCATGATCGTGATCGTTAAAACTTGATAGCGCTGGATGGTAGATAAATAGGGATTTTTTGGAGCGCTAACTCCAATAGTTCAGTTGGACTAGTAAATAAACCATTGTCAAGTTTGATTTCGATTTAATCTAAGCTTTTCTTTACTTTATGTTGCAAAACAATGAGGAGTAACATGATATTCAGTAGATTAGAGACAAACTAAGACATAGTAAAAAGGTAATTTATTTGCTAGATACAGTGATTCATAAAAAATCATGACAGTTAATTGGCATAGAGTTATATAAATAGGATAGATTTATGCAAAAGAAAAAAGAAAACAGAATAACAAATTCATTCAAGTTCGCCATAGGTGCCTCTTGTCTTCGTGGTATCGTATTTTCTAACGATGTTTTCTTGTCCTTCAACTTGCGAGAATGCAAAACCTCTCTGCTTTCTCATTCTGTGAACTTGTCTCACCTTTCTAATAGTTCTTTGGAACGAAGAGAATCTAGGCTTATGGTCCTGAATCTGGTACTTTTGGATCCTTTGCACCTTGTGATAGAATTCAGGGTTCCATGTTCTCTTATAATACTTCCAAACCAAATCTCTCATCAAACACAAAACGGGAACGACAAGAACTGTCATCCAATAGACTAAACAGCCGTAAACATACGGAGTGATGCCCCAATATTCTTTCGACACGTTGATCAATGGAGCAACCGTTGCATAAATAGGGAACAACACGATCCACAATAATAGAGAACCAGGAATAGCAATCAATGTGAACTTTGTCCATTGTGAAGAAATCAAAGCGGCCTTACCCAATGACGTCACCAAGCACGTTGTATAAACGGCGACACCGAACGCCCAGTGGTCGGAAATCATACCGTTGCTCAACTGATTACCATACCTAAAAATATTAATCAATGCTATGTAGATGATAGCGCTGTGGTAGAACCCATTGATCGCCCACGACCAAAATATTTCCACGTTAAAGAAATGACCCTCTTGGCCAATCTTATACAACCTTGGATACTGGTTCAACATGTTGGCACTGATGTACTGGTCGAATATACCAATAACAAATGGAGGCAACACGATGAAGATAACATTGTAGAATGTCAAGGTCCAAGATTCAACCATTGACTGCCCACTGAAACCATTGCTGAAAACGTACCAGAACTGTGTCATGTAAAAAGTGATGTTTTTGTAGAAGGAAAATAAGATAGCCAAAGAGATTCTTTGATACGACCAGGAACCATGAACCAATAGTAACTTTTTCAAGTATTTAAATTGGCCAATAGCAAAATCGGCACTTCTGGCAGCTTGCATACCTTCCATACCACTGATACCGACACCAACATGGGCAGCCTGAATCATGGAAACATCGTTAGCACCATCACCAATGGCCAGCAGCAAGGCCTTCTTCTTTCTCTTAACCAGCTTCACAACTAACGCCTTTTGAAGAGGGGAAACTCTGCAACATATGACAGCTTTGCACATAACACCAATCTCAATTAACATATCCTCCAAATCTTCCTCTAAGGCAAAGCCAAGTGATTTACCATCTATGACAAGAGCTAAGAAATTGAGATCATCTTTAGAAAGCTCGTTGCTGTTCAAAACCTTCAGTTTTTCCTCTAGATTTGCCCTTGTATCGGCCTTGGTATCTTCATTCACAATCAATAGATTCATCTCATCGCTCAATAACTTACAACTCATACCAATGTTGATGGCAGTTTCCTGTCTGTCACCAGTAAGAACCCAAATCTTAATCCCGGCTTCTTGTAAGATGTGTATTGTTTCGGGAACACCATCTTGAAGCTTATCTTCAATGGCAGTAGCACCCAACAAGAACAAGTCTTTCTCAATGAGTTCAGCAGCTTCATCTAACTTGTTGGATCTGTCCTGCAAGCTGACAGCAGCAGAGTTATAGATTTTCGACCATTGCTTGTATTCATCCTCTGGGATAACCCTAACAGCAACACATAAAGTTCTCAAACCTTCAACTGCGAAGTCTTCTAGATGTCTCGAAGTAGCCTCAACAAATTCATTGTCTTCCGACAATCTGGATAAGATAACCGTATCGGCACCTTTCACATAAAGCTTGATAGAACCATCTGGGCATCTGAAAATGGCACTCATTCTCTTCCTGGTAGAGTTGAATTCACAAATGTTCAACAACTCATAAGTCAGATCTTTTCCATCAACAGTGATCGTGATACCAGATGGTTTTCTGATGTGGAATGTATACCCTAACGAGGCGGCACCTTCAACTAGAGCACCTTCATCTGGCGAAGCGGCCTGATATTTAATACTTCCACTGGCAGAAACTTCAGGAATAACAGTATGGCAGGCAGCAAGAAGTGTCAAAAATTCATCGATCACATGCTTGTTTCGATGTTCTCTTCTATCAGCTTGCAACTGATCAAATGTATGGTACCCGATTTCGATACCATCATCAATTACCGTTGCCTGCTTATCCTCAGGAATAGCACCAATATAGCAACGCCCACCAATCGTACAGGTTTTAAATTCCATGATATTTCTGGTTAATGTACCGGTTTTGTCACTGAATATGTATTCAATTTGACCTAACTCTTCAACGAGGGAAGAGGTTCTAACGACGGTTGGGGTATCGGTGGGTTCATAGTACATGTCCAAATCAGATGCAATTAAATAGGCTTGGTAATACTTGATAATTTCCACAGTGACAAACAAAGAGATGGGGACCAAGTTAGAGAAAAGAATCCAATAAGTCAAAAGATCCAAGAAAAACATACTGACTTTGCTGGTACCTTCTAAATGTAAATATCCAATCTTGTCTCTATTCCAAGTGACTGTAATAACATCACCAATCGATGAAACAATTGACAACGTCAGCAAAATACCAAATAAGGCAATGACCTGCAAGTTAATAATTCTTTCAACATCTGTCTTTTTAATAGGAGTTGCCGTTGCATTTCTCATCAACTTAGTCTCATGCCCTGTGAAGATAACAATACCTTGAATCCACATAGTGTTTCTTAAATTGGCACCTCTCAATAGCATTTGATCAGGACTCAATGGAATTTCAGCGCCATTCAAATACAGGGTCCCCTCATAAGTATACAAACTACTATTCGGTTTCTCACTTAAGATTTTTCCCTGACATCTAACCAATTCTTGAGGGCTCATCAAATGCGAAGTCTCTTCTTTGGCCTGTTTAATTTTCAAATTCGTTTCACCATCTAAATTTGCTGTTTCTATGTAACATAAACCTTCAGGCTCGGATGAGCTTAACAGAATCAGATCAGCAGGAAATGGATCACCTCCTTGAACTTTAACAATATCTCCGACTTTGACGCCGATCCACTTCTTCGTGACGTACATTCCTGTAGATTGATCCAAAACATCAATTTTGGACCGATTCAATTCGTTGTCGGATGCAGTTCTTTTCAAATCTTCAGAAATTTCCTTCACAGCAGAGACGAGAAGGACAATCATCAACGTACCGATCGTTGTGTATCTATTAGTTGGAGAAACGGATGGAACCTGTTGAATGGCAGAGGTGAACAAAAAGAACAAGTTCGCATACTTAGAGAATTGTTCGAATAAGAATTTCGGCACAAAAGTAGCAAAGTTATATTTCGTGGTACTAATGTGATTGTCGTAGTAGCTAAAGCGATCGTTGGAATGTCTATCATTGATGTGAATAACTCTGGGGCTTCCATCATCTTCATCTTTGTGCTTCTTAAAGTACCTTCTAATGTCAAACATATTTCTGATATCTTCCCCGACATCCTTATCAGGTGGAGGTCTATGATCGTGGATAATATCATCGTACTCGTCACCATTTGTTCTACTATTAGAGTTACCCCCGCTGGCATCCCCATAAGTAGGTCTACCCATCTTTGATTTTATTTGATTGTAGACCCCTCGTATACCTTTCTTTCTATCGTCTGACGCATTGTATAGGTCGTCGCTTTCAAAATCACTTATTTCATGATCATCTGCGAAGATGTCTTCATCCTGATCTTCGGTAAGATGTAGTCTGTTTCTTCTGTTGGTGTCATCAGACGTATCAAAGGGATTATCAAGGTTAGCCGAACCTACCGACCTCTGATCCAAGAATCCACCATAGTTTGAATTGTAGGCACTCGAAAGGTGCTGGTCATTGAAAGGGTCTGCATCACCCATGTCGTCCAATAAATTGACCTGGTTGTTGTTGTTATTGTTAGAAGTGGCCGAGCTGGTCACTGGGATATCGTCTCCCAACAAGTCGATCGAGTGACGAGCACCATTATCGCTAGTTCTATAATTTCCCGGATTGCCTGCAGCCATTGAACGTTATCTAGCTGTAAACCGTATGTTTTGAACCATCAACTGCGCACTCATGGCCATCTAAATGTTTATCCACTATGTGTGTGCCTCGATATATATATAATACTCCAGCTGGCAGCTGTGCTCGGTGCACGCGCGCTGCGTAAAAGGTGGCGAAGGCAGGTGCCAGGCGGGCTGTGCTTATTTTCTTTGGCGCGGCTGGTTTGCAACCCCTTTTTGTTCTCCTTGTCACTTCATCAGCTGTAGTACACTTTTAGCTTCTTCATCCACTAGTATTCTACAACGACCGGGTTCTTGTATGGTCGTTTGCGCACAGGAAGTAGCTGTAGCGGTAGAAGTGTGCCTGACAGGACGACAGTAGATCAAGCACCTCACTCCTTCGATTGACATGCAGTTCAATCCAATATACGATGGATTTTCCAAATCCATACCCTTTTCTATTGCCAGAAGTCAGCTCTACACAGCTGAAGATAGAGGACACCCAATTCCAAATGCAAGTCGGGCATTAGCAGCACGATTCCTTAGTCTGTGCCATTTTTCAGTTATACGATGTGCTGAGTCTTATAAGTTACATACACCTACAGAATCCAGCTTATGGGTTGACTGCTGTAACTAAACGCTTGGTAAACAAAATGAACTCACATCCTACATTCTTTTAACACTACAGTAGCTAAATTTGATAAAAAAACAGAGAAACCCAAATTTTTATTTCGTTTTCCTAATTATAGCACATAAGTCAATTAAAAATATTTAAATATGTAAAAGAATAAAAGTATAAATCAACCAAGATAAAAACAATCTCAATTAACTTAAGCTTCTAAAGAAAGACGACCCTTAGGGTTGGTGACCTTGACACCGATGGACTTAGCCTTAGCCAAGATTTCAACTCTGTTCTTAGCAGAGACGTTGTGGGCAATCTCAGCAGCGTAGGTCTTGGTGTGCAATAACAAAACGTCCAAATCCTTGACGTTCTTAACCAAGAAAGCCTTGTGGCCAGATGGCATCATGTGTCTAGTCTTCTTGTTGGAACCGTAACCAATCTTTGGTTCTCTGATTTCACCTCTGAATCTTCTTCTAACACAAGAGTCAATACCCTTTTGCTTTCTCCATGATTCACCGACTCTGTCGTATCTGTCAGAGTGATGTCTCTTGAACTTCTTTGGGTGCTTCTTGACAATCTTTGGGTGTGGTAATGAGGCAGCCATCTAAATAGAATTTTCAAAAAAAAAAAATGTTAGTATTTAATCGACTTCCTTCTACAAATTTGATGAGAACGTATGATAGATACAACTGTGGTAGACAAGTTTCTTTCACAGATCAAAGTTTGTATAGCGCAATTAATCTCTCGCTTCAAAATGTCTCTGATGTTTTGCTTGGACCTTCAATAGTACTTCGAAAGAATCGAATTTGAACTTAAGAATCCAAATGGCATGGTTTGATGCTCAGATAAAATTAGAATCATTTTTTTTTGAAGTCACAAACCATTTTTGTTGATTGCTGCTGTACAGGACACACTCATCATCGATATTTATCGTTGTGTCTTCTGTGTAAGTTGAATAACATATATAGGATATGGAGACAATGATAAGAATGGCGTTGCCTTACAGGCAATTACAATCATATCTGCCAAAAGATAATACGATGTTGTCAACTGCAGTTCAAAATAGATTATATGCTGTTATGCTGTGATTCTTTGGCTTTCGAAATTTACTTTCTTGATGTTTATGCCATCTTTCATTAAACCCTCATTGAACTGTGAAAGGAAAACCCATTTTCTAGTCTAGTTGTTAAGATACTATTCCGCTCTTAAATCCAAGGTAACATACTGTTGTGATATTGTCTGATATACTCTATGGTTTCTGAATGTGATCAAGAAGTTAACAGCAACCAATAAAACTTTTCAGTTAAGCTCTTTTTTTTGGCAAGTGGTAGTCTAACAGGCTGCGCAAGGCCTAAGACGCATCCCAGACCTTGAGACCTTGGGCGCTCGCTACCTTTCCCAATTGGAAAATTTTCACAGTAAGGCTCCAAAACACCTGAAACCTATAGCAGGTGCGCGAGGGTCTCCACAACCATTAAAAGAAACCCTCAGTGGATGTCACATGATCAGTTTGTTATATCAGTTATTACATCATCCGATTTTATCTTTTCTGTTTAGGTAACTGGTTAGCAATTGGTGTCTTTAAGTTCTGACCGTTGCAACTTGCAAGTTGCTGCCCGATTTGATTACGGGTATCTAGGGGGCCCACAAGTTACAACTTCAGTCTCCCACATTGAGCACATGAAGACGACTGGTTTCAAAATGAATTGGTCCAGTTAAAGCTGTGTAGCCTTTAGGATTGTTCAGTTACCATGACGGATCCCGAATCAATTCCTGAAATACAACCTCAGCAGCAATGGCAAGAGACTGAGCAGGGCAAGAAGATGTCCGATTTAAAGTCAAGCACAAACAATTACTATTTCATAGATCCCAACCAGAAGTACGAGACGGTGCAACCGTCTTTTAGATCCGATGTGATAAGGATGTACGATCTATTAAACATCTCGCAAGCACTGGCAAGAGAGAAACCAGATGGATCTAAAGGTGTCAAGCTCAGAAAATCGTACAAAAATCACATCGCCGACCTACCCGGCAAACACACGATCCAAGCAGAAAGGACTTTATCAACGATCGTTTTTGGCCCCGAGAACCCTGACATGATGAAACCATCAATCGACTTATTCGAAATAAACGAGTTAAAGAACCTGTTTAACTTCGAAAAAAGTTCGATTCACGGAATACCTGGATTCGAGTCCAGCAAATTGGCTATCGAAAGCACAGATTCCATTTCTAAAAAGGATAAGAAAAGAAAGCCGGGCACTCCCGTGTCTACTGGCCAACAACCAGATCTTAAAAGAAGGCATGTCCAGGTTCACTTTGATTAGTTGTTATTTATTTATTGCTGTTTTATCTTGCCATTTTCCTCTACTTCTATTATTTGTATTATGAACCATAATCCTAGTGCGCAACACACCTTAATATCATGTATTTTTCATAAAACGGTTTGACTTCGCATGTATTTCAAAATGTTTACTACGTTTTTTCCGATAAGTGTATATAATACATTCTCAATAATCAGGTGCTATTTATCGTTTCGTTCCTATTCTTTTTAACCTTTTCCTTATCTTCAATTTGTTTTTCAACAATCTGCCCGAGTGTTTTAGCAAACATTTAATGATATACTTTTTCAAGTGCTCAACAAAATCCACAAGCTTCCAAATTTTGTTTTTGATTTCTAGTACAGGCAAGGTCAACACAAAGTCACGAACATTTACTAACCTAAGTTTGCCTTTACCATAGAATGAGATGCAGAGCTTCAAACTATCAACCTTCAAACTGTTGAAATTGAAGTAATTGCTGGCCCTTTCGAACATCACATCAGATTCCATATTAACATTTAGATCACCTCCTAAAGAGGATTGCTTGTCGTCAGAGAACATACTTGAAATATTTTCATCACTGTCGTAATCATCGTCGGAGCCTTCTTCATCATTATGCGATTCATCACCGCCTTTGCCTTCTCGCTGTTCAGTCTCACACTTCGTGTTCGAATCCACGATTTCATCACCTGATTGATGCTGATCTTCGACACTCAACAGGTTTTGTATCTCTGTAGGGGACTTTCCTTCTGGGAAAAGGAAATCCATGAGTTTTCGGCCGGTCTTTTCTTCAAGACTGAGCTTCAATGGCATGCATAAAATATCAAACGACTCGATGATTCTAATACCCCCAACTGGTTGTAACATTCTCCAAGTAACATCTATTGTTGGCTGAGATTGAAAACCTTCGTTTGAACTCTCTTGGTCATCGTCACAGTTAATATAAGTGCCATCATCATACCTAGCTAGTAACTCAGGAAATAGAACATCGGTATCTAGATTCAAGCACTTTATTGCCGATATCGAGACCTTATTCAAAGTTGAACCGTCTGAAGATGAAATTCTTTTGAATGAACCTCCATCAACCAATAAATTTAGAAACTGTTCATTTTCTATCAGCATGTGGACTTTAATTGAGTTCGCTCCAATAAACCATTCCAAGTCGTATGAATCAGTCTGTTCCTCAGGTGAAGCATCAGCACCGCTAACCAACACTCTTAGTAATGTGTAAAGCTCGTACATTAGTTCTTTATTCAGCATTCTCATCTTCAGATCTAACTGCGAGTTGTCGTCTGGATCGTATCTATTTAAGTTCAAAGCTTCCTGTGCGATACCCAGGTATCCTAAGCTGTCAATAATAAACCTGATTCTAGCAAACACATCATCGAGTTTGCCAAAATCTGTAGTAAGAACCAACTTCTGAAGTAGTTCGTTGAACTCTTTTGTTCTTGGTTCTGAGTAGAGGAATAAATTAAGAACAAGAGAATAGAATGCAAAATATTGCTTGGAATTCACTGTGGTCTCAAAGCTTTCAACTTGAACGGTCAACTTATTCCGGTCTTTACTGTCGTTGATCAAAGCGCCTAGCTTTTCATATAAAACAATAATAGATGTCTTTGACAAGATCTTATATGAGTCCAACATTTGATTATCCTCATTTAAGAAAATAGGCCAATCATCAGACGATCCATACTTTCTTGATTTAAGCCCAGGTAAATCCTCTTTGCTAAAAACAAACATGTCTGTATCATTGTACACAGAACCAAAATGGGTCTCGGTGGATCTGGAAGTGATCGATTTTAATTCATCTTGTTCCTTGATGGTGATCACTTTCAGCGTAATATTAGGGGACTTTAGCAAAACCATGGAATCAGACCTGTCGTCGACGATCAATTGGATCTGAGGATCAAAAAATTGAACAAAATAATCATCACATGCAACCAATGTTTCCACTTTTGACTTAATGTTGCGGATATCACTATCAAACGTTCCAATACTGCAATTCCGTGGTGGTGAAAACGCTTGATCACGACTGGAACCAGTCGAGCTTGGAGCCGAGCTATCGTCCCTCTTGTTCAAACTCTTTCTCTCAAGATCTAGTAAGGCATCTGATTTAGAATACACTGAATAGGTATGTCTAATCTCAAGTTCACGAACATACTTAAAGATCAAATTTCTCACTTCGCAATTCCATTTAAGTAACATGTTTTTTAGCGAGATATTATTTGCAAAAGTGCTATCCATCTCCAACGTCTCTTTCTCCATAATGCATTTATGAGAATCCTCATTAATAAACTTGCTGTCAGATTTCCTATGTATCCTGTAAGAAAATTCAGGAGCGTAGAGCAAAGGGAGGATTTTACACTCGCTGAAACAACTATCAATCGAGGGCAAGTCAATCTCATCAAAATCGTCAAGGTCAAACCAATCCTGATCGTCATCGAATACAAGAAAAACAGGATCTTCATCAGATCCAAAATCAAAGCTCGATTCAACTGTTCTTAGATCTATATCGGAGACAACAACCTCTCCCAAATTAAATCTCATTTGCATTAGATCAACCTGCTTACCTAAGACACTATTTTTCTTGATCATATGCTCCTTCGCCTGGTGTAAATCGACTTTGAAATTTGATATTTTTCCCTTCAAGCCCAACGCAGTGTTATCACTTGGATCATTTGAATCCAACCTAAAGCCATGAAACAGATACAATGGAGCAACACAAAATTGATATTTCAAAGTTTGTAAATGGTTACCAAATTTGATAGAATCCTTAGCGCTCTCGAACAACTTTCCGTCCCTTATTGGCAAGGACACCCCATTTCCAAATAATTGGAACCAGTTAATGAAATGTTCCAGAGAGCGGGGAGTCAAATAAAGAGAATTTGAGTCAGAACCGACAGCAGTTAAGCTTATTCCCATGTGAATGATGGTCGATCTAAAACCTTTGTAAGCATCGTAAGAGTTGACGTCATCAATGAAATCAGGATGAATGAGTTTGACTTCAAAATTTCTTTTGAAATCTCTGGTCCGAGTTCCATCCTCCAACTCACGCTCTAGCAAAAAGAACAACTTGAACTCGATGCTTCCACTTAATCGAATGTTGATCTTCTTGAACTGGTGTGCAGCAAGCGAGTCAATGACACTCCAATCGTCATATGCAAAGAAATCGTTGTCTAGATAGAAGCCATAAAGAGAATTTGAAATGAACGACTTCTTCTTAACTGGTAAAAAGGCTAGCTTGTCAGAGCACCAAACAGGTAGTCTACAGCTGATGAGATTCAGTGTACCAAACAAAACTTCTTTCGCGTTGACCACTAGAAAGTCATTATCATCAGTTTTGGAATTGTTCACAGCAAACGTCACGTCCTTTCTAAACACCAAGGTGAATCCTGCAGCTTTTCCAAACACAGCATAAGGGTCCATAGAGTTCTTAATCGTAACTCGAAGCTCGCTCTTGGGATTTTTCCAGTTCAAAACACAGCTGCCATAGAATAAATTTCTAACAGTATCCCATATCCCCAATTTTGGACTAGGATCCGTCTTTGGTTTTGCAAAGTAATCCAAGTTGATAGAAAGCTGTCTGAAAATCGGAGTCAGGGCCGTTCCACAGGTAACACTAACGGGTTGATCAGTAGTAACATCTGCTTCAACCTCCACCAAAGTTCTAATACTCGCTAACGTCTTAGGAATAGTTAAAGAAAAAAACCTATCGTTAACACCTTTTACACAATACGGAACAAATGGAATATATTGCCACCTAACCTGATCCTGTCCCTTCCAAAGTTGTTCCATGATAACGATAATCCCCTTAACTTCAAACGCCGTGTTTTGCTTTGAATAATCAGACTTCTTGGGGATATAGAAAAGTGGAATTGGTGTATCTCGCAAATGTCCTCTCAGTTCACTAACCGTCAGGTCAAGAGTCATTGGCAAATTCAGAGTGTATTCCGTATCCAATGGAACTCCCTTACTAATTCTGTTGACATAATGAGGCAAGTCTCCATCCTTGTCAAATTTTGGAACACTGAGAAGCAAATTCAGGTCTTCTAGTATGATAGAAATCAATGGTGCATCTAATGCCACATTAACTAGACAAGGATCAACACGTTTCAATTTTGAATCTAATCCATTAATAAACTTCGAATTTTCCTGAACAACAGCTTGTTGTTTTACTTTATATTCCCTAACCAAGTAAATCCAAGACTTCGATATGTTGCTTCTCATTTTCCGAAGGTTTTTGTCTATATCTTTCAGCATATCAGATTCAGGTTTTATAAAACCAGAAGGGTTATCCAGTAATGCAGATATATCTTTTTTTAAGGTTGTATGATCTTTCAATTCGACTTCTCTTAAGTAATTCTCAAATTCTGCCTCCTTAGCCATTCTTGATCGCTGTTCGACTCTTCCAAGCTGATAAATCATGCCTAATTGAACTTCAAATGGATCATCCTCAAGTGATAAGTTCACTCTTTTTGACTTTATTCTCATGGTTGGCAAAAGTTCGGGAGCTTTCGGCTTCGGCATAATACCCAACTCAGTACTATTTGTCCTTAAACTGAAGGCCATCTGCTTTGAGTATTTGACTGTTAACGCTATGCTATCAAATAGCTTATAAATTCTAAACTGATGTGGAATATTAAATTTGAGGAAATTGTTGTTGATTAATAATGATGGGGAATCTGTGCCCTTTTTGGTGATATTATTAAGGTCCAAGTCAATTCTTGTTGGTTGCAAACTCAATAATTTCTCCCAATATGCATTCGAATCGGGAGGCTTAATCTTGATACTAGTATTTCTTGATGTAACAGTTAAGGTAGGAGCATCAATCAACTGTACGAAGACTTTGTGGAAATCAATTCTGGCGTTTATATCATCATGTAAGTTGAAAATCAGGTTTGCGTCGGTACATGAAAAACTAAGCTGGATCAAGTCAAGAAGTTTAGTCTCTCCAGTTTTAGGACGACTTGGCTTCTTTTTGTCGCTGTCGCTGTTCGTAACAACATATTTGAATATACTATTTCTGATGAAGTAAATTGAAGAAACTACAATGAAGTGAATCGTTGGGGAATAGATACCGCTTAATCTTTGCATTTTCATCTTTAGACCAATCTTTGACAGACCCTTTAATGAATAAATGTCAGCCAGCACCGATGGGATGCTGAGAGCTCTAAAAGGCCTTATCTTCTGGTCTTCCTTGCTATAATGCACCTGCAAAGCAACTTTACTTATCTCCAGCCTCAAATGCCAGAAGTAATCGCCCTGCTCAATACTGTATAAAGACCCATTACTAGAGACAGACTCCGCTAATTCGTCCAGTTGACTTTTGGTAAACGTATTGAGTAGGTTCACTTCGATGTTTGCAATTTGGCATGTGGTGAAACGAGGATTTTTATCAATTGAACTAGTCCCTTGATCCTCTCTTCCTTCAGTTTCCATCATCATTAGCTCTGGAGACATAAAAATAGATCTGGAGCCAACTTTGACGAATATGTCTTTGATGTGCAACGAAACCTCATCCAGCCACTGGGGTAGATAGTCCAATAATGCTTCAAATTCATGTGAATTAGATTTTCCATCTTTGGACATGTTGGATAGAGAATGCGGGTTTTCGGTGATAATGTTCTCAACAACATCCAGTAATAAAATAGATACTCCATTAAGCATCTCTATTCTTGCAAGATTCAACTCTAGACCGTTCAATAGGACCTCTCCTTTAAACAATACCTCTGGAGCAATCTGAATGTTGGTCTTCATTTGAGCATCACTTAGTACCATCAAATTTTCCTTAATATTTCTATTATTTCTAATATAATCAAGTTTTATATTCGGCCAGTCAATACGAGAGTTGATTGAGTAGATTTCTTCTTTTCTAACCGATTGCAATTCAATATTTAACATCGACGGATTAAACAGCACCAAATGAAGATCATCATCGACAGCCTTCTTAAGAAGAAATGTCGGCTTTTCAATCAAAACCTTCATCGATATGGTGGGGCGAACCTCGGTTAAAAATTTGAGATATAAACCAGTTCCATTGTCAGCATATTTTTTTCGTTCTGGAGATTCTCTTGTCATTTTCTTAAATCTGTAATGGTACATTATAGAAATAGATTGGTTTATAAGCAAGCATAATTCATCTGTTGTCAAGTCAAGAATTAGTCCAGTAACAGATATATGCAGCGAAATTAAGGATTTTTGCAAAGCAGATTTCTCATGAGCTAGAATAAATCTCATAAGATCGAAGAGCATTCCCGAGTTTATCTGAAAACTTAAACTCGGAACATTCATAATTTCAACAACTCTTGAAGATCGATTCAAATCCTCTCCAAACCGACTCAAATCCAGCATAACACTTGAATTTGTAAGCGACATAATGACTTGGACTGGGTTATCCTCGTTTGTAAATAAAACATCATAGCCTGCTTGTATAGATTTTATCAGGGACAAGTTAAACCCAAACGACTTCACTTGAAAGCTTAGCATGATGGTATCAGCAGGAATCTTATTTGTCTCAGCAATTTTAATTATATCTTCACCTGTTAGAACTGGAATATCAGATAAGTTAAACCCGTCAATCGCTATGTTTGATTCATTGAGTAACTTATACCAAAAACTTAGTTTATATAAATGTCTTTTTGTGGACCTCTTCTTCATTAATGGCGTGTCAGTATGTTTCTTTTCCAAAGGAGGTTTTTTTTGGTCTGATAATGGGGCCAACTTACGAAGCATTTTGACTAACGAAATGAAAGATAGAGTGACCCGGTGAAGTTTCGTAGTAGTATTTAAATCGGAAATTGTACCTTTCTTCAAATCGATTTTAAACCCAACATATAACGACGCATATAATAAATTACTATTCAACATATCCTGTGTAAGCAAAGCGGGTCTTTCCATAATATCCCTGATGTATGTATTTCCAACTCTGAAATCCGTATACCAATATCCAAAGCTGCTAGAAGAAGCGCTATTCAACGGATCATTCACCCTCGATTTGACGTTGACATCAGTAATTACGTTGATATCCGAAATTAGAATGACTATATCATTCCCAATTTCAAGTTCTATTTGATTGAAAACTAAGGCGATACTTGGAAATGAGCCTAATAATATCCTGATTAAGCGTCTCAGTTTGTGATTTCCCGGGAATATATGGATTGGATCTTTGGGGTTGAACACATAATCTCCATTGGTGTCCTGGCCCTTTTGGCCATTTTCTGGTGTATCAAAACCCCAATTCTCAATATCAGACAGGTTAATCCTTAGATTACTTACTGTGACTGTAAAGAACTTCTTGTGAGAAGAAAACGGAGATAAGCGGCACTTGATTTTGCCGATTGATAACTCTATCCCTTCATGATATAGTTTTAACTGATGTAAAGAAAAACGGAACCAATTGAGGTAACCAATCTGAAGGCCAAAAAATATATAAAGAATGAGTTTTAGCGAGCAGTGTAGAACCGCTATAAACAACCCAATCTTGAGAAGAAAGGCAGCTCCAAGATTAAAGCTGAGAATGTTCCACATATTGTTTTGGCTTGCCTTTGTTCTAAATTCCTATCCCAATTGTGCGCAACTTGTAACGCTGTGGACCCCTCTCAGCTTTTGAAATTGAGTTTCAGTAAAACTTTATGTCACAGATTAATTATTTAAGATGTCACCAATTTCACCAACGTCAATTTGCGGTTCCAACTCCGTTATATAAGTTCCAATTGAAGAAGAGGAAATAGCAATGTTATGGTTGGAAGTGTAGTTCATGCACTTCGGCTCTTCACCATGTGCGGCTGATGATTGTGTGCGTGGCAATTTTTATGGGGCATGCGAATCTGCGACGCGAGCCTCGGCCATGAATTTTGTTCACTAATTTGGCTTGCGCTTGGCTTCTACTTATAACAATTTATAAGCAAGCTCGCTGTTTTGCTGTGGTCTGTCAGGACTCAGAGCCTCAGACCCTAGAGGTCACTGGCTTTGGAACAGATCTATTGGAGATCTGGCATAGAGAATAAGGATTGTCTAACAGGAACCAGGACCTCCACTTCTGTTAGATGCAAGGTGCGCATAGATCATGAGTCTACATATATATATATATATAATCTATGTACAAATTGAAAGATACGATTGCCATATAAATTCGTACAACGAAGCTAGTATAGACTCTAGAGTCGATATATGAAGAGCCGCAGCGCATACATGGCACATCAGAAGTTAAAAACACCCTTGCACTCAAAAGAGGTTGTTACACCGATTTTGGTGCACGTAGAATTGCATCGGCGCACGCACAAACAACACAGACGCGTCGATTGTTGAAACATTTTTTTGTCTTTTTGGGTTTTTCAAGTGCGCCTGAAAAATTTTATTATGGCTGGCGCTGGTCAGGAAGTGAGGGAGGGAGAGCTTAGTGAATACCTGTGCCTGTAGCTGTGACGGTAATCTCGTATCTTCGTTTACAGCTGGCCTTTGTGAAACAAAACAGTAGACTACAATAACTTTGTCGTTAAGACACGCAATCAGTATTTTTCTAAACCTATTCTACCCTTTGTCGAGCAAGGATCAAAGAAAGAAACTATACTAAATTAACAGCTTCAACATGCCTCCGAAGAAGCAAGGAAAGACTATGGATCTCAGCACGTTCTTGAACGATGAATCGCTAGGCGGTTCGTGGGCTGACGATAACTTTGATATCAATGCTTTGACTGAAATCTCTACCACTTCTGTTGCCGATCCATCTTCAAGATACGGCGGCCCATCCGATTCCAGACCGGACAGAGTCGAATACGAAATCCCAGAAACAGGACCATACACAATCAGAATCACAAACTTCCCACATGAAATCTCCGAACTAGATATACAAGATTTTATCATCCACAGCATCCAAATGCCTAACCCAGAGGAAGAAATCTTAGATTTCCATGCACCAAGAGACCATGGTTCGGATAGACTTAGAGGTTTTGCTTTTATGACTTTCAAGTCCAGAAGATCTATCGAAGAAGCTTTGAAGATCTCTGGTGCTGACCTCGGTGGTAGATCTACTTATGTTTCTGTTGCTGCTCCTTCTAAAGGTCCTGTGAGAGGTGGTGGAATGAGAGGTCCACCAAGAGATGACATGGATTGGTCTGCCAGAGGTACCGTCCAGCCAATGCCAAGAGATCAATCATTCAGAGGCGATAGAAGAGAACCTAGAGAACCTAGAGAACCTAGACCGGAAGTGGATTGGTCTGTGAGAGGTACTGCTCAACCTCAACCTCAACCAAGAGAAAACTCCTTCAGGGGTGAAAGAGGTGAAAGAAGAGAACCAAGAGAACCAAGAGAACCAAGAGAACCAGGACCTGAAGTCGACTGGTCTGCAAGAGGTACCGCTCAACCGCAACCAAGAGAAAGTTCGTTCAGAGGTGAAAGAAGGGAGCCAAGAGAGCCAAAACCAGATGTGGATTGGTCCGCCAGAGGTACTGCTCAACCGCAACCAAGAGAACGCTCCTTTAGAGGCGATAGAAGAGAGCCAAGGGAGCCAAGGGAGCCAAGAGAACCAAAACCAGACTTTGATTGGTCTGCTAGAGGTACTGTTCAACCAACTCCAAAACAGAGTGAAGAAAACAGAACTCCTAGAGAAACTCCTAGAAAGGAAAGAACTATAAAGAAAGAGGAGAGCGTGGATTGGTCAAACTTCAGAGGTTCTGCAATCGGCACTTCCAAACCATCACCAAGAAAGAGTAATAATAATAACAACAAGCAAAAGAAAGACGAACCACTTGTTGATGGACCAAAGAAATCTCTATTTAACGTTTTGGCTACTGATGATGATGAAGATGACGATGAAGAAGAAACCTCCAAAAAAAGAACCGATGACTCCGTTACCGAAATTACTTCTGGTACTGCTGATTTATCAGTTCAATCCAATGACGGTTGGGATGTCGTTGGTAAGAAGAAATAGCTACTTTTGTTAGAATAGTGATTGTTGTTTGATTGTTTGGTTGATGAAAAGAACAGGTGTGCTAGTGGAGATCAGCTTTTCAGTTGTCTTCTATTCTTAGGTCATATTCGCCGTGCTTTTTGTTCTATTATTTTGGTATATGTATACACTCACTGATAATGATTTAATTTTTATCTGATACTCCTGTCCTTTTGGTGTGAATGTACTTCTCTTATAGACCCCCGCCTATTTTCATGCTTACCTGATCATGTGCTCTAAGGTAATATATTTTTTATTTACTAGATCCTGTGTATTTCGTTTTTTGTCTTAGTTATTTGTTATATTATCTTCTACGTAATATTTTGGAAAATAGTTTCATCATTGAGTAATTAAATATAAATCGAATTTAGACGGGAGTTCCAAGGGAATTTTGGAAGATACAAATATCTAAAATATAAGGTTAAACCGGTCGAAAAATGATATTAGAATTTGAAGTCACTAGAAAGAATTAAAGAAAGAAATACACGTCAACTGGGATAACAGCTTCATTTCAAGCAGGCCCACCAGCAATAAAAAACAATAAAAAGCAACAAAAACCGACAAAACAAATTCATCGAGCAATCACCAATCCAAATACCCGTAATCTCATGCCAATGATACAAGAAAAAATGTGATTAGCAGATCTTGAATTAGCAAAAACCGACAGCAAAATTTAAAAAAAGTAATAAAATAATAATGATACCAAAAACACAATAAAAAAACCGCAAACAAATAATTCCCTCCATTGTTTCGTTCCAATTTAAATAAACGTACACCTTTTAAACTGCAATGTAGCCTGTGCACTTAATGATAAGTAACCCTTAAGTCTAGAAAATCCCACGTTCGATTATTCACCCTTTGTCTGCGACGAGTCTCATCTAATCCAGCTTCTTCAGCTGTAGGTCCCATGTCACTATCACCGACATCTTCCTCAACTGGCAACACTGCATCCGCCTCTGTGTCCTCCATGTTCATTCTTATGGCTCTCTTTCTTTCATAAAAGATTACAACGTAATGATAATACATGTCGACTTTAGTAATTCCCATAATTTTCCAAACTGGGATCATGTACCATTTGAACACCGCATTTGCCATCTTGTACGCGTATTTGTCGATCTGGAGAAGATCTGAAGGATGGAAAGGTTTTTCATCAACGATTTGCTTTATTGCTGAATTTAGAGAGGTCATATCAGGTAAAAGAGGTGCGGAGAAGTTATGTGGGAGCATTCTTTGAGGCACATCGGGTTCTGTTGTGCCGATGGTAATTGGACGAACTCCTGGATTCCCGGGTGTCACAACACGATTGACATGAGATACTTCAGCACCAGAGGACTCATTATTATCGCGGGAAACTGATGGATCTTGGCCAATACTCTCGCTGGCAGGATTATATTGGCCTGATCTAACTAATAATAAGCAAGCAAGTAAAGCTTGTGCTTTGAATCTTGTAGATCTAGGGAAGAAAGTGTCCACGTTATCCGATATCGTGGAATCGTTGAATATACTCTCAATGTCCCTTGAACCCTGAGGTCTATTAGCACTCGTAGATCTCCCTTGTGCGTCTCTCATGTAATAGTCACGCTTACACATGGGGCAACACCCTCTTCTGTTGATTAACCATGGATCAACGCATTCTGAGTGGAAAACGTGACCACATATCAAGCCACGGACCTCATCTTCATCTTCTAAGTTATCTAGACAAATAGCACAAACACCTGAAGTGAAATGAGGGTCGTGGGTTGCATCAGGTATTTCGGCTGTCGTCGTGACACCTTCTTCATCTCCATTTTGGATTTGTGCCGATGAAGCCATAGTTGACTTTGAAGTCTCCACAAGTTCAATAACATTAAGGTCTTTTTTTGTGGCATCTCCTAAATCGATCTCTGAAAACTCTTCAGGTTTGGACTTGACATCTGATTCAACCTTTGCAGCCATCTTTGTTGAGGCCTCTGCGGCTACTGTATGACTCTGAACGGCTGTAACGTTATCATTTCTATTATCATCCTCAGTTGAATTTTGTAAGTTATCAGCTTGATTTTCATCATCTTCATTATCGTGCCCGTACGCTAGAATGCCATCGTTTCTATTAATTAGCTCTTCTCGCCCTCCATTTAACCAGTTAGCATAAGTTTTCAAGGGGAATAAATCATCGACCTCTTCTTGGGTCAACTTTCTTTTCCGAGAATAATTCCTCTCCCTTCTGTTGCGTCCACCAACTCTAGGATTTCCCATAAAGTATAGAGTGGCATCATTTTCGAAATACGGAGCGATTCCGTTCATAGATGCCCTTCCAGTAGGGCCTATATAGAATGGATTTCTAGCATATTGTGGAGAAGGGATATACAACCCATATCTTGACCTGATCAAATATCTAAAGGTGAAGAATAAGAATAAGACGGCTATTATAACACCAACGGATAACGCAATGAAAAACAAAACGGTAGATGGTCTGCTGCCCAAGAAACTGCTGCTGCTACTACTTCCTGAGTCGGATGAAAAATTAGAACCTGTGCTTGAAGCTGAAGAAGTTATTGAAGATATAGAAGTTGCTGTAGAGACTGTTGTAGACAGTTCTGACATCTTACCTGAAGAAAGAAGCTGTAGAAATTAATGGCCCGACAGGTAAAAAAAAAGACTGTTCAGTAAAACAAAGTATGGATTAAAATGAAAGAATCTGGTGATAGTTCAGTGGAATCACAATCCTATCACTCGAAAATATAAAGTTTTAGGATGAATACCCAATGAGGAACCCAGCAACACACAGGCACCAGCGAATGCTTGTTGTAAAATACCAGTGAAACAAATATAAATAGAGTGTATTTATATATATGGATGTGTTGGAGTAGACCAGCCAATAAAGCATTAGCAAACGAGCGATTTAAGAAGACGGAACAGAGGCAAGTTGATTAAATGAGATCACTGCCAACTGGTCCCCTGTTGCCGCAACGACTCACTGGACTCACTCACACAGTACAACACAGTACTGCGTAAGCTGTCAGACTGTCAGCCTGTCACCACATGTCTCTTATAAAATGCAAATCGACGCCCCGGAATTCTGCCGACGTTGGATTTGTGCACAGTGTGGGTCGCACCCGCATCCCGCTTAACAATTTTCCACTTATAAGTTATAGCGAGGCTGGGGCTTCCCTCTCTTGCATAATACAAGTGCCGGGTAACACATCGCGGTGCAACCCGATCTGTCATGAAAAAAATTGGACCCTGACCTAGAATCTGGAACCAGCTCGTATTCGTATAATTAATTATACAAGCTATTTTTACACTTTCAGAGGAATTTGTGTGGGCGAAGCCTCCTCAACTCTGACTTGTTAGTCCTCAATAAAAACAGAATCAATTCTTTACTGCATATATATATATAATCCAAATAGTAACAACTCTATATAGACATCAACGGGTCATATTAATATATTATATGCATATATTGACCACCCAAATTGCCTAATCAGCGCTGAATCTATGCATATATATATATATATATATATATTGTCTGGAGTGAATGTTTGTATTGAGGAAGGTCGGTTCAGAACACGACTCTTTTACATTTTGAGGTTTCTGACTACCTTCTCATGCAAAAATAGAAAAAAAATGAGATCAGATGAAAGTTCAAGAAGTGACAAAAAACATGCGAATGTTAATAGTTTAGAAACATTAAAGTATCGTAATGAAAACAGCATTTGAAAAAGGAGAATTCGAGTTCTGTACGAATTCCTAGAGGACTAATCCGTATAGCTAGTCATGAATCATGATCCTTCGGAACATTGATAAATTATTATAATTAGATTATACTCAGAACTCAAAAAAGGGGTAACAAATTTGGAACGAATCGCGATGGCCAGCAACCCAAACATAAGAATTTGAAAAAACAGGCAAGCCAGAAAGACATTCTTTGCTAAGTAATGTAAAGGTTCATAGGATCTTTATGAGGTAATCATGGATGAATTCATGGATTAAATAATACATCTAACTATCATTAAGACTACCATTCAGATGTGATATACCACAGTCTATAAATACATAGAATATATCGAGAACTTACCATTGTATTAAAAACTCTACCAATAGCTTTACATAATCCATAGTAAACTTGTTGGTATGAAAAAGACGACCATCATGTGAACCTTATATTGAGGGGAACTGGAAGTTAAAACTTGAGGAATTTTTTCTCTTCGATGGATTTATACTTATATATAGACTACCCCAAACATGACCCATTTATAGAGAAGTGCTCATGTACCGACTACTTCAACCATGACCGATTTATAGGCACGTGCTCATGTACCAGAAGTTTTTAATGAAAAACGGGTCGTCTATCGTAATTGTCAAATTTTTAGTCATCATCGTCTCACGGTATGCACCAATTGCCCACTATCATGTCCCTAATAAGACATTTTACGATTATTGGCCGATTACAAAATTCCAAATCAACAACTTCTTTCTAAGGTCTGATGTCAAAAAAGTGTAGAAGATCCACTGTATCGTCATTCTAACTTTATACTGTTAAAATCTGCTTATCTTCTACAGTGAATTACGTAAGACGTATGATGAAAAAAAGGAGGCTGTAAAATTTGTTAAGAATTCGGTTGGTTGATTGACCTTCTAGTTAATCCGGTAATGAAGAATAAAAAATGACAGTTTATCTCTTATAAACTTATCTGGTGCGCTCGACGTCGAGTTTCAAGGAAGCCTCACTAGGAGTTACCCTACAAACCGCACCCAGGCCTCCTAGTGTCTCTCCTATTTATCTTCTATTGAGTTTGACTCGATCACCTATGCCATTATTCATCACTTGAATACATCTCTTATGTATTCCAAGTGCATCCCAGATGCGCTTCACGTCAATCACTCTCATAACACTAGTCAGGACCAATATATAAATCTATATATATTTCTATATAAACATAAGGTTTTCAGATAGACCGATTATTGAGCTTATTACCTAATCACTAGTTGGTAATCTTTGTTACCTAATTATGAAATGACATATTTCAACACCTACCAACATAATGTTGCATTTCCTTTAAAAAACGGTAAAATTTGCCCTCTTTTAAAACATTCCAAACTTGGCCATCTTGACATCCTACCTAATAGGACTTATATAGTCGGACGTGCCTTCTCTAATAAAACGGAGCAACAAAGGAGTACAAAATTTAAAGCTAACAGCTAAATCTTGCCTTAGAAACTACTCGCTTCGTCATTTCAAACTTCACTCTACAGAGAGACAAAGAAAAACACGCAGAATATCGAGCCTAGTCTATCAGAAATTTCCAAACAACTCAAGAGAGAAAGTTTTGAATGAAATTGACACCCGAAACAAAATATACGGACTAATCTGTGCGCCCAGCGACAAGTAATCGCTTGAGAATCTTTATACTTAGTAACATTAGTCTATTATCTCAATTTTAATCTTTCAAATAATATTATATATATGTCAACTTCAAGCTACCATACTCATTTTTCTGGATATCATTAGAATGGGCCAAAAGGGACTTGAAAACATATCCTGGTACGAATCTTGATCTTGAGCAGGCTCCCTTAAGAACGAGCGTCGAGCCACTTTATCAATCATGGAATGAAGCTTCATTATGCATAGCTTTGTGGCTGCTACCTTTAACTTTGTCAGTGCAAGCTGACATCCCTAATAAACATAGACAGTAAAGGCTTTAATTAGATAATATAATATATATATAGATGAAATGATACTTTTATAACGCCATCTATAATAAATATGGACAGTATATATATATAAGCAGTAAACAACTGCCTAGCATGATTTTGATAAAAACAGTGGTGTGTCATTTACAACTTATAGGTGTTGAGATTCGAGAACACTGACTGCTCAATCTATAAAAGTGACTGCATGTCCATACTACACATGGTTGGAAGAATTTGAACGCTCCAACGCTTCAGCCTCCAGTTGTCTCGCTGGAACTTATACTTAATGCTGGCACGCCGTTTCATTAGGCAGCCAAGACTTTTGTTGTTGGTATAGATTATAGTGCCGTAGCCGAATAGAAGCCACACGCATATCCTTATGTCAGAGATGATCCCTTTCAAGTTTCTTTTCCTCCAATCCTTCTTCCTGCAGGCTGCTGCCAGCCAATCTGGCAAAACCACTTTTAAATTTATGCTGTAGTCCGTGCGGTGCAGGGACTCCGACTGTGCTGCTGTGGTAGATCTATTCCTTATAACAGTTTCCATAAACTATAACATTAATATATATTATATCGTACTGGCCTGAGATCCATTAGGTCAGATGATGGTGAGCTTAAACAGATCCGATTGAGCTTGGATAGCATCCGCTAACACGTAAGAACTAATTGGCAATCGACCTTGCCAAGTGATTATTCGATAAGGGGAAACTTCATGAGGCTATATAAATATATTAATTTATCTATATATTGTAAATTGTATATCTTGGTCGATTGATAAACTTGAAGATGCGTCAAAGATCGGTGGATTTACGTAGCAAACCGTTTGACTTACGATTTGCATTGTGCGTTCTTGCTGGGACTAAGAATTGGTATACACATGTGTATATTATATGGAACTTGGCTTTCGATAGGGAATAAAAACTATTACCTGCTCAGAGCTGTCGAATGCTTGCGGATCTATTGATATATGCTTCTATAGCGGGTTCATATCATTCAGTACCTTACAATTCTTACGACCGCTCCTCATCTACCATCATAAAGCTCTACGATATTTCAGGAACCTTCAAAAATTTACTTTCCTGAGAGGTTCTAGCTCTTAGAAGCTCACACCATCTCCTCGATCAATGAATGCCCTACATTCTTTTACGTGTTCTCCCAAATTTTCCCCGTGATTAATTAAAGCCATGAAAAGTACGATAACCCTCTGTCATACGATTACCCTTGGTTGTCAACTTACATTTCAGCCTTCCAAAGCTAAGTGCTTCTATGATATCTAAGTGATTAACAAAGCAAAATATAGTGTACAATATATATATATATATTATATATAACCATGTTGAGCAGTCAGTCCCTTACATTGGAGGCACCAGTGGATTAAGAAGTTGGCGAAAGGGATTCCTTTGTTTCCCTCTACCAACTTTTATAGTTTTGCTATATGTATAGCGAACTGTCTGCGACCTTTCTTTACCTCTACTCAAAATACGGGGTAGCACTGGGGAAGGTAATATATCCATGATATAGGCATCATTAGTCTTGCTGATTCGAATAAGAGGGGACCTGCTTTATAGATGACACGTAAAGATGCAGAACTTGAAGTGGCTGGCAACGCTGCTGAACAGAAAAAAAAGAAATTCAATCATGCGGAAAGGAAAAATGAAATGTCAGGGAGGGTAAACAATAGAAGCGCCATCCGTCAAGAGTATATAATATATATATGGTACAATAAAAATACAACAATTTTTTATTAGGGTTTGAGAGCCGCAGTGGCTGGTGATGCTATATATATATATATATATATATATTATAGAGAGATCTAGTGTAATTTGTATTAATCTACACGATAAATGTCAAGTTTACTACATATATATATATATTATACGCCCTGGAAATATTCGCTATCTCTGTGCATGTCTCGGGCTGTGACTTGCTATCTTCTTGCCAATAGATACAAAAGCTTGAGCATATGATATTGTCAAATTGAATCGTGATAAACAACATTAAGATATTAAATTATTAACCAAAGTATAATATAATATATATATATATATATTGTATGAATTCCTCAATGCCTTGATATTCGTAAGCTCGGGGATTGTTAGAAAGCTGCCAGGCGTTAGTAAATCGCAAGGAAAAATTTTGACATACGGCAATCCTCGAAGACGCACCCTCTCCTTGTTCGTTTAATTGTTTCTTTTACTTTAAGGTGTTTTGTCTTCTGAACCGCAAGCCCTTCGAATTGTTTGGAGGTTCACATGGCCTATATATTATATGATGCGGTTCTGTGCTGGCTCAAAACTTTTTGTTCTGATGCCTTACAACTAACTCCGCACTTCGTACAAAATGGGAAAAATTTGACCATGGGTTGGGGGCTCATGCTGTGGATAGGAATACACGCGATAGTTTGGCCAGGTGGAGGCAAAGCCCATGCCGGTCCGAAAATACGGCAATTGACGCTTCACACTGAATATTTCTATACAGGACAACGTTTAAATCTTGGAATAACGCTAACCTTAATCGAGCTAAAGATTGCTACCCATATATTTGCTAGATCCCGCAGTTTTTTGGGGAAGTCGTTGCGAAACTCTTAAATAACCACGAGGTAACAGATGAAAGATGAAGGCTGATTTCGCAATGCCTATTATCCATGGTTCAACTCGATTCCAGTACGCATGGATGACCCTCTGAATAACCTCACAGGACAACAAAAACAACGGAGAGCACGCACAGTGTCCAATTTCAGCTTCTATAAATTATAATAATATATGTTATATTATATACGTCTAAATATACGTTGTGCACTCTCCGCGGGTCTTGTCTCCAGCCACATTCAGCCTGAGCACAGTATGACCGCGAAGCCGCATATATACAGAAAAGGAACAATTTTTTTTAAGTTCCTTGCCTGCATTATCTGTTTGCCTTTGGCTTTATGGTAGCACTTTTTCCGTAAATCCATTTTCATGACGATAAAATGTTGAATAGCAACCAGTTGGTACGGACTGACTATCAAACGGATGCTATCTCAGGGCTGGGCGATTTTCTGTTTTTTGCTCTCCCTTCGTAATTTCTTTTTTTTTTTTTTGGCTTGTTATTGGAGACTGATAAACGTATACTATATCCACTTTCCCTGGCCATAAGCACAACTTCCAAAAAAAACGTTGGAGATAGCAGTCGGTATAAAAATATCTGGATCCCCAACTTTTAGTGAATTGTTTGTTTTCTTTCTCCACTTATCATAGGTTTGTTTTCTATTTTACTTCAGCTTACTTTTACTGGCTAATTCATTTACACATATATACCCTCATTTATATAAACTGAATTAGGCTTAAAAAATGTTATTTAAATCTAATTCATCGTCATCGTCGGAAGACTTGGAAAAGAGACCAGATTTGAAGTCTCAAAAGTCAGCATTATCGGTTCACACCCATGAATATGCCTTAGAAATCAAGAGATCCAACCCATATCCACATGCCCACGAAGATACTCCAGTTGCACTTTCCGAAGGGCATCAATTGAAGAAAGATTTAGAACCTAGACACATAACCATGATTGCCATCGGTGGTGCTTTGGGTACCGGTCTTTTGATTGGTTCTGGTTCTGCTTTATCAACTGCTGGTCCAGGTGGTATTTTGATTTCCTATTCATTGGTTGGTATTATTGTTTACTTTGTTATGTGTGCTTTAGGTGAAATGGCATCGTTTATTCCACTACCTGAAGGTTTCGCTGGTTATGCAAAGAGATATTGTGATGAATCTCTAGGTTTTGCCGTTGGTATCGCTTATCTATGTAAATATTTGATCGTTGCACCAAATCAATTGGTTGCCGGCTCATTGGTTATGCAGTATTGGATCTCGAAGGATACCGTTAACCCAGGTGTCTGGGTTGCCATCATTTTGGTTGTCGTTGTGTTCATCAACTACTTTGGTGTCAAATTCTTTGGTGAATTTGAATTCTGGTTGTCATCTCTGAAAGTCATTACTGTCCTAGGTTTAATTATTTTGTTATTGTGTATCATGCTTGGTGGCTCCCCAACCCACGATAGAATTGGTTTCAGATACTGGCACGATCCAGGTGCATTTGCCGAGTATTCAGGTATTGCCTCTTCATCCAAGGCTAAGTTTGTCTCCTTCTGGTCGGTCATGGTTACTGCAGTCTTCGCTTATTTGGGTACTGAATTGGTTGGTATCACGTTTGGTGAAGCCAAAAACCCAAGAAACACCATCAAGAAAGCCATCAAGTTGACTTTCTACCGTATTTTACTCTTCTACATCTGTTCCGTTTTCTTGTTGGGTTGCTGTGTTGCTTACAACGACCCTTCATTACTACAGGCAAAGAAGGCCTCAACCTCTGCTTCTGCCTCTCCATTCGTTGTTGCTATCAAAAACGCTGATATTTCAGGTCTACCTCACGTCATCAACGCTTGTATCTTGATCTTCATCTTTTCTGCTACTAATTCCGATTTGTACATTGCCACCAGAAATGTCTACGCTTTGGCTGCCAACGGTATGTTCCCTAAGTTTTTCTCGAAGACCAATAAGAATGGTGTTCCAGTTTATGCTTTGATATTCTCATCGCTATTCTGTTTACTAGCATTTATGGTTTGTTCATCCTCATCTTCTACCATTTTCAACTACTTTGTCAATGTCGTCTCGATTTTCGGTTTGTTGACTTGGATCTCCATTTTGGTCACTTACATTTACTTTGTTAGAGCCGTTAAAGCTCAAGGTTATGACAGAAAGCAATTTACATATTACGCTCCATTCCAACCATGGGGTACCTGGTTCTCATTGTTCATGTGTTGCTTAATTTCCTTGATTAAGTCATTCACTGTCTTCATCAATGGATTCGACTACAAGACTTTCATTACTTCATACATTGGTATCCCTGTGTTCTTGATTTGTTTATTCGGTCACAAACTGGTCATGAAGACTAAAGCTGTGAAACCAGAAGAAGCCGACTTGATCACCTACAAGGACGTCATCGATGCCGAAGAAGACGAATGTAACAGAGAATTGGCCGAGAAGAGAGCCGCCAGAGGTGGCAAGAAGACTGCAGGCTGGTGGTACGAACACACTATCGGTTACGTGTTCTAAACAACCGCCAGCATTAATCATATAGTTTTTATTTCTTTCCTCCCCACTTTGTGCGTTTTTATACTCTCTCTTTAATATTATAAGTATTTAAGTTCTATTGTATGTTTTAATCAATATTATAACGTTTGATGCAAAGAGAATTAGGAACATGTAGGCGTAAATATTATATATAATATATGATGGGCTAATTATATAGTGTGTGGGCTATTTTCCGTACTGTTGAAACATGGTGGATACCCTGCGTACATGGCTTCCTGGCAACTCCTGACCTCTGTTAATAACATCCAACGCCGCCTCCCCAACAGCATTGATTGTTTGAAATTCAGCTGCTGTAAAGCCAAAATCAGATACAAATTCGTTATGCAAGATATCTTTCAACTTTGCCATGTCTTCGTAGGATAGTACGGCGTCTTGACTTTGGTCACTTGTTAAGATGTCTGAAATGCCAGGATTCAACAATTCATCTTCTTCTTTGTAGAGGTTTGTGTAGGCTGTTATAAGAGACTCCTTGTAACATTCCAACCTTTTCCGCCTAGCTTGATCGTCTTCTCCAAACAAATCTTTTGAATATTGGGATGGGTCATAGTTGAAAATCTCATATAACCTTCTGTCCTTGCTAGCACGAGCTTTATTCTCTTTGGTAGCTGGGTTTACAGGCTCCTCAAGCGTAGGCAAGAACAACTTTTGAAACATAGCTAAATATCTCTTGGCGTCTTCATCCGCCCATGTGACCAACGATTGGAAGCTGGTATTATTCTGAATGAAGTCCAATGCATCTGCAGTCTGATGCTCACCAAAAGTTCCTTCTTTCCTCAATGATTTGTGAGCAGTGTAGGTATCGAGCCAGTTGGAAAACTTTGTTGGATTCTCTACGAAGTATAGCCGAACCACAACGAAGAAAATTGATAAAAGACGGCCCTCGGGGTGTTTTTTAAAGCTTCCTTCGGCTATTGTCGAGTATTTAGGATCGTAAAGAGTCATATTGATATTTGCATCACGAACAGCTTTGTTCGTTAAAAGAATCACCTCTAGTGGAAGAACCAAGCGTAAAGTCCACTTAGTAAGCAAGAGATAGTACGGTATTTCAAGCTGGCTAAACTCATCTCGGACATCTAAGATCTGTATAAGCTCTTGAACTCTAAAATACATAGAATGACCCACGTCACTGATAATGAGCGGTTTACCATCAAAAGATTTGGTTCTGACTTCCATGGGGAATTCCGTAAAAACTTTGATGTAAGGAATCTTGATCAAATATGCCATTTTCATTAAATCACTGAGAAAGATGGGAAGATGCATGTACACAATCGACATGTGACATATCATGAGCACATCTGTAACGGTAGTTTTCTCTTGGTTGCTTGTGGTGTCTGCCCGAGAGTTTCGGCCTTTTCCATCACCTTCAGTAACTGGGGTAACTACCCTGGAATTCTTTGGGGCTACGAAATGCTTCAAATATAGTGCCCAGTACCTTTTAACTACTTTTAAAAAAATCATGGAATCGATGTTGTATAGTTGGCAGATACGTAGGGCCAACTTCTTGCAGTAGATTTGATATGCCCAAAGTATCTTTGCGTCTCTTTCAGAACCAACAAATCGCCTTTCTCTATCTCTTTGGGCAGCAATCTTTTCTTTACGTTGGCGAACCCGAGCACTTTGTGTTAAACCGGAGACATTTGTTAGACGACGTGAGACTCCACCTCTGTTAAGCTCTGGGTTGTCATCTTCATCATTTATTTCAACATAAGAGGTGTTGACGTGCCCATATTGACAAACTGGGTGACCATCAATTTGTTTCCAGAGAACAGAGGGGCAGTTGTCAACACCACACACAGGCCCTTTCCTATAACCTCTTCTACTGTAACTCATTGAATGGAATTGTATCTTTCATTAACTGCAATCATTTGAAAGTCTATCTATTTATCTACAAGTTCAAGATCAGAGATGCCAGAGGGAACCTTATTTAGATTTTTTTTTTCGTGCGAGATAGCAGATCGCACCGAGAAATTTTACTCAACTCCTGTTTTGAATTTTCTCTTTATATATTTGAACTCTAATCAATACCTAAACCTATATATACGGTTTTTTCTAGGCGATCTATTAGTCAAAGGTTGACATTGGGATAATCAGATATCCAGCTCATCGCGGTTAGTACATTTCGTTGTTGAAATCAGTGCTAATGAATCTTCGAGCACACTGATAAAGTGTTTAATTTTGATATAGGCACCAGCCCAGCCATCATTTATTGTAATCGAAAAGGTTGCTAAACAGGATTAAGCTTCTTTCCCGATGACTGAGAAGGTATCTGATTACGAGAATAAGCCTACTAAAAGGTCCACAATAAAGCGGAAGAGGCAATCGATGGATATGGAGCTCCAACCGAACGAGATACTATCTGATGCAAAGTCGATGCCTAAAGAGTTGAAGAAATATTGGAAAGCTAGATACAACCTTTTTCACAAATTTGATGAAGGCATCAAGTTAAGTCATGAATTATGGTATAGCGTGACTCCTGAGTCCATATCAATTTACGTCGCCAAGTTTATCAAGCACTGCTACCCCGATGCCAAATCGATATTGGATCTCTTTTGTGGAGGAGGAGGGAACTCGGTACAATTTTTAAAGCTGTTTGATCGATTGGTGTGTATTGATTACAATGTTGTGAATTTAGCATGCACAATGAATAATTTGGGAGTGTATTTTGATCTAGAGAAGTTGCAATATAGTGGAAAAAGTTTAGAGTTGGCGCAATGCGACTGGAAATATGTTGTGCACGAAACAGCTGAAAATTTAAGTGACGAGGAGAAGGAGGAGTGGAAAAATACTCGTAGTGTGGTAAGTGAACTAATGGATGGAGGTAAACTTACCGTTGATATTGTATTTGGTTCGCCTCCCTGGGGAGGCCCAAACTACACGAAGTTCGACTTGTTTGATGTCAACGAATTACAGCCATTGAAGTTGAAAGAGTTATTATGCAGCTTAAGAAGGATCAGCGACATAATTGTATTATTTCTACCAAGAAACTCTGACTTGAAACAATTGAAGGAGATTAGCGAGGAGGTATTTGGAATTGCGGTCAAAATCAGGGTCACCAAAGTGTATCTACATGGAGGGTTGAAAGGACTTTTATGCTTCTGGGGAGACAAATTCTATGACTATCAGAGACAAGAATGGGGTGAAGAAGCAGAGGAAGAGTGAAAATGACCGTATCCTCAATAGTTCATTCCGCCGATCGATTGATCCTATTAAGATAAACATCTAAACCAAGACTGTGTGGCCCAAACTGCAATACGGGTTACCCGGCACAAAAGACCATCAAAAAATTTTCGTCGAAAAAAAGTGTCGAACTTGTAAGTTAACTTGGCATCCGATTTGAATAACCTTTGTCTACTGGACAAGTACATTCAACAAGGGGTTATTTTCGTTGACTGATAAGCATGATGGTTGTAATCTGAAAACAATGCATCAAGCATTTTACGCAAGTTACAACCTGGGCCCCCGAAACAAGAAAGACAAAGAAAAGATAACAGCTCTTTTAATGTTAAAATTAAATCCCATTTAAGAATATTTATTCTAGATACGGTTTTAAAAACCTCATTACCTTTCATAAAGACTTGGATTGCTCATCTGACAAAAAAATGAAGTATTCAAGGAACAGGTCTTGCAGATTTATTGTGATAATTTACGAGATATTTGATGTTTTGCTATGGAACGTTTTTGCTGAGCCCTCAAACATCAATTTACTTACTAACTTTCAATTTCGTCGGGGCCTTGAACGGAGGTCATTTTCCAAAGTCTGTGAAGCTTTGAACTTCAGGTTTCCATCTTCAGAAATACAGACAGTCAGAAAGCCGAGGATCCGAGAATGGAAGGGAGGTACAGAAGAGTATCTTGATAAGGTATTCGCTAAATGCAAAGGCGGACACTTCGAGGTTCCGAAGATACTATGATGATTTAGAAACAAACAATTTCAAGCGTTCATTCCGAACAAGCAGCTATCAGCTATGATAAATA
This sequence comes from Ogataea sithepensis, assembly GCA_030564825.1. Classification (NCBI taxonomy): domain Eukaryota; kingdom Fungi; phylum Ascomycota; class Pichiomycetes; order Pichiales; family Pichiaceae; genus Ogataea; species Ogataea sithepensis. The sequence goes on along the minus strand of JAJMAB010000003.1, from coordinate 283,086 downwards.
TGGCGGAAAAACTGTTGGTATGTCCCTCTATGGCCTCGAAACATTTTTTACGGCCCCACAGGTACGTTGCATATCGGAACTTATTTCGTTAATTACCACTAAAGAACAATGAATTTGGAAGGTGCTATAAGTTGTGTAATGTTAGAGTGAACACCGAGTTGTTCCTTATATGCTTATTCATTTTTTCGATGTTTTCATCGGATCACCCTTCGTGAAAGGCACACACAAATGTTTTTGAAATCTGCTCCAAAGGAACCTCAGAATAACATTTAACTGGAACATTAAACGAGCTGTTTGCTTTTCTTTGCCTTTTTTTGTTTTGAAGCTCCAAATGATAACTTGCGTTGAATGTTTCGTGTATTGTTTTTGCTTTAACACCACCAGAGTTATCTGTCAACGAGAAAATTCCCTTGTTGATTGTACCATTTCCCAGTAGAACAAATTCATACAAATCGGATGCTAACTCGATATAACGGTCGGTATGTTTTGAGGGTTTTGAGCGTTTGAAGTTGCAAGTTGTAACTAGCAAACAGTAAAGATCATTGAATCCATGGTAGCTTGTATATAGATTTAGCTCTTAATAGCAGTGGTGGTGAGTAGTAATATAATAACTGTGATAACAATAAAGTATTAATACTGAAACAGTATAACCAAGTAATCAAAGAATTCGATACTGACTGAAGTATAAGGCTTGAGGCAGCTTTTAAATCGGGAGCGGCCCATAATTATATATTATATATATATGGAGCGAGCCGAAAGTGAAAAAACCCTCGAGATTCTATTTCCAAGCCCATGGATTAAACAGTTGACTTCGGAGTGGAGATACAGCGGTGTGATTTAAAATTAGAGCACTTAGTCTCGTAAACATATCTGAGATCTGCCAATTGAAGGATATCGAGGATCTGGATTCTGGATTCTGGAGCTACGAGACTTGGAAAGTTGGAAGTTGGAACCCTGAAGGCAGCACTGGTATAGTACCCGCTTGATTGACAGACCTTGTGAGGTGCAGATTGCAGAAATCAGATCAATGTCAGCTACCAGATAAAGAGATCAAAGGGGCAGATAGAGGAATGACAGCCAATGGCATAAAACGCACGCACGCAGCTGCGAGACCACAATGACAGACGAGAGCAGAGTTGAATGTAGCACAGTAGGTGCACACTGCAAGGCCGCAGCCTCGACTAATCGAGTCCCAGCCTCCAGGCAAGCGGTCGCCATCACTAGCAGTTAGCTGCTCACCGCGGCACCACTGACCACTGCCAGGCTCACCACCGCACATAAAATATAAACGGGGCGCGCGATTGCGGGAGATCTCGTACGACGCCCGCGGCCACCGCCTGTCAAGTTTCAACCAGCTCTCGTTGGTGGTAAAATCGTGAATCAGGATTCCTGCTGGACCGGTGCTATTTATGTTTTTTTTTATCTGAATTTGACGCAATTTGGTCCATCTTTGTTTCCCTCTCAAGCTGTCCAACACTTGCACTCTTCTCCTCTTTTTATACCCATTTCTCTGCTAACTTACACTTTTTGCTCTCCACCTCTTGATCAGACTGCATTTCGCTCAGGCTTATACATCCAGCTGCCCTCCTTCACATCGATCCACTTGGTATCGTCTCCTTCCACGATCCATATCTATCGTCTTTCTTATCTATAACGCCTACCGGTACTATCTATATCGATTCCCCCTTATTTCTACGGTGCTTTCGGACGTACCTAAAGCTTTATCACCACTTACTCAGCATTTACCCACCTTCTTTCAACATATATCCATTTGGATCTGGCTTCCTCTAGTTGCTCGGTTCTTTTGTTTAGTTTCCTATTTTTCTAATCAACCATACATAATCTGGACGAGAGCGGTTCCGCTTCCCACTGATTCAAGATCTACCACGCCCACATCATCTTTTGACCAAAGCCCATGTACTACAACTGCTCCTTATATTTTTGTTTCCTACATATAATCCTAACACACGATTCCATTGATTTCTAAATTATAGAGTTTCAATAAATCCTATCATTTGCATATTATAACTTACCTACACCCAATGGCTGCTGTCAACAACCTACTCTCTAATCTTCTCACTCCCGATAACACAACAATCACGCCCACTCCATCATCGTTGATCGATTTTGCATTTACTGCTATCACATCTACAACTTTACCCACTTCGACATCCAGTTCGATACCGGACGACGATTATTGTAAAGATCTAGACTTTTTTGTGAAGCTTCTTCTAATACTCACTGGTGATTGCGAACTGGGGATAACGCGGAAGGAGTTGATAAAGAACTTGAAACCGATATCCAAGTATTCCTCCTATCTATCTATAACTGCTTGGCTATTTGCACAGCTACCACAGGTGATTAAAAATTATGCCGACAAATCAGTTGATGGGCTATCTTTGGGATTTCTATTATGCTGGTTCATGGGTGATTTCCTCAATTTTTCCAGTTGCATACTCACAGATGCTATGGCTTTCCAATTGTTGTTAAGTACTTACTACATGATAATCGATTTGATCCTGGGAGCGCAATACTACTATTACAGCAACATGTACCACAATCCACACTCAAAATTTTACCATAAGAACAAAAGTCAAAAGCTGAAACAGCTGAAAAGTCCTAGATCAGCTCTACGAGACACCTTATTGCAACATGCCGAAACAATGGAGGCCATGCAGGAGACCGGCCATGAAAGTATGCATGTTGTTAGGGAGCACATAGGACCGGTCACAATATCCCCGGATTATCGCCGTAAAGACACTAAAATACATAATAAGAAGAAACACAGCAAAAATGATGGTAAGTCAAAGGCAAAACTAACCGATCCTGATGATGCCTCTGACAGTGATACCGGTGAAACAAACGTAGAAAATGCGAATAGGCTGAACGAACCCAATGACTTGAAGGGTCAAGGAATCTTCAGACAAAATAACAACAGCATCACTCAGTTGATAAGCTCCAGTTTTATCCTTGGGTTCAGTAAAGTTGAAGGATTGCCTATCACTACCGACTTTGCAACCAATGGATCCATTAATAATTCTGCACTTTTCAAGATTATTCACTCGATATTAACAATGAATGAATTTACTTTGGGAAAGGCCCTAGCTTGGAGTTGTACAGTGCTATATCTTTCTTCAAGAATTCCTCAGATTATAACAAACTACAAGGCTCACTCTACAAGTGGTATCTCAATGAAACTGATAACTTGCGCCTTGCTAGGAAACATTTTTTATTCCACGTCATTGCTCACTTGTAAAGCAGCTTTGACCGGAGGCAAAGTTTCAAAAGATTTTTGGAATGCGGAATTGAGTTATCTAATTGGAGCACTGGGTACTGTCTGCTTTGATACGATTGTTATTTTACAATGGTATCACTGGGATTATAAGAAGAAGTTTAGAGGCAACGGCGAAATGTTTTCTGTTGTGGGAAGTAATAGAGAAACGTATCTATTCAGTGGTGGATTACTAGGTTACGGTAGCACAAACAATGCTACGAGTGGATCTCGCTCACACTTGAGTTCGAAACTCAAATCTCCTATACTTATTACAAACCATAATGGGGTTTCAAATGGAATGAAGGGCTACAAATCATCCTCTCCTATCAATTTCAAAATGTCGTTGTCACCTAACCATGCTAGGAAATTGAGCGAATTTACTCCTTTGTCTCCTATTGATTTCTTACTCGATGATTACATGGCCACCGCTCACTCCTACAAGATTCCTAATGTTGGCAACAATAACGAAGGCCCAACACCTTCGGGAAGTACCGGAACCTCCTTGAATAAGGTCTACCATGCTCCAAACCTGCTGGTTAGCGCCACTAGAAACCATATGAAAATGAGCAAACTGAGTGCTTCAATAGCCAATGCTAACGGCACAGGACCGAATGAGAAGAAAGTGAAGAGTGTGAGCATGAGTAGCGGCGTCGTGTCATCGTCGTCCAATTCTACAAGCGACTCTAGCTCTTCTCCAATTTTGGAGAAAAAAAGTTCATCTGAGTCGAGCAGCGATAGGAACAGAGCAGGACCAAAGGAGCTGAATGGAATCCGTGACGCTGGTCAAGAATCAGACGACAACAGGAATGAAGAAGATTGTGAGGACTCAGATGACGACTATGTGTTCAGAACGGAGTCTATTAAGAATGGACTTTCGTATCACTCTAACAGCGGATCCTCCAACAGCTTTACCCACCAGCAGCTTGCACATCAACTTGGACTTGCTTCCTCGATTCCGCTAAACCATGGAAACGGTAGTGGCTCTTCTTCCCATCATACCATGCACAGTGCGATTACAGGCGGCAATGGGACATTGAATGCAGTTTCTGAATCGAACACGAACAGTCTGGCAGAAGCGATACTTGAAGGCAGAAGCAACAGCCGCTCCAGCATGGATTCGGGTAACGGTCCACGGCGGTTTGTGATGAGACGAGGATCTCAGTTCTATAACTACGGGTCTGTCGGTTAACAGATAGATATCTATAGATGCACGGATACACAGGCCCGTACTGATGATGAATCTTAATTGATGTATATATATCTGTGTATGGATCTGTATATATATATATATATAATTATTGCATAAGAATCGACGAAATGTGTATAACGTAGTTATGGATATGATGGCTATTGAAGCACCAAGTGGTTAACCAGAAGCATGCCACTGAATCCTATCCGAAAGCCCTATAACAACTATAAGAAACATAGATATATCATAACGACTATAGTCTATAGGGGCCTAGTCGCCTATCGACGTTTATCGACGTTAGTTCCGGACCAAACCAAGCATACCTCTTCGGTCCCTTTAATCGTTTGCTTTCTGCTATTTACTACTTTACCAGTCCTTCTTAGAAGATGTCTCTCAGGACTGAAGACAGTAATCTACAGCTATATAACTACGTTATATATATATATATATATATTTATACATACCATGTATAATATAATACATTATCTAAAAATTTATGATAGATATACGTCATACCGAGCCGCACACACGCCGAGAGCGGCGCAATTACGGCCAAAAACGGGCACCTTCCGGATCGGGCAGCGGGGCGAGCGAAAGCAGCAGCGGCACGGAGTGCAGAATGGCAGAGGACCGCCAGATAGGGTGGCAAACTAGCCATCTCTCTGCTCCAGGTTTGCTTGCACTGTGATACGGTATGTTTGTTGGTCTGCCCTGTGTACTGTTTCCGTTTGACATCAATTTGCAACACGCTGGCTGGTTTGAAACTCTTCTCAAAAAGCTATCTCAGAAACACAAACCTTGCCGGTAAATCCCACTGTTTGCAATACGCTGCTAGCTGATATCAATTCTCGTTTCCCCCTTTTTTTGTTTTTGACAGCTGCTATCTGGACTTTAATTCAGTTCAACTACGAGCATATATTTCCGACAGAGGTTACATTGATCATATAGAATACACAGAAAATCTGACAAAAAACATATAAACTACCAAATTTAAAGCATCCCCGCAAAAAACCATGAGATTATCATTAACTAGTTTAACCTCCCTAGCTGTGATGCTAGTCTACGGTGCTGAAGCTAAGGTTCACTCGGCTAAGATTCAAAAGCATCCTGTCTCCGACACCTACAAGGATGTCACTTTTGGTGATTACACCGAATCGTTGAGGGCCAAGTACGTCAAGTCTTTCTACAAGCATATGAAGGCTCAACACGAGAGTAAGGGCGGCGAGACTGCTTTTGTTCCTTTCCTTGAAACTTCCGAAGCTGTTCAACTTTTGGATGGTGCTGAAGGTCTGATTGACATTGAAGCTGGCCATGATACCCCATTGACCAACTACTTGAATGCCCAGTACTTTACTGAAATTCAACTTGGTACCCCTGGCCAACCATTCAAGGTCATCTTGGATACCGGTTCGTCTAACTTGTGGGTTCCGGGTTCCGACTGCTCCTCTTTGGCTTGCTACTTGCACACCAAGTACGAACACGACGATTCTTCCACTTACAAGGCTAACGGTACTGAATTTGCCATCCAATATGGTTCCGGTTCTTTGGAAGGTTACGTCTCCCAAGATGTTTTGACCTTGGGTGATTTGGTTATTCCAGGCCAAGACTTTGCTGAAGCCACCAGTGAGCCAGGTCTCGCATTTGCCTTCGGTAAGTTTGACGGTATCTTAGGTCTAGCTTATGACTCAATTTCAGTCGACAAGATTGTTCCACCAATTTACAATGCCATAAACTTGGGATTGCTAGATAAGCCACAATTTGCCTTCTACTTGGGTGACACCAACGTTAACGAAGACGATGGTGGTGTCGCCACTTTTGGTGGTATCGACGAATCCAAGTTCACCGGTAAGATCACCTGGTTGCCAGTCAGAAGAAAGGCTTACTGGGAAGTTTCCTTCGATGGTATTGCTTTAGGTGACCAATATGCCCCATTGGAAGGCCACGGTGCTGCCATCGATACCGGTACTTCTTTGATTGCCCTACCTTCCCAATTGGCTGAAATCCTAAACTCTGAGATCGGCGCTAAGAAATCTTGGTCTGGTCAATACACTATTGAATGTGATACTAGAGATTCTTTGCCAGACTTGACTTTGAACTTCAATGGTTACAACTTCACAATTTCCCCATACGATTACACTTTAGAAGTTTCTGGTTCTTGTATTTCTGCCTTCACCCCAATGGACTTCCCAGCTCCAATTGGCCCATTAGCCATTGTTGGTGATGCTTTCTTGAGAAAGTACTATTCTGTTTATGATTTGGGTAAAGACGCTGTTGGATTGGCTGCTTCCATTTAATGCCGTCGTTTAGTTGGTTCCGGTTTTATTTTAATATGTTTGGGTTGGCATCTTTTTTTTTTAATTTTTGTGGTTGTGTCCCTTCTTGTGTTCCTTTTTCTACCTAGCTTCACAAACGTTGACTAGTTCATTCAACGATTTGCTTTCTTTTTGTTCTCAACATTGATTATTATTATCATTTTTTACTAGATGTGGGGTATTTTTCTCTCCTTTTTGTTTTGGTCTTTGTTTTATTCCTACATTTGTTTCCTCTTCACTTTTTATGTATCTTTTACTAACAATTTATGTTGATCTCAGTATCAGTATCACCAAAAAAAGGAATTTTTGTTATTATTACTTCGCCGTATTTTACGTACCACCCATTTTTATTGAAATGTAGTGGGAATTATGGAATGAGAAAGATGGATCATAAAATAATATTAAAATGGTGTTTTTGTTTTTTAGAAAACACACAAAACTAGAGAAATTAACATCCACATTTTGCATTTCACCTGTCAGACATTACTTAAATCTGCCCTCTTCACCTTTTTAGCTGGATAATTGGCAGAATCGTCAACTTTTCTCTTCCGATCACCCACATTCTTGCTCTGGGACACCTGGTCGTTCAAGAACCGCCAATCACTTTCATCCATTGAATCGATCGCGTTAGCAATCTCTGTATCAGAAGGACCAACGTACAACCCAGTATCGTCGTTGATGAACACCTGGTAAGTCAACTGTTCCTTGTGCTGCTTGTCAACAAATAAACTGATTTCATCACCGTTGAAAATCTTGCACTTGCGCCCTTTGCTTACTTTGATGTTGTTCACGTAGCAACCGTTGGTCGAGAAGTCGAGCAACCACACATCATCAAGTCCCATCGCTGGAGACTCAGTCATCATGTTATACGATGAAGAGGAACTCGGTATTTGGGTTTGTGTTCCTCCCTGTTGCAGTGTCGATGGCGTAGTTATCGGATGTCTCTTTTTGACTATCATGCAGTGAGTCTTGGAGATCCGGTCGTCAGAGATCACTTGGTCGTGGCTATCAAGGCGACCGATGGAGAAGTTCTGTTGTCCTTGTTTTAAATGGATGTATCGAGGTTGCCTCTTACTTGGTTTGTTCTTTGGAGTAGACGACGCATCAGTCGACAATTCTGGCTGCTCCGGGCTCTTGTCGATCTGCTTCAACGTTAAAAACGTTCCCTGTGGGATCGTAACTGATCTCGTGTTGAGTTTGACCTTACTCATCGAGACTGTCAGCTGTCTATCTTGGTTTTCTGAATCCGTCGACTGTGCAACCATAGTGTGATCTAGTACATCCAACCGAGAAGAGTTGGCAGCGGGTTGGCTCTGAACACGTGGCTCCTGCTGAGTCGGTTTAGGAATCTGTGGAACTTTGAATACGTTGTTATCCTGAGAATTGACAGCATCCGCATCCTCTTCATTATCCTCATCGTCGTCATGAATTAACGAGGGTGGTAAAAGTTGCTGTTGCTGCTGTTGCTGCTTACTATGTGCTTGCGCTTGAGATAACCTTTGTTGGTGAGACTGACTTTGGGATAAACTGACTTGGGAATCTAAGTTAGCAATCTCCTGAATCCAAGGATGTTCTAAAGCTTGAGTGGCATTCAATCTCAAGGACACGTCAACTTCTAAAAGACGGCTAATGAAATCGCGTCCTTCTAACGACACCCCATTGTCCTTTAGTAGCGATTCATGATAATTGCCCGCCGTAACGTTTCTAAAAAGTACCTCCTGAGTTGATCCACTGAACGGTAGATGAGCAGTCAAGATGACAAAGATTAAACAACCAATCGACCACATGTCAACTTTATTAGAATATGCATCCTCGATTCTTCTCCCGTTTCCCAAGTAACGCTTTCTCTGTTGTGACTGTTGAAACTTCAAACCATACTTACCGGTAATCACTTCCGGAGCCAAGTATGCTAAAGTTCCACAAAATGTTTTCATCATACTTGCTTTGTCCTGGCCCTTTGCCAAACCGAAATCGGTAATCTTCACGGTTACAGGGTCATCCTGAGAGATTAAAATATTATCCGGTTTCAAGTCCCTATGGGAAATACCTTTCGAGTGGACGTAGTTAATAGCTAAAAGAATTTGCTTACAAATTTCTTTACCTGCAGCTTCACCAACTGAACCGTAAGATGCAACGAAATCCATCAAATCACCCCCAGGAACAAACTCCATAACCAGATAATATGAATCTGAATCCTCGTAAAATGCTTTTAACCTCACGATACCAGGGTGATCCAACCTCTTCAATATTTCCAATTCTCTGGTTACACCATCAAGGCCACCGGTCATAGCTTTCTTTTTGGAGATGATCTTCACTGCAAATGTTTCTCCAGTGGCTCTTTCAATCGCCTTTTTGACTGTAGCAAAAGCCCCCGAACCGACAATCTCATCTCTGATTATAAATTCTGCATCAATACCTGCCTCTTTTTCATTGACACAAGTGTCTGAGGTTCGGCTACCTTTTCCGTTCGCAGCTTCTTCAGGGTTTGGTTTGGGAAAGTGTACAACAAATCTCATTACGTCTGCTGCTACACCGATACCTACACTTATCTCATCTCCTTGAGTCAATATATAGTTGGTCCCTTTGATCAATTTGGAACCATTAATCCAAGTTCCATTGGTGGACGTATCCTGAATCATCAAGTTATTCTGATTGCTGCCATTTATAGTGTTCTTAACATGATTGTTGCTGTTAATCGTATTGTTATTAGAATTGTTCGTTCGGTTGCTCGACTTTAAACTCATCCACAATTTAAAATGTTTATTGCTGATTCTGTTGCTTTTTGTATTCAATGCATAGTCACAGACTTCTGCCCGTCTGCCAAAATTCCATTCCTGTCTGTTGTTGGTAGCTCGGCTCTTCGCATCTGACAACTTGACATCTATGTACGATTTGCCATTGGTGTCTGTATTCGTGGTACATATCAACCGGCATATCACCCCGGATTTGATCAGATCATGCTCTAAGTTGTCATAACCGGGATCAAAAGCACTCGGCTGGGTCGCTTGTGTGGGCTGGGTTGTTTGCGTAGGCCGCTTAGTGTCTCCTGTGATGTTTGCCACGTTCCTGTTCGGAGAAATCATCTTCGTTTCCATCTTTTGGCCTTGAAGTATATATAAGTTACAGAGAACAAACACCAGCAAATGCCACTAAAATATGACCAAATCTGATGAGCCTACTGATGCAATTGGCCAGTTTATACCTCTATGTCAGTTATTCAAAGACTCAATCCTCTTCAGATCACCAAAGATGAAGAAACTTCAACGCGTTTGGCGTTTGTGGCAAGTGTTTTGCTGCTAAGAAAGTGGCGTGTGGATCAATTTTTATTGTGGCGTATGCATAGGAAAAAAATTTCGGTTTTTTATTTTTTTTGGTGATTTTCTTATTATTTACCCTTTATTCTTACTCAACGAATGGGAGGACCCACTATCAAAGATGACTGAAAATACGGAGTTAAAAAGACAACTGGATGTTGCAGAAACTAAAAATGACTCACAAACCTTAAAAAAGTCTAAGGTAGATCTGTCACAGGTTACATCTGTTGAGGAAGAGGAAGTTGGCACGACAGAGGCAGACGTTGGAATCACTGAGTTTATTTACAAGGGAAAAGGCAGAATCACTGGTGTTTTAAAACAGCGTTATACTGATTTCATGGTTAATGAGATTGATTTAAATGGGGATGTAGTGCATTTGAATGATCTAGGATTTTACAAACCCAAAGATCTAGATCTACAGGAAACAGAAAAACCAATAGAGGTTCATAAGGAAGATATTAAGGAGGAACCAAAACAACAACCAGAGAAAGCAGAGTACAATGAATTCAAGATCTCTGACGAGCACAGATCGAAATTAATAGATATTTTTGGGGAATCTGATACCGCAAGGGTTCTAGAACTATTCAATGGCGGAAATAATGTTGAATCTGAGAAGTCCTTTGACGACAAAGAAAGTCGTACGAAGATCCACCAACTGCTAAGGGAAGTCTTTAAGAATAAGATTGATGCAATGACAACACCAAATAATCATTTTCAAATTGGTTTAAACAATAGAAATAGACCTAATAAGAGAAGAAGGCAGAACGACCAAGGTACTTTGCAACCAATTCATCACAACTTGGGTCCACAGAAGAATTTCATCCATATAACTATATACAAAGAGAACAAAGAGACCATGGAAGTTGCAGGATTATTATCCAAGTTGCTCAATATTCCTGTGAAGTGGATAAAATACGCCGGCACCAAGGATCGTAGAGGTGTTACTGTTCAAAGAGCATCGATTGAAAACCTCTCTGTGGAAAGAATCAACAGATTAAATAAGCAACTTCGTGGGTTCCAGATTGGGGGGTTTGAATATCACGATTCATGTCTCAATTTGGGTGATCTACAAGGAAATGAGTTTATTATCACTATCAAGAACGTGAAGCCGGTTGACGAAGGATTAAGCATTGAAGAAGCAGTTGTTCCGATATTAGGTTCATTGGGAACTAACGGTTTCATCAACTATTATGGTATGCAACGGTTTGGAACTTTCTCTATTTCAACCCATGATATTGGTAAAGAGGTCTTGAAAGGCAATTGGAAAGCCGCAGCTGAATTGATATTGAGTGAACAAAAGATCGTGATCCCTGGCTCAATCGAATCCAGAAAGATCTGGGCTGAAACAAAGGATGCACGTTTAGCACTGAAGAAGATGCCCAGAAAGTGTTCGGCAGAGTACTCTATTTTAAGCAGACTAGATAAGGCAGAAAAAGACACTAATGGTGGTTATTCCGATCATTCGTATTTTAATGCGATAATGGGAATTCCAAGAAACCTAAGGATTATGTATGGCCATGCTTACCAATCTTACGTCTGGAATGTTATTGCCTCTAAAAGGATTCAACTTTTCGGATTGAAGGTGGTTGCCGGTGATCTGGTTTTAGTGGATAATGAAAAGGATAAGAAAGACTCCGTAGAATCTACGTTTAGAAAGGAAGAATTTGATGCCGATGATGAGGATTTTGAAGAAGATGTCAAAAAGGACACTTTCACTAGAGCTAGACCTGTTACTGAAGAGGAAGCTCTCTCGAATAAGTTTGATATCCATGACATTGTATTACCTTCTCCAGGGTTTGACGTAATCTATCCTGAAAACGAAGCATTGAAGAACGCCTATGTTGAAGTTATGGAGAAAGATGGCCTAGATCCGTTCAAGATGGCTAGAAAAGTGAAAGAGTTTTCACTATCAGGGTCATACAGACATGTTGTTGCAAAAGTGAAAGAGCTATCGTACCATTTCAGAAACTACGACAAAGTTACTGAACCGCTTGTTAGAACTGATTTGGAATTGTATAGAATGAGGTATAAGGCCATCACGTATTTAGGTGAGACTGACCCAAAACCAGAAAGAATTTTGCCAGGAACTCCTGGTGCTCCCAACACTGCTTTAATCATTAAGTTGCAGCTGGGTGTTTCGACTTATGCGACCATGGCATTAAGGGAGTTGATCAAGGGTGATACTTCAAGATATGGTGATGTTGTCAGTTTAAGAACCACTACGAGGGATAATTAAATATTGATGTGTATTATTAGCATATAGAATAATAAAGCATAGTTTCTGTATTTGGCTGCGCACCGAGTAGAAAAGAAAACAGACTAACGCTGAGAAATTTCGATCGCACCCCTTTTTTACCAGCTGTATTATCTGACCCAATTTATCAATACATTTCTCTTTAAAATTATCTCCTTCTTTCTATTTTTAATTCACAAAGTGGTGATTTATTGGTGGCAATTATATTGTCTATTCTTTGCTGACTCGGATATCCTTCTTTTACCGGAAGAAGCGTATATCTCTTTTTCTTTTTAAAAAACTCATTTTTTTTCACTTTCTCTTAACATTTCACTTATAGACGCTCTGGGACAATTTTGCTATACAAAGCTAAGACAGAGGCATGATACGCCAGATATCTATTGCTGATCATGTATCAAATTTAGAAACCCAACCAGAAAAAACTAAAGCTACTGTAAGACTTTCTAAATCAAGGTTGCCATCACTAAGCTCGTTGTTAGGATCAGCAGAGAATAACCTCAACAACACTAACCATAACAGCTTCAAAGAAGATAAGTTAGGTTTCAGAAAACTTGCAAAAAGCCTATTGTTTAGCAGCTCAGGCAAGAGTGCATATAGGGTAACGCTACCGGCAGAAAGTGGAGAAGACGAAATGGATGAATTTTTCTTCTTTGAGAAGGAGACAAAATCTCCCTGCTACGAAACGGCAAAGTCTACCACACTCAAGACATTCAAAGATATGGGAGAAACTCCATCAATTAAGAAGCCGGAAAGGGTGCGGAGAAGCTCCAAACATCGACAGGAAAGAAACTCCCGCCAATTTCTAGGGAGTCCTCCGACTACCCAGAAACTGTGCCTAATGGATCTGGACCTACAAGAAAAAGATCACGCCAGTTTGTTAGCTACGCTTATGGTTTCAGACATGAACAATAACGTGTTTTCCAATGGTTTGAAATCAAGGGAAAATTCTGCTGGAAAACCCCAAACGGAGAAAGTAGAACATAAGAAAACTGACCCAAACGGGGATAAACCAGGAACAGACAGTCGACCTCTCAAAACAAACGAAAACATTGTTAATACCGCCCCGGCAGTTCCTTTTTTCATCAGTTTGAAAGACTCCCACTTCAATAACTTGGAATTGCAAAAGACTTCTAGGGTAATCTGTCTATCAGACATACAGCCAAATACTAGTTTAACTTCAATTTTAAGCCAAGTTAATGGGGGACCTCTAGAAAAAGTTAAATTAATCAACAAGCATGACTTGAAAGAGATCCAAAACTATGACATCCAGAAATTTACCAACTGGGACAATACATTCATCCAGCTATTCTTTTTCAAACAAGAAGATGCCGAAAGTTTTATGAAATATGCCGTCACTGGAATGTTCATTGTCAATGGCCATCATCTACGCCCGTCATGGGCAGTTAGAGATCAAACCAAAAGGAAGCCAAGTCCTAAAGCTCCTCAAATCTCTGATTTGATGGAAATTCCAGGTGAAAATAACTATAGTGATGATCTATATTCCTTAGAGATGATGGGACCAAAAGAAAATGCCCGGAGAATTCTGGTTTTCAAGAAGCCGGTTGCTGCCAAATCAAGACCCAATCAGAAAACAACCACTGGTAAATTTTTTGGCTCCTCAGAGAAGAAAAAATCCGGTTATCCTGATCCAGCTTCTAATTTCAGTGACGATTTTGATTTGGAGGACATCAGAAATGACTTCAATCAGTTTGGATCAATCGTTGAGGTGTCCCCTGTGGTGTCCCGCAAGCTATGCTTTGCAGTCCAGTACTTTGATGTGAAATCAGCCATCATTGCCAAGCATAAAATAATGTCCAAAAAGGGAGGAAGCAGTTTGGTATCACCAAATGTCAATATAAGGGAAGACTTACAGAGCCTAGAGTTAAGTGAAAAATACAAGGAGTGGTATGTATGGTACGGGAGAGACCCCACAGATAAGGGAGCCATCCTGGTTTGATGTGCGTCACGTTTACCTGTTCACGTGCGCCGACTGTTGACTGTTGTTGAGTCTTGGACTCTTGAGCCGTCCACATTCGGCATTGAGTTTGGCATTGGCGGGGCTCGTTTTCAGCCCCTATTGTTTTATTGTGGTTTCGGATTCTAATTTCTAACTCGAGTGTGCTTCAGTTTATAGTGAATATAACATATAAAGACATTTATGAATCCAGTTCTTGCCTATTCTGTAGTCGGAGGCGGTATTCAATTTGTGATAATATGATTAGAACGGGAGCCAGCTGTGTGTCTATCAGACAAGTATACCACATTGGAACGAGATTTTTTTCAAGCAGTTCTGTGGTCAGCGAGAGCAGTAGCCTATCTGAAGACGGCAATGTGTCAGCCCCAAAACCACAGTTTTTCGAAATCAAAGATATACAAGCCAGAATCAACGAAGGTGATAACCTTGTTATTCAAGCGCTGAAATACAAAAATGAAAAGCTCCCCAAGATTGAAGATTCGATCTCTGATAGAGTTAATTTGACAGATTCTCTTCCACAATTGCAGCTATTCGTTCCGATCTCCAGCATCATATCTACTTTGAGACCAGGACTAAACATTGACAGTACAAAATCGTTAGATTGGAAGCTTAAATTTAAAGTGTGGGGAAAAGTATTTAAGAACTACTTCTCATTTTTTAAAGCTGGGGCCAAAAATATTTGGAATTTGAATAAGGTCTTAAACCATGAAGTTTATAATAAGAATAAATACCTCATCGAAACAGGGATCAGAGGAACCAGTAACGATGTTGCTAATGGTGATGCCAGGGACCGCAAGGTTCCTTTGAAAAGGGAAAATTTTCACGACGTGCTGGAAGAATTAGCACACTGTGTTCGTTCTATAGAAAATGAAGCAGAAGTCAAGAAGGCTCCAGCAGAACTGTGGATTGATGATGGCCCTGGTAGAAAGATCAAATTAACTAGAAGCGAATTTCAGATGATGGTGAGAAACAAGTACGATTTTCCAAAGTTACCAGCCTTTGCCATCTTGTTCTTGTTGATCGAGGAAGCAGTCTTGCCATTATACTACCTCTTTCCTTATATGATGCCTTCGACCTGTGTTTTTCCTGAATTCATGCCGAAATATTACAAACAGAGTGCTAAGGCACAGGATAAGTTGGTTTCATTGAGAAAAGATAAGAATTACGCTGATGTCGGCAGTTTGAACCCTTACAACATGGCTGATGAGGAGCTCAAGCTGGTCTGCGACTATCTACAAATAGCAGTTGATCCCATCTCAAAGTTAACAACGGGTATCGCCAGAAGAAGAGATTTGTTAATGGATAGATACAAAGAGATTACCGTCGATAACTATTTGCTACTTAGAGATGGTGGTATATACAAATTAAACAAGCTAGAGTTATTGGCTGCCTGCATCCGCAGAGGTTTATTAGACTACAACAAGTTAGTGAACATCATAAAAGACAAGAGTTTAAATAAGCTCTCTTTTGTTGACAAGTTAGACGAAAAAGAGATGCAATCCTTGCTGCTACACTTTGTTGTGGACTTTCGTGACCGGAGAAATCACGCTGGCTTGCTGGGAATGTACAACACTGTGAATAAATAGCGTGCAGTTGCAAACACTATATATATATATATGTACATACGATTAGAAACGGCGATTACTAATTTGGACAATAAAAGGAGGCAGAAACAGTAAAACAGGCGATAAACGGTAGGCCAGGCAGAGAAGAAGCACCGCGTCATGTGCACGTGATACAGGTCACGTAAGGAAACTAACCAAAACACCGCGAATTCTACTGGCCAGAGCTGACAGCAAATATCTAAGCAGAGTCTTCCGATGTTGGGCTCTCTCTACATCTGGAGCTGGCTACTCCACCAGCACTTTGTTCTGTTGTCCCACCCCTCCTGTCCTGCACTTGCAACTGGATTCGGGATATACGAATCAAAGTCTCTTCTCAAATTCAAGTATCCTCTCAAGTTCGAAAGTGCCGTTTGCCAATATCTAGCAGTGATCTGTTCCTGCTCCTTTCACTGAAACATCTCTCCACTTTAGTTGATCTCCAGTATCCCACTGAGAAAACCGCATATAGAATACAAAACTTGCTTTTGTCGCCTTGAACAAAACTAAATAGTATCGCCATCATGCCTAGTCGATTCAGCTCATTTGTCAATCTTTCTCATTTGAAGCATCAGGAGGAAGATAAGCACGGTTCTTCACACGGTAATAAAGTTAGCCCATCATCCAGCCATGATGTCTCAAGTACTGCAATGGGACACTCCGGAAGCTCTAGAAGGTCCTTCTTTGGGCTAAACGTGGGAAGATCTTCCTCAAACGATTCGCAACTTTCTTTGGCGTTAGAAGATCCTCATCATCATCATCACAACCCCTTGGCACATCATCACCACCCAACTCAACCGAGCGTTCCGCATGGTGCGTCCCCATCTTCCCCATCTTCTCCATCCGCAACTTTATCTCCTCAGTCAAACCAGAGTACCATCAACAATCACCAGCATGCACCCCATTTGTCTCATAGCGATTACTACTCTCCCCATCATGACCACAACGAAAGAAGACCTCAAGGTCCCGTTAGAAATAGCTCCATGGTTCAATTAAAGAGATTCTTTAGACCAACAAAGAAGCATGATGAGAGAGGAGGTGGACATGGCCATCTATCACCATCAGCAAGCTCTGATAATTTCAGAAGACAGGCCCTCTCATCCAAAGACGTCTCGCCTAGGGTCTCCCATAGTGCTGAAATTGCATCTCCTACATTCACACACGACGCTAACAACAACATGATCGTCAAGACTGACCCTAGATTTTGGGATGATTTAGAAGGATCGTTGACTAAGAAATATGGTAAACTTGGCCAAGTCTTAGGATCGGGTGCTGGTGGATCTGTGAGATTGTTAGTCAGGGAATCGGATGGTGTCACATTTGCCGTCAAAGAATTTGTTCCAAGAAGACCAAACGAATCCATCAAAGAGTATGCCAAGAAGTGTACCGCTGAGTTTTGTATCGGTTCTACTTTACATCATCCCAACGTCATCAAAACTTTGGATATAATCAGTGAGCAGAATCAATATTTTGAAGTTATGGAATATGCGCCAATTGATTTTTTTGCTATTGTTATGTCTGGAAAGATGACTAGATCCGAGATAAACTGCTTCTTAAAGCAGATCACATTAGGGGTTCAATATTTACATTCTGTTGGGTTAGCTCATAGAGATTTAAAACTCGATAATTGTGTCGTGTCAAAGGATGGTATATTGAAGCTTATTGATTTTGGTTCCGCTGTTGTTTTCAAATATCCTTTTGAGGATGAAATAGTTATGGCTCATGGCATTGTTGGCTCTGATCCTTATTTGGCACCTGAAGTGTTGACATCCACTCAGAAATACGATCCACAATTGGTTGACATTTGGTCAATAGCTATAATATATTGTTGTATGACATTGAGAAGATTTCCCTGGAAGGCACCTAAGCCAGAGGATCCAAGTTTCAGTCTCTACTGCAAGCCCGATGATACCCCCCATGATTATGTTGAGAGTGCAAGAAATCATAAGGCTCTGCTGCTAGAAAGAAAG
The DNA here is from genome assembly GCA_030564825.1 of Ogataea sithepensis. Taxonomy (NCBI): domain Eukaryota; kingdom Fungi; phylum Ascomycota; class Pichiomycetes; order Pichiales; family Pichiaceae; genus Ogataea; species Ogataea sithepensis. The sequence continues at coordinate 265,197 of JAJMAB010000003.1, read as the reverse complement.
AAGAAGATCGCCGATCAGAAAGAAAAAGAATTACAACAACAGAGGCAGCTACAGCTACAACGGGAGCAAGAACAAGAACAAATGCAACAACACCAGCCAGAGGCGGACCAACAACAATCAACTACTCAAACTGAACAGAGTTCCGAACAACAAGAAAGAAGCGAACAAGTCGATGACGGTGGGCAAGGCAATAAGTCAGTTGGGGAAGTTGCTGCGAAGGTTGCTGATATGACAATAGATGAGAAATCTAAAATTGATCACGAGATGCCAAAGGACTTTGATTTCAGTAGATTGCCGGATCCAAATAAAGTCGCGGTGGACATTCCGCCTGTTATGCCAGAAGTTAAAACTGATGAAGAACCAAGGGTTCCAAGTCCGATGCACCCACCACATCAACACCATCACCATCACCAACATCAACAACAACATAACGACAAAGAGAATCTCCCAAGTAGTTCTGACAATGACAACGCAACATCTGCTTCACAGGCCCCAGTTCTAACTACGAACGAGAAGCCTGAATCCAGACAAACTCAAAATCAGGGTCCAACAACTACAAAAACGCACCGTCAAATACACGGCCCGTATAGGTTGCTTCGTTTACTACCACACTCTTCCCGTCCATTGATAAGTCGGATGCTTATGGTAGATCCAAAAAAGAGAGCAACCATGAAGGATATCTTCGAAGATGAATGGTTCTTGGAGATCAAAAATTGTACTGAAGATGCGAACGGTGTGGCTTTGAACGATCCTGGCCACAAACACACCTTGAATGTCTGATTGTGTTGTGTGTTATGTGTGTTACTTTAGTTTTTGATTTAATTGTTCAAAATATGTCTTATATTGGGTTAGGCGAATGCAGTTGACGTTCTTCTTTTTGCCTCTTTTTTTTCATTACTTCATTGAACTGTCTTTTTTATTTATTGTTTCTCCCTCTGATTACTTGTCGGATTTTTCTCACTTCCAAATTTTTAATTTGTTTTATTTTATTGAGTCGTTCACATCTATTTTTGTCTTCTTCCTTAATTTTCCGTTAATCCATTTAGTCTATACATTTAGTCTATACATGCCTGATAGCCCCTTTTATATACTTTTATACACACATTTTGTTATATAATCCCTTTCATATAGTACCTTTCGTCCTTTTAACTTCATTCTTATACATATTATATTGATTGTTATGCAGTTGCGTAGTTTATGGCTCTGGAATAGATCAATCGATCGAGAGAGCTCAAATCCCCGCCCCCTTATTACACCGCCAGGAAAAAAAGCACAAAGCAATGAAGATATTGAACGATCGCAAGCTCCTAGATTCCAGCGTTCATCTGTGATAATTTTATAGAATACAGAAAGTTCTTGGTAGATTTGACTCCACCATTGATGGTACTCGGTAGTGCATCTTGATTACAATGTTACCAAGGATCCAGAGAAGATGCCTCACACGGTTTTTCCACACTACAATTGAAGCTCGCATGCCAACTTATGATGGCACAGCTAAACCTGTGATAACTCCAAGCTCTTCTTCGAGGCCGAAATATATGGAAGATGTTCCAACGGTTAAGCTGCCATTTGAAAAGCATTCTCCTGCCTCTATAACAACAAACAATCCACTTTTATTTTTGCATGGTCTCTTTGGAAGTAAGTCAAACACACGTTCCGTTTCTAAGAAGTTAGCGGAGTTACTCAATCGTGATGTGTATTGCCTCGATTTGAGAAACCACGGGAATGCACCACATTCAAAGACCCATGATTACGTAGGAATGTGTTCTGATGTTGAGGCGTTTATCGTAGAGCATAGATTGAATGATGGAAGTGGTTTAGGCTTGAGTGGTGCGATCGATGGACCTATTGTGGTTGGCCATAGCATGGGTGGTAAAGTTGCGATGGGAGTGAGCTTGCGTAAGCCGGAGTTGGTTGGTGGTCTTATAGTCGTTGATAATGCACCTGTTGGGTTTAGTAAAGGATCATCACAGTTTGGCAAGTACGTTCAAGCTTTGAAGAAGATCGAAGCTTTGAAAGGGGAGTTAAAAAGTCTAAAAGACTGCGATCGTGTTCTACAAGAAGTGGAACCAGAACCAGCAGTGAGACAGTTTTTGATGACGAACTTAAAGAGACATCATGGTGGTAAACATGGATTTTACTGCAGAGTCCCATTGGATGTTATGGGTAAGAGTTTGGACAACGTTGCAGATTGGCCTTTTGAGGAGAGCGACACTTGTCGTTATTCCGGACCTGCCTTGTTTGTCAGAGGTACGAAAAGTATGTATGTTGCAGACGAGTATCTTGCAGCAATTGGCAAGTTCTTCCCCAAGTTTGAGGTGAGGGATGTAGAAGCTGGACACTGGCTAATCAGCGAGAAGCCTGAAGACTTCATCCAAGCTGTTGTCGACTGGGTTGAGTACAAGGAGGACCAGTAGAATTGTAAGATCATATAAAAATATTAATAGACATATACATACATTATCCAATTCATCGATCATTCGTAAGATGCTCTGACTACAGCAACAACCAACCCGTTAGAACCGCAACAGATCAGTCGTTGTAGGAGGACTGGCAAAAGCGAAGTACCGTAGCCCAGGCTGCACACTGCACAGTGCACACTGCACAGCCCTGAGCCCACCGCCCACCGCCCACCGAATCTCGCGTCCGACTCGTCTTTCGGGAGTTCCTGAAACCTGGCGTGCTCCTCCACGCCTACAATTACATAATCCCCCTGTAAAGTGGGGTCAAGTATCCCGGAGGTTTGTACGGCAACCCATATTACATTACGTAATACACGGCTGCCAGACCGCCGGGCACGTTGGGAAGAACAAGCACTCCACCAGAGCGGTGGTGCACCGTGCAACCCTCCAATAGATTGGCCACTTAGATACCTCTTAACACAACGATTAAGGGTTTTCGCTAGATATGAAGAGCAAATTAGCAAATTCATACAAGCAGTTAAAGATGTTCAGATTGTCTCAAAGAAGATTATTCTCGTCAGCCAGAGTTTTGGCAGAAACCAGTATGTTACCTGATCCCCCAATTTTGATTGTTTTTTTAACTTGAATCCATCGATCTCCGATTACTAACAATTTAAAATTGTTTTCATATCTTATAGAAAAGCATGATGTTTTAGTCATCGGTGGTGGTCCAGGTGGTTACGTTGCTGCCATTAAGGCTGCTCAACTAGGTTACGACACCGCATGCATCGAAAAGAGAGGTAAATTGGGAGGTACCTGTTTGAACGTTGGATGTATTCCTTCCAAGGCATTGTTGAACAACTCTCACTTGTTCCACCAAATCGAACATGAATCCAAGAAGAGAGGTATTGATATCTCTGGTGATGTGAAGATAAACCTTGATAACTTTATGAAGGCTAAAGAAACTGCCGTTAACCAATTAACTGGTGGTATTGAAATGTTGTTCAAGAAGAACGGTGTCAAGTACTACAAGGGTGCTGCATCATTTATCGATGAAAAGAACGTCAAATTGAGTCCGTTGGAAGGCGTTGAAGAACCAGTTGACACAGTCACTGCTGATAACATCATCATTGCTACCGGTTCTGAACCAACCCCATTCCCAGGTATCACAATTGATGAAGAAAGAATCGTCTCCTCCACTGGTGCTCTTTCTTTGAAAGAGATCCCAAAGAAATTGGTCATCATTGGTGGTGGTATCATTGGTTTAGAAATGGGTTCTGTTTGGTCCAGATTAGGCTCTGAAGTTACCGTTTTGGAATTCCAAAACTCCATTGGTGCTGGTATGGATGGTGAAGTCTCCAAGGCTACTCAAAAGTTCTTGGCAAAGCAAGGTCTTAAGTTTCAATTGGGTGCCAAAGTTACCAAGGGTGTTAGAGAAGGTGAAACTGTGAAAATTGAATACGAAGATACCAAGAAGGGTACAACCGAATCGTTGGAAGCTGACGTCTTGTTGGTTGCCGTCGGTAGAAGACCATACTTGGAAGGTTTGAACGCCGATGCCATCGGTTTAGATATCGACAAACGTGGTAGAGTTGTTATTGACTCTGAATTCAAGACCAACCACCCACATATCAGATGTATTGGTGACGTTACATTCGGTGCGATGTTGGCCCACAAGGCTGAAGAAGAAGGTATCGCTGCTGCCGAATATATCAAGAAGGGTCACGGTCACGTCAACTATGCTAACATTCCAGCTGTCATGTACTCTCACCCAGAAGTTGCCTGGGTTGGTCAAACCGAAGAACAATTAAAGGAAGCTGGCATCAAATACAAGGTTGGTAAGTTCCCATTCATTGCCAACTCGAGAGCAAAGACCAACATGGATACCGAAGGTTTCGTCAAGTTCTTGGCTGACGCCGAAACACAAAGAGTGTTGGGTGTCCACATTATTGGTCCAAACGCTGGTGAGATGATTGCCGAAGCTGGTTTAGCTTTGGAATACGGTGCTTCTACGGAAGATATCTCTAGAGTTTGTCATGCTCACCCTACCTTATCTGAAGCCTTCAAGGAAGCCGCTCTATCCACCTTTGACAAGCCAATTAACTTTTAAAGAATCTTAGAAGGTTGAATTGTGACATTGTGTACTGCGTTGTGTTTGTTGTCCTTAAGATACTGTAGGTTTAAGTTATGTCTGTTGTTTTATTGCTGATTGTTACCACTTATAGGTTACTTTTTTCTGTTATTATAATTATTTGATTCACAGATTATTTTTATTCCACTTTCTATATATATATATATACATTTAAATTACAAGAAATTAATTTATTTTGTAAAACGGTTTATTATTTGTTGATTAAGTTTAGTTGAAATTAAGAAAAATAAATAAATTGGTATTAAAAGGATGAGCAGTGTAAAATGGGCACGTACACTATGTGAAAGAACTGAGAAGGAAAAGTATGCCACGCTGATGTCTAAGACAGCTTAAAAAAGCATACATAAAAATAATCGTTAATATAGCCATCACTCATGAAAAAATTAAGAAAGAAGGTAATAAACAACATTAGAAATTCATCTTCAAAAAAAAGTGAAAAAGCACAAAAAATTAAAAAAAGTCAACTTCGTGGTTAAAGAAATGAGAGGAATATAGTCATAAAAAACATCGTGAATAATATTTAGGAAACACTCTTCATATATTCATGTAAGTTGTAATCAAATTGTCGAAACTGGAACAAAAATCTCATTAAATAAAATTCGTTGATGAACGAATTAAACTCTAACAAATACAGTATATTCAACTCCATTCTAAACAATTCCTCAACGTGTTTCAAACCAGTAATCTTACAATAGTATTCCTGTTTAAAATTCTTGTCTTCGATCAACTTCAGCGAAACTCGGAGCACCGTCAATATAAATCGGAATACGTTCAGGTGATTTATGGGCACCATCTCCACCTTATGTTGTATATGGCTAGCATCAGAATCTATATCTGCATCTCCAGCGCTTTCCTTTGGTGCAGGGCAACGGTAAGGTAAGAGAGACTTCTTTTTCACAGGTGACAGGTCGAAAGCAATGTTAAACAAGTAGTATGCTGCAGTTAAAGTCACTGCTGTCGATGGTGTGACGTACTGGTTGATACGGTTCAAGTATTCTGGAATCGTAAGTGCTGGTGGCTGAAGTAGATAGAATTTTTTCAACAGTTGCTTTACAAGTTGTCGGTCCAAGGAAGATCTTGCGTACGATGTATCTTGGTCGCCTGGTGGTGAGGACGTATCAATCAACGGGGAAGATTCCGACGAGTCTTGTAAAGGCTGCGAGTCCACACTCATAGATCTATTCGAGTCCACAGCGTTTAAATTAGGAGACATCGTCGTTGATTCCTCTTCAAAATTGCTGTGGATCTTTGGTGACCTCTTTAATTGTATCTCCAGTTGGTGTGCTGTTGCCTGTGTTATATCTTGAAGCGATTGTTGATTAGCAGACTGTGTCGTTACTAGTTCCGCTCTTAGAATCCGAGGAATATTTTCCAGCGGAACTGCTGTATATATATCATTAAAAAGAATCTGACTAAGATCTATATCAGGATTACCCTCTTGCAATTTGGTCAAGGCAATCAAGTCATCGACGAGTCTGCCAAACAAAGCCAAAGATTCCATGGAGCTCACATCGTTGAGAGATTTCAAATCGTTCAAAGTCACATTCAAGAACTCATCAACATCTATGGAGCTGACAGGAGGAGGTTTAGGCTTCGAAGAAATCTTATGATGTTGCTGCGCTTGTTCGCTGTGATGATAATGGTGGTGGCGGTCATGTAGCTCCCTTTGGCCCAGGCTATCCGATTCCTCGCTGCTAGTTGTGGACCGGGGTTCATCATCTGTGAACGTTGGATTCTGAGGCTTGAACCTGATCGCCATCGTGCTGTGGTTGGTGTAGTGGCTGATCTTTCTCTGGCTCGAGTTTGAGTTTGAGTTTCAGTTAGAGCAAGGACCGTTTTGCACGGTGTCAGAAAGCAGCGTAGGGAATTCCAAAAAAAAAAAAAAAATAAAAACACACACATCCTGGAAAAACATACGTTGTTCTCTCCGCTGCAGCGCGACTGCTGTTAGAAATATACCGACGCGTCGATCGGCGAACGGCGGTAGCAGGGTTAATCCGGGATTTCTCGTTTTTTGATTTGGGTGGATTTATTATGGTTACACATTTGCAGTTAGGAATTATCTTGGAATAGGTTATTCGAATCGAGTGTGAGGCTGCCGTCTATGGCAGCTAGGAAAGAAGAAAAGCAGAAAATAGAAAGAACTAGAACTAAAACTAAAACTAGAACAAAAACAAAAACAAAAACTGACAACAATACTAATATACGAGAAGTAAACGCTTATGCAATCCAGAACCAGAGCTTTTCAAGGAAGTTTCTAGGGACAGGAGCAACGTATTCAGCTGCTTCCCTTTCGGTTTCTTCCAAACCAGTGAAGCAATCGATGTCCTTAGGATGGGCATAAAGTTTGAAGTTTCTGGTGTACAACATGTGAGAAATGTAAACAACCACAACAATTGGTAAAGTAATATAAGCGGCAAAGAAGTCAGATGTATTCCAGTCGAAGAAGACGGCATAACCGTTCGTGATGGCGATTAAACTGAAGAAGAAAACAGTGGCATAGGAACCGTACAATTGGAAAGGTGGTCTGTATGTGACTCTGTCGTCCAATCCATGGTACATGATTGCCTTTCTGTATCTCATATATGTTAAGGAGACGATAATCCATGACACAAATCCAGAAACGGTGGAGATGTTGGATAGCCAGGTGAAAACAGTAGTCGAGGAACTGGACACATTTAGGTATGCTAGTAAGGCAACAGCAGATGGAATAGCGACACAGTAGTAAGGAACACCAGATTTACTACAAGTACCTATCACTCTTGGAAGATCACCGGCCATTGCCATCGAGTGAAGCGTTCTGGAGGCGGCGTACGTGAACGAGTTACCCGCAGAAAATGCCGATGTCAAAATTGCAGCATTGATAATGTGGTTCAACACCTTAATACCGGCATTTTGAATACCAATAACAAATGGGGAAGCAGCTGCACCACTGGCACCTTGGTTGATAGCAGACATCAATCTGTCATCGTTGGAAGCAACAATAACACCAATAACTAAAACACCGAGGATATAGAAGGTAATCAAACGATAAATGAATCTGGATGTTGCCTTTGGTAAATTGATTCTTGGGGCTTGAGCTTCAGCTGCACAACAAGTAATCAACTCTGGGGCCATGACAAAGGCAAAAGCAGATTTGATGATTGAAGTCCAACAAGCTAAGAACTTTCCTGTGTTACCCGACACCAAATGTTCGGTAAATGCGCCTGGGTGGTTCCAGTAATGGAAGCCCAAGACGTGATGTTGGGCAGGTCCACCTCCAAAGAAGATAACTATACCAACGATGATTAAACCGGTAATTGTGAAGATCTTGATGGAAGCAATCCAGAATTCAGTTTCACCAAAAAATTGGACAGCGCAGAAGTTTAGAACGACAATAAGAACCCAGAAGATGGAGATCCAAACAGCAACGTTCAAGTCAGTCCAATATTGAATAACAAAAGATGCTGCAGAGATTTCAGCTGGAACCAATAAAGCTTGTGCATAGAAGAGATTGATACCAGCAGTAAACGCAAGAGATTTATTACCAGTGTATCTTTCACATAGTGCATACATTGTTGATTTACCAGGTGTAGGAATGAATGTAACCATTTCACCTAGCTGGTTCATAATAAGCCAAACAAAAGTACATAAGATCATGTAACCAATTAGCAAAGCTGCTGGTCCACAAGTGGCCAATGCACTACCAGAACCAACGAACAAACCGGTACCAATGGCACCAGCTAAAGCAATAAGTTGAACATGACGAGATTTCAAACCTCTTTGGGTTTCCAAATTTATTTCAACCGCCTCAAATGAGTTAACTTCATCAATTTGTAACCCATCTTGTTTCTTGATATCCTTCATTTCAAATGAGGAGCTCGATGCTGTAATCTTAGACTCCATGATCGGAGACGTTGTAGTGTCCATTATGAAATATATATATAGTTGATCTAAAGAGCAAAAAATCGATTGGCCAAATACAAGGAAAAAAACAAAAAAACAATGAAGGAGTCAATGACAAAAATATGGGGAATGGGCTATATATATATAATGTATGAAAGAGAGAGAGATAGAATTTAAGTATCTGGGCATGCTCTATCTATATGCCGTCCAGGAGTTATATGTAAAACTACCATCAGTTGTCTATAAGGTGCGGGAGCAGAGAGCATCCAGTATATGTACGGGGTCCCCTAGGTACATTGTTGATAAACACTATCAGAGCATGCAAGTCTGTTTGTTTAACGAAAATTTTTAACATAAATTTATAATATATGAAAGAGGATGAGGGAACCCGCCGTTAAGAATTACCAGCGCTCACAACACATTAGTTGAGTGGCTTTTGTCAAGATAAGAATTTATACTTCTGTTGTCATGAACAAAAGAAAAGAGAATAATTGAAACACGAGTCGATCCTGCCAACAAAGCAAATTAAGATCGAATAATATAGTGCAGTTAAAGAAGACATATTATATATATAGAGAGCTCGGGTGGCATGTTACTCGGCTGATCTGACAGGAAACCGTATAGGCATCTGTAGCCGTAAGTAAAGTTACAACAAGGGGTTATAGGGGAAGTCTCCAACACTACGCTTTTCTGCAGCCTTGGATCCTTGAACTTTAACGGGTTGATAAGGCACTACAAGGAAATGGTCATCGTTGAGTTCAAGTTCGTGGAATCACAAACTCAACAGCATGTATTGACATTGTAAATGACGGAGGCACCAAAAAAACGGTGACCAAAAAAGCCAAGTTGCCAGACGAGCGGAAAAAAGAGTCGAGGAGTGCCGCGATGACATAAAACTATAATATATATATATATAATATATAACATTGAATCTACAAATAATATTTGATTATTATAGGTATATGCATGCACCTATTCTCGACGGGATCAAGTTTATAATTGGACGATGCCGAGCCAGCAATTAACATATACTATACACTGATCATTGTAATATATGATTTAATTTATATTGTATACGGGGCCAGCACCAATTTTTAGGTGATGCCGTTTATCCAATATTACGATGTCAAGCCACAGTCCCCTCCCCTCCATCTGCGATACTGCCCGGAGTCTCGGACGAGGCCTCGATGCACGTCAAATGTGAGTCAGGGATGCTCGCTGTTTGCGTGCTTGCTCACTGTGGCTGTGCGTTTACCGCCGTTACCTCTCATTTGCTTCGATCTCTGTCGCCGTGTGACTTAACTATATCATATATATGTATACATATATATTGGTTCGTGGATATATGTCCCTAAAATAACAAGTTATAGTTCAGTTCCAACCTACATGCTGTTCTATCTGGCTCACTAAGAGCATGGGGTAGATTGAGGAGATCGCAGCTGGGTGCGGCAGGCACAGGGCACCGTCATTGGGTACTGGCATTCGGCGGAAAGCAACGGTTTCGTGCAATGCAGAGTAGCGGATGTAGTTCTCCGCAGTATATATTATATATATATATATATGTATTGTATATTTATTTTTCAACGGCTTTTCTTTTGCGTATAATTAGTGAACAGTGAACTTTCTCGAGCCCTGGAGCCCTGCACAATAAAAATCAGATGAGCCTTGGAGATGACTCCCCGAGAATTTTTTGGGACAGAAGCTGTGGGCGATTGATCGTGTTCGACTTTCCATCGATGTCTATCCACACACTTCACTTAAGTAATTAACTCATGCGCCTTTTTTTGTGGATTAGTTATACCCTTTTGTCACAAAGCGATTATAGGCCCCCTGGAAATCGATCTTTAACCGTAACGACTTGGCAAACCTGCTGTGGGTTTGAATTGGCTGGTTGAAGAAGCTATCGAACAGGAATATTTCGGATCTCTGATTCCGTAGCCAAAACTGGATTCCTGTTAGTATGGATCTCTAGAAGACGAAGATAGGCACAATCATTGCTTCTGCCAGATAACCAACAAGTGTGTGGATCTTCAATCCCAGCTACTTTTCATAGCGGCCCCAATTTAAACTAGAAACTAGGGTAGAACAAAAAAGCAAAATGGGAATTAAAAGAAACGGCTCAGCGGAGTAGATTTTTCAGCTTATATGATTTCTTTTCTTTAAGTTTGAATCTCATGGGGTGCACATTGCAACTGAGTTTAAACTGTTTACTCGATGGAAACGAGCCTCCGGTTTGCAAGTGCATCTTTAACCGAACCTAAACCACATACAAAAGTAAAAGTTTAAAACATAAGGTACCATCTAATATATGGAATTCTCCGCTTGATAGCATCATTCCTTGTTCTAAGGTCTCGTCCCCCGCTATCAATAGATGCTTCTTGTGTTAAGCAATACTATATTTATGTCAGTTGATTGCTTAAACTATCGATCTCTATAAAGGAAGTGGAAAGACTGATCGCTTCGAGATGACCTTTTTTCATTTGCTTAGTCTATAGTCTATACTAGTGATACATAAATTGTGTTCCATTACAGTTCGTGTACGATTCAGAGAGGTAAAATGAAAAGTTTAAGACGATTTGTTTCAACACCTGAAAAAGTATATATATATATATTATATGTACAAGGTACTGTAGTGCCTTTTAGCCATCAATTGTGGGGTAATCATGTAATAGTTTTCCCGGAGTTTGAAAAACCAAATATATATATATATATATATATATATGGCATTAGTAGAATTTCGACTTATGAATAGAAGTCAAAAGCCTGGTTCCTAAGAGTTTCCCCAACCTACAAAAAACTTATAGCTGAACTCCCAAAAATAGCACTTTTTCAAAGTGGCTAGTACAATTAGCATTTTGTTCAAATTAAGGATGGGATTTGACAAGTCCCTTTCCAAGAAACAAGTTTCTGCTTTAACTGAATCACTGTAAAAAGGAATATCGCTACAATCTATGGTCCTGGCTCCGTCACCTCGTGAAGGTAGCACAAGAATTGCTTGATCTTATTGCTGTGCAGAGCAGAAATGAGAATTTACCTCAGGAATAAAAAAAACCTCGTCATTGAGCCTCAATGACATTTTATGAATTGGCATCTCTTCGCTCAACTACGTTTTTTGGGATGTGACGTTGTAGAAAAAAGTGTCTGTCAAGGTTGCTGACAGGCTAGGTTGAGGAAACAAAGAAATGAGTGTAATGTATGCTAGCTGTGATGAGGTATTCAATTAGCTAATACAGAATCAAGAATTTTCAAGGTAGCTGTTTACGTATTGCCTAACTGGGAAATTCACAGATTTTGCCACGACTGCCCTCCACCGCCTTGGATCAGCTGTATTTACCTTTTCGCAAACATTCCATGTCTCTTCGGTTAGAGATTCTATGTGTGCTGTGTCCCCTGGACATATATCACGGCTACCTGAACAATTCGGCAATTGAAGTGTGCAGGCAAGTGAGCTGACAGGGATCTTCATTTTCTAAGCTCTGTCTCTGAAGGCATCATCTGTAGTTTTTTTGGCCTTTTAAACCTTTTTTGCTACCCATTCTAGCAGAAGAAGCAATCAAACAGATCTCAGAAAGGGGGTATTTTGTCTATCTATACACAAACAGACCGAAGCTTCTGTTTACTCTCGTTATAGATCTTGCTGTCAATTCCTTTATATTCACAATATAATTTTCTAATTCATTCATTGCCTCGTTCATTAATTTACTTTTCATCTTTCATTTGCTTGTGTTTGTGCAAGAGAAGCAATATCAACGTCTTTAACTATCGCTTTCCATCAATTTACCATGATAATATCGAACTTGTCACGATTATTGCTCTATACATCTCTAGTTAACCAAGTTTACACTCAGTCCATATTTGACACTCAAGACATCATACAACAGCCAATCATTGACGAGTCACTATTTCTGTTAGGATCGTTTTCTTCCCTATCTAATTATTCATCAACTGCCAAGTATAATCTTTCTGAGCAAGTTACAGAAGCAACACATAACCTATATGCGTTCACAAATTCTAATGACACCATCGTCGAAGTTAGTAAGCTCTATGGTCTCCCGAGCTTGCTAACACAGCTTGATAACGATTCGTTTATAGCTGTCGTGGACGGACAACCAATAATTTACAATGTCACCACTTTCATAACTCGCAACATCACTTCATGGGACGATGTAAGCGGATCTGTCGAGGCCGTGTATGTTGATGATAATGATCAATTGGTTTATTTCGGTGGTAACTTATCATACAACAACACCACTGGTGCCATTGTTTACAATATAACAGGCGATTATTTATCGCAACTCCCCTTTGGTGGATTTGGCGATGATGGGGTTATCAATAGTATTTTAAGAATAGAAGACAGCATATTATTTGGGGGACAATTTAGCATCCTTGGAAACGACACCTTACTTTCCTATAACTATAATATCACGTCAAATAGCACAAGTAATTCAAGTGCATACACAGATCCCGACCAACTAATAAGCCTAAGATATGCAACTTTTGATTCGATTAACAGCGATAGCGATAATGCTATGTTGATATGTCCCAGTGATGATTCATCCTCATCCTGGTCTTTAATTGACGGAGAAGTTGGTTCATGGAGCGCTCATTTACCACAAACAATCACCCCATCGAAACTCAGGTTATACAATTCAATCAGTGATAGCAATGGGGTCAGCTTGTTCCGTGTGATAACGCAGCCTGCAAATGGTATCATGAATCTATCATATATTGACCCAGATTCTCTTGAGCTGACGTATTGTGATGCATGGTGCCCTTTATCACAAAATTCGGCGCTACGAAACTCATTGGAAGAGTATTCTGCTTTATTAGTAGATGATGGCTTTTATTCTGTCCAGAGCACGAATAGGGACGGTCTACTAGGATTTGGATCTAATTATCAGGAGTTTGAGTTTTATAACTCGATTGATGTTGAAACTGTTACCGTCCAGATCATGGACTACTACGGTTCCAGAGCTGAATTGAACGGGTTCCAGATGTATCAATACGGCTCCTACATTTACGCCAATGATACATTGAACACCCCTTCATGCGACTCAATATCTGAATATGCCGAATCATCGTCCGTTGGATCATTGTCATGGTCAACTTTTCAAGGAAGCGATGGTTCGTATCTCACTACAACAATAAGTGCCGATGATATCAACGCTTCAAATCCTGAAGGCATAATATTCACATCTAATATTAGAACTTCGGGTAATTATTCAGTATTGCTGTTCACTCCAGGTTGTAATGAGGACAACACTTGTGCCACTAGAGGTATAGCTAATGCCACGTTCTATTATGGTAACGGTACTTTGCTCAACTCTGCCCTAATATACCAGACCAACGAGCAAATGAAATACGATACTATATTCTCAGGGCATCTCTCTCTCGAATCTGACGATGAATCTACCCCATATTTGACTCTGACTCTCTATTCTCAGTTGTATTCTGATAACGTTACATTTGTTGCTCAATCAGTCTATATTGAGTTTGTCGAATTGGACTTGTTCAATAATAGTACCAAAGAGTATGAAACCAATGTTCCGCTAAATGGGTTATTTGAGTATTCGTTATCGAACTTTACGGAATACGAAGCTGGGGAATTGGACCATCCTGTTGGTAACTCATCGTTGAATCTCATTGGATCAACAGTTTTATCTTACAATGCTACGATTAGCTCCTTGTATCTTAACGAATCAACTTTATACGTTGCCGGTGATTTTGAATCCGAATATGGCGATAATTTCATTGGCGTTGATTTGGGTTCTTACAACGACACTTCTGAATCAATCGAGGTGAGCGATTTATTGGTCATTGACGGTGGTCTTAATGGTGCCGTCGTTGGCATATTTTTTTATCATGGTAGCTTGATCATAGTCGGCGAGTTTAATAGAACTGTTAATGGTTCCATTACAGTCAATGAAATTGGTATTTACAATGGATCATTTTATTCGTTAGGTCAAGGTTCTGATTTGCACGTCGAATCGTTTACTTCGTTTGCCTTCAATGGAACTAACTATCTCTCCTTTGGAATACAGGACGGCTATCCTTTTGTTTACGACTACACCAACAGTGAATGGTTTGAATCTACCGACACACTTAACTTGAATATCAGCCAGGCCGTCAGAATTAACGATATAACGTACGCATTTGGTGGTATATCCCAGATGGATCTAGCAGTTAACGGTATTGTGTCGATCACCACAGAGGAATTCACTCCAGATTTATCGCTCGTGCATCAAGAATACGTTAAAACTGTTGGAGATTTTTCACGTGCCACGGTAACTTCGACTACAGATCTTGAATCTGGTGCCAATGTCATTGCTGGATTGTATCTGAATGACTCGTTTGTTATATTTGGTGGCGCCTTCAGAAGCAGCGATTCCTCGTTCGAGAATTTAATTTTTATAGACGATGGCAATGGTATTAATGGCGTTAGTGGTTTGTCCTTCGATGAGGATTCCGAGGTCAACACATTGTTTGAGTATAATAGTATCGTTTTCATTGGCTTCACGGGCTCTGCAGAGTTTGAAGGTAATCAGTACAGCAATATGCTCATTTATCAATTGAATTCGTCTGAAATTTCATCATTACCTGCTGAATTTACCACTGGGTCGATTCAATCGATGGATGTGGATACTGAATATGGATCTATCATCATGGGTGGTAATTTTACTTCTGACAACTGTTCTGTCTTCTGTATTTATAACATCGAGAATGCAACGTTAACGAATCCCGTGGACCAAGATCTAAGTGGTTCGGTCACTTGGTTGAAGTACTTTGCGAAATACCAAGTTCTTTTATCTGGTGATCTCGAACTGGATTCCTCCGAAACCGATAGCTTTGCATTGTATGATACTTACAATAGAACAATTTTCTCCGTTGACGGATTGAGCAGTTCTGATTTACCGAGCACGGTCAAAAAGTTTGAAATTGTAGGTGAATCCATCAATGATACAATCGTTGTTATGGGAGATTCGTTTATTGGGTACTTCAACAATACAGCTTTTGAAAGAATCGATAACGACATAGATGTTGGAAACAGTACTTTCACCGACTTTCAGTTAATTAACACCACCTCCAATTCCCAATCTTTCATCAATAACCAAATAATTCTGTTGTCTGGTTCAATCAACCTTTCTGAATATGGAACGGTCTCGTCGGCTACGTATGATGGCTCGTCTTGGTTACCATTGAGTATCACCAGAAGCGATTCGAGTTCTGGTCCAAATGTGAATGCTATCCTTAGAGCTACGAGAATAGCTCCTTTCACTGCGAACTTTTCAACAACTGGCACTTCGTCTTCAACGCCTTCTGCATCTTCCACCACTTCGTCGAGGCCTACAGACCTCAGGTACTACACAACAGGTCAGGTGGTTGGTGTCGGGTGTGCGCTATCTTTGGCAACAATGATGGTTATAAGTTCCATCTGTGGTGCATTCTACCTGATTGGCCAAAAGAATACCGAGATTGGTCCTTTGAGAGAAAGAGTCGGCGAAGAAAAAATGTTACATGTTGTTCCTCCCGATCAAGTTATCAATAACATGGATATCGCAAAGGCTCAAGCTGGAACTGGAACTGGATCGTGATCTAAATCAATATTTGTATGATTTCTCGATGTCTTAGCGTATGTGTGTCTGCTACGTTTCTCATTTCTTCAAAATGCATCCAATACTCTTTTGCTGTGATCATTTCTTTTTTTCTAAATTCTGACGTTGTACATTTTTCTTTTGAAGCTCTGTTTTCTTTTCTTTTTGTCTCTCTCTACATTTCAGTTCAATCATTCCCCTTTTCCCATTATTTATACAACTTTATCTAATTAATTCTAATCATTTTTCCGTTTTCTAAAATCAAAACTATGCCATTAAAATTTATATGTATGTATAACAAAAGAAACGATACTTAAAGGTACGGTAGAAACAAAAAATTACCAATCGCTGATAACACATATTTGTACATTTATTGAACACCAACCACACTCAACTCCAAAGTCCAGACTCTTCTTATGTGAATTTTAATGGTAGTAAGTCCAAGAGTTTCACCATCTGCACCTTTTAATCCTAAGCTGGATAAATCAACGTCCACTGCTAGATCTGACCACCAACATTTTCTGGCCGGCTTTCTCCAAAACAATAGTAGCTTGGTGGCAGTACCGTTTTTATCTTTTCTTGATTTTGAAGCAGATCTTGAGCCAGATCTTGAGACAGCTTGGGCTAGTGTACTTAGTCTGGACCTCCGTTTCTCTTGTTTATCTTGATGCTGACTGTTTAAGGATGTGACGGATGTAGTTGGCTTCAAATTTGGTGAGTCTTCAAGAGCTGGACTGTCTGGGGTGCTTTGACTATTGAGACGAACTAGCGCCAAAGAAAAAACGACAGTCTTTCCAGGTTCAAGAGATCTATGACCCCATTCACCATCAACATGAAATCCAGAAGAGCATAACATGTCAAGTAAATGCTGCTCAGCAGGTTTCAATTGTTTACCAGGCTTGTAGCCCAATCCGTCAAAAATGCGTTGGTTGGACACCAAGGAATCACCAACCAAATGTTTTATTGCCCTCATCGTCTCAACATTCAACCCATGAATTGGAGGTATACAGTAGTAATCCAAATCTTCTCGCAAGACGATAATGGATGGTTTATCTTGCAAGATGTTTGGGTCGTTTATGTCGTAAACCTGCTGGTGCTGGTTGTTTTGTTCGCTTATTTGCAAATCGTGAACAGCAGCATCAAACACTTGGCATATGTACTGAAAACATTCTGGGGAAAAGTTGACATATACGGTGTCTTCCTCTGTTAAGTTCGTAATGACATTCCCATTAATATCCACAAATACACCGTTTGGAAACAAGCAAAGTAAAATACTCTCAGGCAACGCCATCAAATCGTCCCTTGTTATGGTAAACAATTGGCCCCTAAGATTCATTTTGATTTCTGTATTATAATCGTCCATTTCCTGTTGACCTGCAGGCATCAGCATCTCGTCGTGCTGCTGCACCTGTGTGATAATATCATGAGACATATTTATATATTGAGCCTTATATTCCGATTCACTATATGGTCTATTATCTGACTGTTCTGTGTGGCCTACCAATAAATAAAGAAAATGATTTATAGAAATGAAAAACTAGTGGCTGATATTACAATGGCTCGTGTATCAAAGATATTGTCTTGTTTGTCTTGTTTGCAAGTTCGGTTGTTCACTTGCGCTCTATATATTATATTAATCTCAATATTCCAGATATCTTGACATGTAAGTAAAACAGTCCTAAAGTGTAACAATCCTGTTGTCTTCCAATAGGTACCTTATCCGTTTGCAAAGTTGCCTGTGAGTGAAATAGTTATCTATAGAACAAACGTTTGCTAAGGGCAACCGCACGAAGTTGGCTCATGAGTCTTTCTCTCTTTGCGACCGCGACCGCACAGGCGCACACTTCAAGTTCGGATCTGTTTACGTAGTGATAATTTCTCTTCTCAACTATCCGGAGCGGCGTTTTGCCGTCGCCTCCGATTACTACTGGAGTGAGACTGTGAGAGTCTGGCAGTGGCTGGCACAGTTGTCAGTCTGGCCACTGCGGAGTCGATCGACTCTCAAAAGGCATTAGCCAATGAATGACGTAATAATCTATTGACCGAAAAAATGCAAATAGTCGTGAGTGACACAGCCCGACAGAAGATAGGGCCGAATCCTCCATGCAGATTTCAGGAGGTGTATAGCTGCAGTATACCTGAAGAAATGTTCATGGTTTGGGGTCTGGTAGCTGTTGGCTGTTGGAACTATATTCCTAATTTTCAGACGACTATAGATAGAGATGGCTTGTAACAATGGACATTACCCTTGTGATGGTACTAAAGCACTAAAGAGAGAACCGGTTGAAGACAACGATGACGTTTGGTTGTCGTCTGACGATGATCAAAATAACGAGGCAAACTTTAAGCCAAACTCTACCGAGTTTTACGGATCGAACGAGCACGACCCTACACATATCGAACTTATCTCTTTAAAGAGAAAGCATGCCAAGCAAGGTTACTTAGATGGCTTGTCCAAAGCTAAAGAGGAGTCCTTACAGGATGGTTTTGATGAAGGTTATCGTATCGGAGCTACCATGGGTGCTGCCGTAGGCGAAATCTTGATGAATTTAACTATTATGTTAAGCCAATCCAAGATCGATTCCAAGCTCTACAGTCAAGCACTAGAGGAGTTGAACATAAACAAAGTCTTACAAACCAACTACTTCGACGCAAAGTTGAATATCGCTGATGAACTCGAACACCCTGTTATTAAAAAATGGTCCGCTATTTGCGAGGGCCTTCAGAACTGAGGTTGCCGTCGCCTTTGTTCTCGATTCACCAGATACGAGAACTCGCTTTACATTACTGTATTGTACGTATATTGATCGATTTTTAAATAATGACATAACGATTTCTGAACTTTTGTTGATTTTGAGTAAAATGTAAAGAAGAAAAAAACTAAATAATGTGCGGGAATAATTTTTACATACATGTTTATGACCCGTCAGAATTTGCAAAATACTACCAGAACGAACACCAACCAATATAATGCTGACATAAATTCTCAACAGACGTTGCCTGCTGTATCAACTTATCAACTTGGCTTGGCACATCCAATTCTTTGAATCTCTTGAAATCGTTACCAGTCAATTTATCAGTGATTCTCTTCAAGACGTATGCCCCTCTTGCATTTCTGATATCATTTTTGTATTGAGCAGCCATCCTTGCTGCTTCCTCTTCGTTGATTTGGCCATTTCTTAGTAGTTCATTGTAATTGGCGTTAGGGAAATGGTGTCCAGAACTTTCAACAATCTCCCTTAGAGGGAAATCAAATCCCCAGTTAATCAACGGATCATAAGCAAACGCTTCCAAAATGGCCATCAACGATTCTTTGTTGTCCCGTAACACTCTCATGACATTCTCGGAGGTAATTCTAAATGAGCCTTCAATACCACTCACCTCCATGGCATAACTCAACATTCTAGTTAATCTAAACGGAACTTTTTCAGGGTACTTTTCCCTTAAAATGGCAGCTTCAAAGCAATCACCAAAATCGATATGGACAACCTTACCAGTTATTCTATCCATCATTAAGTTAGAAGGATGTCTATCTCCAAGCCCTAGAATGTATCCCACCATTGACATGACAGCCAACGATCTTGTATATGTAGTTCTTCTATCCAACCAAGCCTCCGAGGATTTGGATTTAAACCATAAAACTTTGTATAGGTCCTGCCCTCTGGTAATATCCAAGGCATAAGTAAACACTTCAATCTTTTCTAGTAAAGTCAAGTTATCATAATCTGGAGACATCTGTAACATAATTCTATGTTCAACATCCAATAAAATCTTTCTAGGTTCTCTATATTCTTTGATTAACACATGGAAAGTGTCGGAGTTTGGGACCCAACCCAATAAACCTGAACTTGGTGACAAAGGAATAGCAGCATACTGTTGAATATCCATATGCCTCTTAAAGCATTCGGGGTCGTTCACTAACAACGTGTTCACCAATCCAAACAACTGCATGACCAAGCTGTCTTGCCTGATATCTTCATGACCCTTTAACAAGAACTGGTAATTCTTACCGTCACTTCCCAGAACATTGAGTTTTCTTGGTCTTTGTTTCGATGTGATGACCGAAAAGATTGGTTCAAACTTGACGATCCTGATAGGTTCTTTACCTGCCACATACGTACCTGGCACTGCTAGCTCCAAATACTTGGCGGCGAGCAACTTCGGTGAAACATGTTGTAAATCCAAATTCTGGAACTGTGGTAATTGCCTAGATATTCTTCTAAAGACACCATAGTACAAATCCCAGGCTTGGTTTAGGTATGCCACATCCTTCGTTCTTCTGAAATTCATTAACCACTGGTGAGCATCACTCAACTCTTTACCAAACGCATTTGCAAATGAAGCTTCTCTAATAGTTACAGGGCCCTTCTCCAACATCATATGCAAAGGTTCTAGAATGGAGAACATCTTTTCAACGTTCTGCTCTCCGAAGTACGATCTCGAAGCATCCTCTAAACCTTCATACCACATTTCGTGCCACAAAACAGCTACTCTAATCAATTCATTGCTCACAAGATCAGCTTGATCAACTAGCGTGGAAGAATGTGCTCTCATTTTGTCAATAATCGTTAAGGCCGCTCTCTGTCTTGAAATACTATCAGATTTGATAGCCACAGTCAAAGGATAAACCAATGCTTGTGGGTGAGCTCTACCTAGATCCGACAATAACCCAAGTAATGATCTGCTAACGATAGGATCTGGTTGGTGGATTCTGGAAATCAACTGTGGAATGACATCCAACCAAGTATCAATCTTCACCATCTGGAAACCTTCTTGCATTGAACGGGCAACTTCCTCATTACCACCAAACTTGATCCAAAGAGTTAACAACCTTAAAGTATCTTGCAAAGGGTTGGTTTGTGATAGTGCAATGGAGTGGAAGAAACCTTTCACAGCTGGAACAACATAGTGCGAAATAGAATTTAAATCAGATTGATTCTCAATCTTCGGAGCCGAGTCATTATTAGAGTTGGTCAGTTCCTTAGATTGAGGAGAAATGACTTCAAAGTTAGCTAAAGCCCAATTATGCCAAGCTTTGTACCACGTTGAATCAAAGTGGGTCGCCAATAAAAACGAACCTAGAATTCCAGTAGCTTCATTCTCGGTCCAGTTGTTATGTAGAGCAATCTTCCATTCACCCTGTTTCAAATAACATCTAGCTAACAGCTTAGTATATTTTTCGATATTATCAGACGCACCTGGAACATCAGTAGGCAATGGCTGTGTAATAGCTTCGTTTTCATTAACACCCAAATCCCTGGACAACTTAGAAGTGAAGTCAACTAAATGATTTAAGGCCTCGCGCTGTTGCCCTCTTGCCCACATGTATTTCAACTGAGCATAAACCACGTGAGGAGGAGCTCTTGAGGTTTGATGTCCTGTGCTACCTTCGTCCAACAATGAGTTCAACGACTTCTCAGCAAGGCCCAATCTACCACTCTTTCTACACAGATTGGCAAACTTGATCCACATTTCCATATCCTGTTTGGGCTTAACCACCAACGCTCTAACTTTAAGCATTCTCTGCCAGATATCAACATTCCGCTGGCATCCCAACAATCTTTTGTTCCAGGTTTCCCTAATTTGAACCCTCTTGTCGGAGCCTTGTGGTAGGCATTTATATTTGATGATCTCTTCTAACTCAGCCAACATCTGAACTCTAACGACCACACCATAGGCTCTATTGTACGACTCACTAACCAAAGCTGTAATTTCTGTTACTAACAAATCTCTTGCTCTCAAGATATGATTGGATGCACTTTCAAAGTTATTCTTGTGCAAACACAAAATAGCATTGAAGAAAGCTTTATCTGGAGACTCCTGCTTCATCACACTGATATAAGTATCCATGCGCTCCCATAAACCTAGTCCCCAAGCTGCAGCGGCTGCCAACGGAGCAATCGCACACTTGATGTCACTTGAAGACTTATTCCATTTTTCCTGAGCTAATTCACTTAACTGCTCCCACTCTCCTAAAGCGTGCAAACACCTCATCTTACCCATTGTGATATCCATGGAATTTGGATGCTCTTTTTCTCTTTCGTTATAGGCACGTAGGGCATCATCCCAACGTTGCAACTTCTCATACCAGGTCTCCTTCAACTGTAAGCCATGGTGGTCTTGAGCATACTTTAAAATACCGATTGCAGCATCTGATTGTTGAAGCTGATTATTGATGGAAATCAAAGACTCGATAGTTGGAGTCGACGGTTCTTGAATGAATTCCAATTCCTTGTAGTGTAGAGCCTTGGCATACACATGAGAACGCTGAGCATATTGAGATAAAGTTTGGATTCTAATTGGTAACGACTTGTCATCATGTTCTAGATATTCAGCCAAGTTCAACAACGTTTGATGAATCTCGGGCAAATTATTTGGAGATGATAGAGCAATGCATAAAGCTTGAGCTAATTCACCTTGATATTGAATATGGAGTTCGTTCCAGCAAGATGCAAATGCACAATTGAATAAGTCTCTAGCAAGGGGCGGATAAACAGTTGCTAGCGATGAGCAAGCACGTAATGCAGGTGATGGGGACTCCTTGAGCAACTCTATAGATAATCTTCTGATCCATTCTTGCCAATCCTCTTTAGTTCTCTTAGTATTACAGTCCCAGACATTTCTTAGAGCTTGTGGGTTAACAGGTAACTTTCTTTGTGTAGCTTCAATATCAAAATTGTCGCTAGCTGGGACACCTTGATCCTTGTCTATTATTAAATTGCTAGGTAGTGGTTCACCATTAAATAACTTATCAACCAATTTGTCGTACAGGGGATACTGTAACTTATTCTTAATCAAAACTGCAGTGATTCCAGGAACAAATACGGTAAAATCATGAGTCATCTGCAACAACAACAGACAAATCGTGTTCATTGCGGCGGATTTTAGCTCATCGCTATTAGAACCACCCAAAATCCTAATCAAAGGCTGGATAATCCTTGACGCAAAGTCATTCAAATTTATATTTCTTGAAATCTTGCCTATTGATTCAATAGCCTCAAGTCTAACATTTGGAGGTGAAAACTCAAACAATCTGACCGTCTGAGGGATCACCATATGAATATATGGCTCGATATTATTTCCAAAAACAACAAATGCCTTCAAAACTCTCAAGGTTGCAGTACGTTGTGGGTTCTTATCCTGGTCTAGAACATCTAACAAAATTGTAATTATCTCCAACATGTGCATTTTAAATTCGTCATCTAAAGACTTTGAAACCTGTTCAGTAACACCAATTATAGTAGGTTTCAAGTTATCGTATTGGAAAAATTCTTTGATAAGCTTAAAGATGTCCGGTAAAAAGGGTCTGATATGAAGTTTGACAATTTTAATTAAATCCCCCAACTGTTGAAAATACGTCTCTAGCATCGACTGTGGGCAAGAGTGCATGACAGTAGCAAATCCTGGGATAACTTGATCAAGATAAGGAACGCATTTAATACCCAAAGTTTTAAAAATATGCATTATCGCTTGGATAACTGCAGCATGGTGTGTGCTCAAAGACGGATCCCTAAGAATCTTCAGTAGAGTCTTTATAACAACTGTAGGGAAATAATCTTCGTTGGATGGAGATTTACCTTTCATTAACAACTCCATATCTATTGAAGGGGCATTCTGCTCTGCCACAGTTTGAGAGTCCTGTCCACTTCTCTCAACCTCTCTATGCTTATAAGGATCCAAAGCACCCAAAATCCCCAATAATCTCACCGTCTCTCTTCTTATTGATGGCGAAGATTCTGATTTGAGGATGTTCACTAAGAGACCTAATAATTGAGGGTAATCCAATAGTGGTTGAATGACATATCCAGAAGAACCAGCAACCTGACCCAGAGTTTTCAATGATGCGTCTCGTTTGTAGCTAAGACTTTGATCCTGGAACGTTTCTAGTAAAATAGGCATTAGCTGAGGGATGAAAGTAATAATTTCTTCGCCCGAAACGACAGCAATATCACCAATCGCAGTAATAGACGCCGATGCAACTGCAGAACTTGGATCCGTCGCTCTAGGGATTAACACATCCATGATTGGCTTCAAGTACGGCTTTGTCAAATCCCCTGTATTTGAAATTAATAGAGAGAGTAAAATTGCAGTTTCTTCCTTTTTTCTAGATGAGTGACCACCATATTCCAATGTAGTTAACAATTGAATAAGCAGCTTTCTCAGCGGCGGGACAATATAGGCCGGGTTAATGGAAGCAAGACGTCCAACCAACTTGACTGCTGCTCTCCGGATGTCAAAGTTTTCGTCGTTGAGAGCCATAAATAATAACCGGACGTTGTCGGCTTGCGATAATTGGGGATCGAATCTATCACCTAAACTTTTCAATGTCTCTAATCTGATTTCAGGAACGGGATCAGTAATGCACACTGTTAACAACTTATCAAGAACTTCACTAACTGCTTTCACTGATCTCTCAGACTTCTGCAGACAGATCGAGTCCTTCAAAAAAATGTTGCACGATGTCAATGCTGCTTTAAGTCTCACCTCTGGATTATCATGTTCAATGTAACATATAACCGAGTACCGAACAAATTCCGTTAGTGAATAATTTCTAAAGTCAAAAACATTCAAAACCTTTAACGCCTGTAATATCGCTGAAACTTCTCCGTCTTCATAACCAATAGACATCGGTATGTTGGCTAACTTGGGAAGGCCCACATCAACATTGTTAAATGTGCCCCCATCTCTATTCAACATATTTTGTCTGTAGGTAAATGCTAAAGAAGAGTTCATTTGGGTTTTAAAATCTGGGGATCCGGGATGTTTGAAGTCATAACCAGATAAACAATTGCTTATTATGTTGATTAGTCTATCGTTAATCATAGGTTCTAGAGAAGGTAAGTGTTCAATAAATATTTTCAAGGTGCTCAACATGTTATCGTTAATTGGTGACTTCAGTATGAGTTTCATCAACTGGTAATTGTTAATGAACTTGGTTAGCGGTGGACCTACAGAAATGGCCAATTTAGACAAGCAGTAGAAGCAAGGTTGTATCAATTCTTTTCTGGTTTTTGGAATCTTGGACGATAAAGCATCCCTAATATTCTCCAAAATAACACCATCCAAATAGTTCACGATGTTATTCTTAGCCTCGGGAGCAAAGTTGCCGATGCTTACTAGAATTATCGACCGATCTTTGCCTATTTTCAGTTGGGAAATGTAGTACAATAGGATTCTATGCATATATTTATCAATAAACTTAATCTTGTCAAATCTGGCAAGGAGTGGCATTATAACTGTAACTTCTCTTCTAACGTCGATGGATTTATGGTCCTTTGCTGTTATCAAAGTTTCATAGAGCTCGTCAATCTTCGGGTTAAGCACTGACGTACCTTGTTTAACAAGTTCTCGATAGGCAAGCAAGGAACCATGAACAAACTCAGTGGGATTGTTGTTCACAGAATTGGAGGTCGTGCTGTTAATTGTATTGGTCTTGAAGACAGTTGTAGCCTCATTGTACAATTTTGTGAACCAATACGATCTTAAATCTGAATCTCTCTCATAAACAATGTTTAAACAATGTTGAAGACAAATTGCAGAATCCTCTCTTAAAATGAGTTTTGTATCACGAAGTCCAATCCAAATATTTGACAAAATTTCCTTTATATACTGATAGAGTAATGCTGGTGCGTTGAAAGCCAACGAACTGATAATCAAAATAGCGGCATGTCTCTTGTTTTCGACCTTCTCACTCACAAGCCATTCGATCGATCTCTTTACCTCAAATTCCACAAAGTCACCGGTTAGAGACCCACCTGGTATGGCCAATTTACCTAATGTTTTAATGGAAGACTTCATAACCTGTAGATCGTTGGAGGAGATCAATCTTCGCAAGTAATTTGCAAATCTTGTTATCATATTAGAGTTCTCCTCGGTAGTCGTTGATGTATTCAGATGAGGTAAAGCAGCTTCATCAGCGGAGTTGGTTATTAGTTCCACTAGAGAGTTAATTGCTTCTATACCACCCAATTGTTCGTTGACATTGGGGCTGTTAATTAAATCAAATATTCTTTTGTTGATTGAGTCTTTGTATATAGATAATTGTTCAGTGGACATAAAGTCCCTTGATATGGAGACAAAGTGCTTTCTTAAATCTTTTGAAGCTTTGGAACGTCTGACTTTTTCTTTGGATTTCAATTCATCAAATATTTGGTCTAAAGTGAAGTTTCCTGTTGAAGTTGATATTGGTGTCCCGGTGGTTGCATTAACAGCCTGCAACTGTGCCTGGGATTGTGACTGTGACATTTCCAAGTTAAGTCCTTATCACCTTATAAAAGCAATATGAGCAATTTGCTTGATATTGTCCGATCGACCGTACGCTTCAGGGAAGTCGTTCCTGGTTATCTGGTAGGTTTATCTCAGCTGTATTCTGTGCTAGCATGCCACTTATCTTCCAGCACCGCATCGTCCAGTTCCTCCGCCAAAGTTTCGCATAGCCGAGTCGGTCGGCGCGTCGCGGCGTTGGTGTAAAACTGAAAGGGTCAGAAAGCGAGCCTTTACTATTTAGGCTCCCACGGTCACACTCACGACTGATCTGTTAGTCCCAGTGACTAGGCCTTGGGCAATCATTCATGGACGGTGAAGATAATCGAGGATATATAATACTCAGACGACAACTTAAATATTCGATTTTACAAAACAAAAAATTATTATCAGAATCAAAACAACCAAAACATAAAAAGATAGAACAGACAAAAAAACAAAAATGAGAATCTAAATATTGAAATGCCGACCGCAGCATGTGACAAAAGAGTAAAAAGGTGGAAACGCAAGTTAAGTAAAAAGGTACAGCTTTTATACAGGTTGATAGTATTTCTCTGGATCATGGGACACTGAACAATGAAAAGTTTCTCACAATACTAGGACCATATTCTTCATAATCCTTCTTGGTATAGCAGTAAGACTTGAATTCACTGGTCTGCGCCAAAAGCGAACCACCAAACCAAACAGCGTTCTTTTGTCTCTTGTGTGAAATCACCTGCACAGAAACACCACTAGACTTCGTACCGCTTAATCTTTCACTCTGTTCAACTCTTTCATTGACCAGACCTTTCAAGTCTCTTTGTAATCTACGTCCGAAATCTTTGAACATCGTAGAACCACCACTCAACACAATGTTCTTGTATAAGTTCTTACGAACATCAATAGGCGATGCTTGAATAACCTGATCAACAATGTTAGGCAATGGGGTCAAGAAATCGGACGATGCAATCTCAGGATTGAAAAAGATCTCAGGAGCAAGGAAACGTTCATAACCCACATCCACCTCAATTTTAGATTTGCTAACAGTTTCAACCATATATTTTGCAAACATATCCGGATGAGAATCAAACTTGTTAAATTCCTTAACTATATCTGGGCAAACATAGCAGAATTCTTGTTTGATTTGTTCAGCCGTTTTTAGGGACGTATCTCTTTCACCTCTATCTCTCAACAAAGTTTGGATAAAACTTGTGATATCTCTACCAGCAAGTGGGATATTCTTAATGGCTGAGCCAATTACATAACCCTCAGCCACTGGAATAACGTGCGTCACACCATCACCAGAGTCAATGACGGTACCTGTCAAAGATCTGTCCGTAACCTTTGAAGAGGTCCAAGAAGCAGCAAGAGCCAAGACTGCTTGAACGGCAATATATAAACCTGCACAGTTAAATGATTCAAACATAATCTCGGCAGTATTCTCCCTATTTTCTGGAGGGTTCAATGGTGGTTCAGTTAATAGGAAGTAATGATCTTCTGGTTCACATTTCAAATACTTGAAAATAGAGTTTTCCCAAAATCTTTCCATTTGATCCCAGTTTTCAATTTGGCCGTGTCTAATTGGATAGCTTAACGAATAAGATGGGCCTTTGGCAGCTTCTAAAGCTTCATCCCCGATGTAGAAATCTAAATCTTCCATATCTCTCTTAATCAAAGATAAGTTACCACCTGAGAGTTTTGATGAAGTCGTGGATGTTGATGATGACAAAAACGATGGCTTTGTTGGTGCAGATGGCTTATTTGAAGAAGCAGATGCCCTGGTAGCAATTGCAGTTGGGAAGACCCATGAAGGAGAGTCGTTACCGGCAAATCCTAGCTTGGTTAGACCAGTACCATTGTCTGAAGTAGAAAATTAAAAACAAAAATGTTAGTAATGAGGTCGTAAAAATCAAATTGGTCATAAATAAACTTACCCATAACCACTGCTGGTGTGTTCATGCTCATTTCTGGTGTAATTGAATTTTAAATGTGTTCAGTTGATGAGTAGATGTACAGTGTCTCCTGTTAAGAGTCTAATTAATATAGCGCAGAATAGTAACGGCGACAGATTCAACTCTTGAAGTGACAAACAAATCAATTATTTTGTAACAGTTCGTATTCAATGGGATCAATTAACGTTAGTTTTAGTCGCACAAGAAATTGATCTCTTTGTGGTGTTTGATTTTACAGTATATCCTATTTTGTATCATCAGACTGTCACCATCACCATCACATTCACTTCCCCGTCCAACTTCTCAAAGCCGATTCTGTCTCTGTTCCCTGTCTCTCCGAGCCACTGTCCCAAGATTATGTCATCAATTTGCCTACCTGCAAGATCTATCCCTATAAAGTTGAAGGATGATTACATAATACATAGTGCCACGTAACCTGCAGCTGGCCGCCACCACTGGCCACACCAGCCACCAGGGCACAGAGCGTCAGAGTCTACAGGAGCAGCTGTTGCAGCTCCCCAGTGCAAGTGCCCCAAGAGAAAGAAAGAGAGTTAAGAGTCCCACCTCTGCACTGGCCAAGTTCATGGGTGCACTGCGTGTAAGCCAATCTTGAAAGGTCCATTTTCAACGTGTGCCATCGACCGCCTGTTATATTCAAGATCCTGCAGTTATCTTGTTGTAGCAAAGCAAGCTTTTGTTAACTCATATGAGCGTACCAATAACAAGAACTCTTTTAACATCTTTTGAGCCGAAAAAGGTGTTCACGAATCAACAATCTGGTGCCCCAATAACATCATTGGACTACGACTACACTGGAAAATATTTGATATCTGCAGGAATAGATGAAAGCATTCAATTATATGATGTCACCAGGGGTAAGCACTTAAAGTCAACATATTCCAAGAAGTATGGGTGTCATTTAGCAAAATTTGCGTATAGAGATCGCAATTGTCTCTTTGCATCAACAAAGGAAAATGATACAATAAGATACTTAAACTTAACGGATAACTCTTTCATAAGATATTTCAAAGGCCACGAAGGGCAAGTTACGGGCTTAGAAACATCATATGGGGCTGACATGTTTGTCAGTTGTTCAGGTATTGACGCCACAGTTCGGGTGTGGGATGTGAGGAGCAGCAATTGCCAAATGTCGTTGAATGAATATGAGAGTAACGGCAGAGATGAGTTATCTATTGCTCTAGATAGAGATAACTGTGTTGTTGCTGTTTTTGAATCCGGTAGCAAGAAGCTGAAACTACTATCACTGGATAAGTTTAACGAAATACCCATTATAAGTAAAGATCTTTCCGGTGTATTGGCCGGCTATGGGAACGTTCGCAAAGTTGAGTTTAGTAACGATGGAAAGTATATTCTATTGACGGTTATTGATCACGATAGACATTATTTACTAGACGCGTACGATTTGCATATAGTGGCATGCTTATTGAAGCAAACAAGATTCATTACGAGAGAGTATCCGGATACTGGTAATTTGACTTGGAGCCCCGATTGTCGATTTATCGTCGGGGGAAATGGCGATGGGTCTTTATTGGTTTGGGATCTGAAGCAATTGCAACTTCACGATAGTGTTGAGGAAGTTATTGGATTAACTCCAATCAAGCAACTAAGTAATACAACTGATACCTTACCCAGAATGGTTCTATTCAATCCAAAGTTCGGTATGATAGCTAGTGCTGACACTGAATTGTGCTTCTGGCTACCAAATACTTGAACAAAAGTTAATAACTGCATGACTATATATATATATATATTATAAAGTATGTTCTTCTAATATAATTCGCTAATGTCCACATATCTGATATCTGCATTTTCTTCACACCATTCGCACCAAGCTTTTAAGAACGGAACGTTTGATTCAGCTAGTGTTTCCATATTACCCACCACACATAACTGCTTTTGCGATCTTGTTATGGAGACATTTAATCTGCGATAATCACTCAAGAACCCAACATCATGAGTTGGGTTCGATCTAACCAAAGATAAGATAATTACCTGTTTTTCACGGCCTTGAAAGCCATCAACGGTACTAACTTCGATGTTATTCGTTAAACTGGTATCGTTTGGAGAATCCTGTTCATTGAAAACACCATCGCGTAATATTTTCCTCAACTTATTTACTTGGGCAGAATATGGAGATATGATACCAATTTGGTCCTGTGTAGCACCTGCCTCTAATAATGATGTTACGTGCTTCAAAACGAGTAAACATTCACCATCGTTGAATCTGGAAGCTGACAAATCCCCCTTCTTGCCATCTTCGGAAGTTGTCTCTTGTTCAGGATAATCGTCACCTTGAGTATCATACCAAATGAGTTCTTCAAGTGTATCATCCTTGGTAAATATGTTGGGCAAATCTATGAGTGTTCCATTAGCTACAGACTTGTCAGATATTAGCTTTCCCCCGTAAAGTTGATCACTTGGAAATCTCATTATTTTGTCGTTCATTCTATACTGCACATTCAAAAAGCTGGTAAATTCTATATGATTGGAGTGAGTTTCAATCAACCTATCAAATAAAGTCCGTGATAACTTTTTTATGACCTTTTGATTGGATGTTGTTTTGATGGTGGGCGGTAATTGTTTGTTATCGCCGGCAATAATTAACTTGTTAATTTCCCGGTGATGGATGAGAGGAATCCAACAAGCTGGCTCTAGCGATTGAGACACTTCATCAATTATTAATGTATCAAATTGATCACCCTGGCTATTTATACATTGAATTAATTCTCTTGACGACGATCCATGAAGAGTAGCTAGTACAACTTCGGAGTTTGAGATACAAGAGGCAGTTGCTTTGGCTGATCTGACCCTGAGGTCCTTCTTTAAATCCTTGATTTGTCTATATATCTCCTTCCTATCTCTATATGATTTTGTTTTTTTTGTTTTCTTAGAAAGGTCGTTTATCTCCTTTAAAATGTCTCTCAAAATGTCTCCTGATTCAGCTTCAGTTATCAAGTCCAAAGAGTGACGGAGAATCGATGGAAGTATTCTTGCGGGATGTCCTATTCTCACTAACTTTGTGTACGCACTTGTTGGGTAAAATGATGATAGTCTTTCCAAGATTGTATCAATAGAAATGTTCGATGGACCACATATTAGAATCTTTTTAGTACTGTTTGTTGACCTCTTTTGTGTAATAATCTGTTTCACAAGCTCAACGAGGGTATTTGTTTTACCAGTACCAGGAGGGCCATGAATAATTGATAAGCTAGAAGAAAGACTAAACCGTATCGAATTTTTTTGTGAATCGTTCAAATTGGCGTTAAACCAGTCCAATTTGTGCTTTGTCAGTGATGGCCGAGAAAATCTAGATTCTCCAAGCAATAGCTTGACAACTTCTGTGGACGTTTGTGGAGTCAGCTCTCCGAGCTTTCTCATAGTTGACTCCATTCGGTTATAAGTAATGACGTTATTGATCTTGACAATCCAAACCTTTGTATCAGTTTCATATAAATTATATAACTTTTGTTCAATCAGAGAGCCTTCCTGAGTTGTTGAATCATACTGAACAGCAACATTTATTTGCTTTTCTGATACAGAGGTGATGACAGCGCTTATATCTATTTGCTCTTCTTTAGATTCATCCTTGTCTGCTTTTTTGGAGGAATTTTTTAGCTTTTTAGCATTGCTAGCATCATTAGAGAATTTATCCACTTTAACTATGTCCCCAACTTTGAAATCACCAGTGTCTATACCTGAATTTACTTTTGTGCCCGATTTTTTGTCTCCTTTCTTATTTGTCCCACCAATTGATGGATGAATGACTAATTCTGCTATAAGTTTGCCACCAATTCCAGTTCTGACAACACTTATTTGAAGGTTCAAAATTGCCAACCCGTTGGATGAAAGGGTCTTTGGAGGAGTTGTAGATAGAAGTTCGGCCGTTTGTTCAAAATCTTCTTTCTTCTCGATTGTTAGACATGATAGAAACTCAGATGCCAATGTAACGTTGGGATTTTCTCCCTTGGACATATTTAGGTTAGGGATAATTATCGTTCAAGTCTGTATTGGTTTGAAGAGGGTTGTCTTTTGAGTATCGTCCTCATGAAAATAGAGGTTCGCAGTTGCATTAGATCCCAAATTTTTCACTCATTTTATCTGTCTCTGAAGAGTGCAGTAACCAGATCTAATTGATCTAGTTCTTTTACCATTGGGTCTTATAAGTTTCTGTATGCTAATAATAGTCGAATAATACCGAAGGTTTTGCCCGTTGAGTCCTGAGTCCTAATTGGGCGTTCGCAATACTATCACGAACTAATAGAGCACCAGATAAATGGTACTGAGAAATGACCGATCTACATTTGGGTTCTAATTCGGATGATAAATCAATGTATCAGTTTTACTAGCGTTTCAGAAGCTTCTCTTCCAATTCAGACGTTGGATTTCCGAATTTTTAAGTAAACTGTCAATAAAATATATTTTCTAAAACTGAAGCTTTGTAATAAAATAAAAATAAAAATGATAATGAAACACCTCGTAAACATAATTCAAAAAAGTAGTCTGACATAGCACAACTTCAGACAATGATCAAATCATCCAAAATGAATATGGTTTATTCCTTCTACCTTTGAGAAAATTCATAAAAACATGTTGAATATATTGGTTGTTTAAATGTGGATTGATAAATACTAGAAAGATAGCAAGTTATCTTACATAATAACCAAATCACCGAATTTTTCTTTGTAGCCTGGAACTTCGAATCTACCCTTGGAAACCATATCTTGAACCTTTTCTTCAACATCTGGTCTGGCGGCAACAACGTCATCAACAGTCAATTGGTCAAATGGTCTAGCAGTCTCAATGTTAGCCAAGGTCTTCTCCAAATCAGTCAATTCAGCCAACACGACAGATTCGGTTTCTTTGGCATTTTCCAAAGCCTTAGCTTCAAATGATTCAATCAAATTCAATTGTTTGGATAAATTGGCCTTACTTGCAGTGAACTTAGAAACATCGGCTTCAATCTTGGTTGCAATTGAAGAGTTCTTCAAAGAGCTCTTGTACGAAGCAAAGTCAACAGTGGTTGGTTGTTGTTTCAATTCGAACAAAACCTTCTTAGCTTCATCGTTTCTCTTTTTGAATGCAGTCAAGGCAGCGGCGGTTTGACCTGATAGACCTAATTGAGTAATGATCTTAGCCCAATCTAATTTGGTAGCAGCTGATTTGGCAACAGAAGACATTGTTCGTATTAATTGAAACTAATTGAGCTGATTGTCGTTAGGAAGGACCTGTGAACACGTTTTAATGCTTTACTACCACTGTCGTTAAAAGGTGCGTGTGTTCCTCGCCTCGCTCCCAAAGCTTCAGCTTCCCGCTCACCCTTACGCTCGTACCGTCCAATGAAAGAAAACTGTTTTCCTGTGCTGAGCAATTCTTCTATGTACGCGACACTTATGCTGCTTCCCACCTCTGCACTGCCACGGTCTTTACGGACCTTCCCTGTTCCTGTTTAGGAAATTTAGCTCTTCTTTTATCAAGATCATGATATATATATATGTATGAAATGGATTGGCAATAATTCGATTACATTTCTTACATTGTGTACACCAAGGTGTCATGTATAAATTTAAAACATGGGTAAAAAGTTATATATTATTATATATATATACGATCAAATTCTAACCAGCAGATTCATAAACAATCTCAAAAAACAATTAAGTGTTACAAATTCATTTAATAGACTCTATGCTGAACCTCATCCATCGAGTCATAAGACATATCAATGGCTCCCAACAATAATTTCTTGACGTAGTTGACTTCTGTGGATAATTCCTTATTCTTTCTGGCCATCTGGTTCATCTCCTTCTCAATTGGGGAGGTGCAGTCAATAACATCACCAATGCTTATGTCGTTGTCCAATGATTCTAAGTAATCAGAAGCAGCAGCATCATTACCAATTTGAGCTATCTGGTAACAGACAGCCTTTTTGGGATATTGTGACTTTTTTAACTTACTTTGAACTTTCTGGATCACTTGACCCAAAGTATACTTATCTCTTGTAGGAGCACCATCGGTGAAAGTCACAATTAAAACCGGTTTTGCTAAAATTGGTTTATCTAAAATTTCAGGCTTTAAAATCAATTCGTAAAGTTGGGTAGCAAGTGGTGTAACACCGGAAACGCTCATATTATCGAACACGATCTTCAGCTCTTCTTCCGTAGTGATATGATTCAAGTCCACTCTGAATTGCGACATTAATAATTGGGCAATGTTTGCATGATTATTCATAATACGAATCTTGAGTGGCTGAGAAGAAACATTTACCTGCATGAAAAGTATCAGGAAATCGTAAAGCTGTTTCAATCTATTACCCGAGTTCATGGATCCAGAATTGTCGATATAAAAGAAAATATCAAACAGGCAGATTTGGCATAAGTCATAAAACAAATATTCTTTATTTTCCATATTAAATCTTTTGGCCAATCTTCTAATGCGTGGCATGCATTTATCTTGCATAAACGCATTGAGAATATCATCATCGGTAGAATAAAATCTCTTCAAGGATGGGTCCTTGTACACAAGTTGGGAATCGTAGCCTTGGGCCAATTCCTTATCCTTTTTATTTCCTCCAAATAACGCTTTTCTCTTTTTACCAATGGACCGTAAATATTCGTTATACAACTCTGGAGCTTGGATTCTATTCAGAGTAAGGTAAGTAAATGGTAGTAGCGGTCTATATTCTTCTTTACCTAGTGGAATCAATGTAGTTTCCTTTTTATTCAGACCTCTTTGTGGAGACGGAGGTCCTGAAGGAGCTGCATATTGTTGTCCTGGAGGAGGTCCTGAAGGAGCAGCATACTGTTGGGATGGAGGTGGACCCGATGGGGCTGCATACTGGCTTCTAGAGTCTGGTGGGGGTCCTGATGGAGCAGTGTACTGTTGGATCGGAGGTGGGCCCAATGGGGCAGCATATTGCACTTTAGAGTCTGGTGGAGGGCCAGAAGGTGGTTGATAACTCATAATTGAATGTAATGGAATGGTTATCAAAAGAAAATAATCGCTAATATATTACTGGGATATAAATGAAAAACTAGAGCAACAACCGGGCTTTTATATTAAAGAAGGTGAGCAGCATGGTGCATTGTGCACATGAGAGCTTCAACAGCGCCCCCCAACTTTGGAAAGTGCGGATACCCCAATGTGTACTGGCAATCGAGCCGCATGAGTTAAAGTTACAGGCGCAGCTTTTCCATCAGCTTTTTTGGTTACCGAAGCCATTCATAGTACTAAAAAGCCTCATGACTTAAAAGCTAAGCCCGTAATAGGAAATATACATATAGCATGTATGGCAGAATTGTTATAGCAATTTTAAAATTGATACTGACTTGCATGTGGAGTGCAAATAGACGTCATCGGCAACTTGTCCATAATATATATTATATAGAAGGCAAACAATTATTTTCTGAGAAGGATCGATCCTTGTAACGTTCAAAGCCATGTTCTCATTTTTTGGACATTTTCTGGATCACTTCGGTCTCGGAATTGAACATCTCCTTCAAATGATTCTCTGTAAGAAGCATAAACGAATTCATTTTAACTGTGTGTATTTCTTTCAATTCTTCAAACTTCAAGTCTATTTTTGATGACAACTGCTTGTGTCTTCTAGTTAACATGTTTTCCACATCTGTCATTCTTGTAATTACTTTGGTGAGCATTGAATTTAACGTTGTAAACATGGTGTTGGGGATATTGGCAGTGTTTTTCTCCAATGGTAAATTCGTATGATTTCCCAGGTGTAGTGGTATCTCACTGGTTTCTTCCAAAACAGCTTCCCTAATTTCCTCAATTTGCTGAGATATACTATTTTCAAATTGCTCTAGCCTATCAATTAATTGAGACTCGGGTTCAGTTGACGCTTGATGGTTCTTTGCTTCCTCTTGCCTATTCTGTGCAAGTTGTAAAGTGGTATTTTTTGAGGTAGAGTAGTAGTGTCTACTGTTCAACAACTCACTATGCAGATCATATCCGACATCCATCTTCGACGAGGCAATTGTGCTATCTTCTATCAGTGTATTATGAATCTTGAGTACCTCGGGGCTGGCTGAAGATGAAGGATTGATGATAATATTATTTGGATAGTCAAGGTTCTTATTTATTAGCAAGTTTGGTGATGGTGATTGGTGAACCTGGACTTGATCATCCGTATCTGATTTATTTCTTGGCCCTGCGATTTTGCTTTTCTTTGTACGCTTATCTGTTGTCGTCGTCTTTAACTTTACAAATTTTCCCGTTTTGTCACGGGGATAATCATTAATATACTTACGTTTCTTTGAAGATATTGTTGTGACTTTTTTTGGCGTGTTTTCATTGCTTTCATCAGAACCCAGAACAGGTTGGTCCAAAGTTTGGTCTTCATTTTCATCTGTAGGTGTGGCTTCTGCTAGCTTCTTGGTGCAAGGTAAAATACTTTGGCTTACAACTCTAACCCTTTTTCCCTTCTGACGCACAGGAGTCTTTCGGTTTCTTGCAGTAGTACCCTTCTTTGGCAGTGGGTTTGTGTGCTCACCACTTTGAAAGTCCCAAAAGCTCTCATCTCTAACTTTTATCGATTCAAATATAGTAGACTTTGGCTTTTTTGTCGAATTTGGTAATAAACTGAGTTGGTCTGATAGCGATCTTAGCTTGGAAACTTTGTTTGAATTCTCACACTCAGAATATCCTGATTCTGAAAGTCTATTTGTCTTTTCTTCGCAGTCTTCACTTTGTGCATTTTGTAGGCTTTCAATTTGTGCGTTTTCTGCTGGCAATGGGCTTAGGAACGTTTTGGAAGTGTCCTTTGCTTTGGTTATGGTATTTGCTGTTGGTATAGCAATTGCGCAACGTGTTTCTTCAGGTTTGGCGATCCTTTTAAAGCCATTTGATTCCCGTTGTTTAGTCTCTTCCGATGTCATTTTTCCCTTAGGGCTCTCAAAAAGCATTTCGGATTCGCTGTACGAACTTGTAACATTATTTAAAAACTCTGTTGTAGAATTGTCCAGAGTCAGATTGGAGATTGCCGAGAGATCATGGACTGGAATCAACGATGTCGACTTAAAGATTCTGCAAAAGTCAGGCATGGCTGTTGATTGAAATGCCATTCAATAGTAGTAGTAGTAGCTAATAGTTGATGAAAAGAAGTAAAACAAAAGAGGAACGAAGGGGAAAGAGGATCTGTTAAGTTTTAAAGATTTGGTTTTGCGCGCACCTATCTTCTTGTTATCAGGGAAACTCCCCAGTTTTTCAAAAACACTCCCGTAATTCTAATGATTTTCCTTCAAATGACGCTACCTATATGTATATATTGCCATAGACTACGCCCCTATACACCAATTCTGTTAACCCAGAGGAGATAGGACGACGAATTGCAGTAAAAATCGAGTCTTCGGGTATAATGACTCTACATTTACATAATTAATCTATTATTCTAATTTGATTGTTTAAAACATATTTCATACAAAGCGTAGAAACGTGAATGTGAATGGAAAAAAGAGTTTAGTATGATAAATGGTTTCAAAGGACAAACAAAAAGAAAGCGATAAAATACGAAAGGGAAACCAAAAAAAAACCAGGAATATCAAAAGCAAAAAGCAGCAAAAAAAGGGGTTATCAATAAAAAAAACTATATATATATAACAAAGTACATAAAAACTGAAAATAAAAAATAAAGACGTAGTAAAGAGTCGTAAAGCTAGTCTAAATATTTCATAACATCTATGACGAATAGAGGACAAATTTGGCTTTACCAGATGTCAATCCGACAGTGCAACCATCAGTTCCATCACCGTTATACTTACCGTTTTCATAAACACATTCACCCGAAACAGAACTTGAACTATCATATGCAACAATCTTGACATTATAATTCAAAGCATCATAATTGTTTGGATTTGGAATCAAGGATAAGTACGAGACACCACTGTAGTAACCAGCCCCGAAGTTCAATGGAGCCCAGTTACCAACACCAGAGCCAGCAGTACCCCAGATACAACCGTCTGTGTATGAAACACCAGCATTATTAACGTAGTATTGGCAAGAGGTTAGTTGGCCTTGCCACTTGTAGTATGTTTCTTCGTCGACGACGGTCAAAATAGCTTCATCACCACCTTGAACAACAGTTGGGATAACCATGTTTTCTGTACCTGGGTAATCAGTTCTACAAATGGAAACGACATCGCTAATTTGACTAACAACTCTAGCAGCATCGACGCCCCATTCACAGAGGTAATCGCTGTCTGTGTTGGATCTGTATAAGTATCCACCCTTACAGTACAATCCACCAACGGAAACCCCGTTACTTGGTTGATCAGATGGCCATTGAGTTTTAGACATACCCGGTTGACATGCATAAGAACAGTAAGTGCCGTCTTCACACGAACCACCAGTAGAGGTATCAGAAGGATGATATAAACCTGACCATCCACCAAAGCCTAAGTTGTCCAAAGAGATAACACCGTTACCACCTGGGAATTCAGAACACGCGACAACACCGTCAACAAATTTTTCATAAGGACCAGAGAAAGCACTCAAGTCACCTGTGATCGATGTTGAAGTTGAATATGTGTATTCTGATCCGGAAGACGATGAAGTAGCTGTGGAAGAATATTCGCTATCATCAGACGATGATGAAGATGCTTGCGATGAGCTTGGTGTTTCTTCAATCGATGATGAGGTAGTCGAAGATGAACCTTCGTCAGCCGATGATGTTGGAGCATAAGTTGAAGTTGAGGAAGAATCTGGCACGGTTCTGGCCTCAACAGAAGCCTCAACGGTAGGAGCAACAGTCTGGCCGGAAGAGTCGACTGTAACAGTGACGTAAACGTAGTCATATGCCACCGCTCTCTTGTGTTGATGGTATGTTTTGGCAGTAACTGTGCAGTCCTCCTTGGCGTTGGCGGCCTGAGCATTAGCTAGGGCCTTAGGACGTGGTGCAGGTGCCGCATTAGAGGTTGCAAATAAAGCGGCGACAGAAATTAGGCAAGGTGTGGATAGCTTCATTCTAAACAATAAAAAAGGAAGAGAGGGATCGTGTTAGTAAGGGGGGAAAAGGTGTTAAAATGTAAAATGGGTAAAGCGAACAATAGGGTGCGCCGCAGTCGCGGTGGTGTGTTTACCAACGCGATATACCGACACATTTATGAAATGGCAGGCTTTGGTTGCTAGGCACCCAAGGAGTTGAAAACCCAGCCACGCGCAGAATGGTAAACAAACAGTTTTCTTGGTGTTTCACAATGGAAGACGGCAGCTAGGACGGTAGCTAGTTGACTATACGGTGCTCAATGTATGGTATTCTTGTTCTTGTTGACCAAGGGAAACAAAAAGATATATCTTCGAATATAAAGAAAAGTTGTAACGTATGAACACACATTTATATCTTGTAAAACTGCATCCGTGTATTTCTCTCTGAAGATTGTTCACCATTAAATGCAATTGTCGGAATTATACTTACTTTATTTCCAGGTTGTATCAAGTTTATAAAGGATCCAGAAGGTAATAATCGAATCAGTTAAATCTTATAATGTTATATTGATATTCTAGTTCGTGGTTGTTGATTGACGTTCAAGATACTGCTAAAGGAATGTTCAGTAAATGTGATGTAATCAGTTAAGTCTTTGGATTTATCGAAAGGAATGTAAATAGTTGGAATTAATAACGAACAAAAAGTGTCAAATGAACGTTGTCGTTGATTGTTAACTTCTTTGAATGTCTTTTTGGATTGAAACTTAAGTAGTAGTGACCTGAATAGTTATCAATTGAAAGCAAAAGACTCATTAAAGGAGCACAACTAGGAAGAAAATTCGAAGTAGCGAACCTCTAAGTTTATATATAACGGAAGCAGGCTGGTCACTGGTGCGAAATTTTAAGCCGCTGCTCAGGGGGTAAGTGCGCTCGCGATTTCGCTGACCGTGGTCGATCGGCCGGCTTGCCACTGTAGCGAGTTCCGAGTTCCAAGTTCCAACCCCAAACATCCAAGACCATATGGGAGACATCCGTGTTGCAGGCTTGTACTATATCTCGATTAACATTATAAATTTGTTTATACGCTTTGTTTTTTTCTGAAGGATCTTCCCCCTTTCAGAATGTTAGTTTGGTAATTGTTTCGTATTTATTGTACGTTGTCTTTCTACAGGATCTCTTCTTGATCAAACAGACAGTTGACTAGATCATGGTAATATCTTCTAGATCCAAATTGTTGTTACTAAATGTCTAATTTAGCGAACTATAGTGGGACTAGCACCAACAAATGAGGAACTAAATACCTTGTCGTGGCTGGTTTGGAAGATAGAGTAAAACGGTCACCAAAATGAAAAAGCTCAGGCACTAAACATAGTGGTTACCAAAAGACAGCTACTATCGCAAGCGCAACTTCGCGCACGCGTCCCCGTGGCTGGTACGGATTATGTAATAAATTAGAAGTGTATGCTATGATCTAATGTGGCATTACGTATTATTGTATCATTTTTTGTTTAAAAGGGGCTGGTTTTCAAAACCCCTGATTAGGCTACTCAATCGACCAATCTCGATTTATTGCTAAATGCGTGCAAGTTCGTTTTTGAGTCAGTGACTAACAGTCCATACATTTGGTAAACAGATGATTAAAGAGACATTTTTAGTTGACGATAGAAAAATAGAGGATGGATAAAATAAGCCAACTTATTTCGAGAAAACCCAAGGGCAAAGTATCGGAAATCTGTTATTTTTGATTCTTAATTCATAAATTCAACTATTTTATATACATTTTTTTAGTATTATATGATAATTTAATGCGATTTTTGACGCTTATGCAGCAGATTAGGGCAAAAAATATTGGACTGCTGCAAGGTTGAAGGGAGTCATCCATTCACAAGCATATTATAAAACGACGATACCTTTCCCCTGCCCTTGTGGTTTCCTATTAAAATTAATGAGTTATTCTCTTTCTGTTAATTCGGTTTTTTTTTGGCTACTTTTTGCTTGTCTGTTTAGCACATAGCATGAACATTTATAACCGTTGCAGTTCTAGTGTTGTGATACTTCCCAGGATTATACATTGTAGGTTAGCAAAGATTGCAATTAAAGTGAACTACCGTCAACCCCTCACCAGATTCGTTACAGAAATGGCTCTATTGTAGAGGTTTCTCTCGATATAAATTAAAACAAACAAGTAATAAAGTAAACAAGCAAGTGTATATATATAGTCATATAGTCTCGTTTGGGCTGTGTTTTCTCCTATGTCCGTCAAATAGCTTGCTTCAAAGTCCAAGACTTTTTTGCATGCTCCAGCGAATCTATCTACTACTCACTTTTTATGATCTTAAAAGGTTTCCTGATTAAACTCTACATTGTGATAGCCAGTTACATTATAGCCCCCAAATATTTGTATTTTCTTTATTAAGTGCTATTACAGTCGCTTAGCAACCTTTGGGAGCACTCGCCATTTTTGGGAAATAAGGTTAGCCATTTATTTAACCAAAGCTTGCTTATATGAAATAATTGGAAAATATTGGAATAAACTGGAATACTGGATGGGGCTTGACTGCACCAGAATGGTACATTTTACC
Organism: Ogataea sithepensis; assembly: GCA_030564825.1. Lineage (NCBI taxonomy): Eukaryota > Fungi > Ascomycota > Pichiomycetes > Pichiales > Pichiaceae > Ogataea > Ogataea sithepensis. Next base: position 223,437 of record JAJMAB010000003.1, on the reverse strand, counting down.
GGACTCAAACAGAACTATTCCATGACTTTTTTGAAATATGTAAAATAAAATCTTTCAACGAGTTCAGCATGACGTATTGTACCAAAATATTACCTAGGAGACTACATATATATATATAAAAATTGTATCATGTATGTTAATTTTTATTTCTTCCTTATTATTAAGCATATAGCCACCAAATGGGAAAATTTAAATTTGATAGAAAGACCGCAAAACCTTACTCGGAACTTCAAAGGGTAATGGCAGACTACATCTCCGTCTACTGTGCGTCTCTTGTGTCTCGATATAAGAATGAGAAGTTGCGTACCTAAGAAACTGATGCTATTCTTCTCTAAATCCTTGCTAGATTTAGGTACTACGCGTATAATTAATAAAAGTAAATTTATATACTAGTTGAAAATTAAGAGAATTTAGTTATTGCTCAGATCGTAAAGTATGGTAACGACTGCCGTACCGACAGTACCTCGCTCCATTATGAATTTCAATTTGCAGTTAGCCTATAATTAATAAATAAATGGCGATTCACGATCAATCGATATATGTACAATAATATATATACTTATATGGCAGAATCTTGGTGGTCAAAGGTTAATCCTCATGAGACTTATTACCAAAGTTGTACTCTTGTACAGAGTAAGAAGGGTAGAATAAATTGATCGCTCTAGAGACTGTTTACATTTTGAAGTTGATTCAAAGTCGATGGATTGACGGAGTATGTTTAATTCCCGCAGCGCTTCGGAGTTCTCAAATTTGTATTGAAATTCATAACAATGCAACAGAGACCTATACTACGTCAGAGACGGCGAAAAAAAGAATAGCCACGCATATATGCTATAGCCAAAACAACAAGATATAGGTCCAGCAGAAAAAAGTGCAACCTGTGTGTTCACAAAAGCTATTGTTATGCTTATTAACGGTTTTTTGACTCTGGTTAATATAAAAATTAATATAAATTCTTAATACACAAACTTTACTGAGTTCCGGAAGTAGAACAGCTGTAGGGGATTTATACGAATTAATATGGCATATCTAATGTATATTATAGGTGCAAAATATGATGAATGGAAGTTGTATGCGCTGGAGACCCAATTCATAGATTGAGTTGGAACTTGGGGGCCACTGGCGGGTCGTACACAGAAAATTTATATGAAAAAAAAACCTGGGGACGGGGAAAAAGAAAAGAAAAGTCAGCCAGAGTCACAGTTGTCGCCAGAAACATGCGAAGCCTATCGGAAAAACTTTCGAGTGGAGGAAAAGAGTTTTTCCTTGGGCCATGTATTATATAATAGTGGAAACGGGTATCAATCGACTCCGAGTGCGCAATGATACCCTTTTGGGAATGCTAGCGGCCTGCGTGTTGCTGCAAAGTTCAAACCCAGAGGGGATAGTTCCTGTGAGGACTTTCCCATACTCTGTCTAACCGTTGGAAAGTGTATCAATTATGAAACAGAACTACAGCGCAGGTGGCAAGAAAGCCACATAATGCTCTAAGACAGGCTGGGTGAGCGCTGAAGTGTGAGACTTCAGAGTCCAGCCCAGAGTCCAACCCCACCATTGACCAACGCCAGCGGACGAGAGCTAAAAAGAAAATTACACCCTCGTGGGCGGTGGACACTGGATGGGCGGCCCAGTCATGACTTACAGGCTACAGTGGGCCAGTGGCCAACGTTTAAGACGTGTAAATGTGTAGACTGCCCGGCGGGTCGTCACGACTCACCACGTCAGACTCACCAGTGTCACCACCGTCCAAGGCCGCCACCGCCATCGACGCAGACGCAGACGCAGAAGACAGACCAGACCATCGATTATTCTGCTACACTGAAGTTTGACGGTATATCTTATATATATAATATATATATGGTAGTAGTGCACTGTGCGACCCTCCCACAGTATATGCAACTTGCAACTTGCAAATACAACGACAACGCCCCGGGTCACCGTCTGCCAATGCTGCCTGCGTGCCACTCCTCCCGTGCGCATACGGAAGACAGACAAATTAGAGGGAGGCCAGAATTCAACTGCTAGAAAGGGCTTGATTTTTTTGTAAATTCGATATTCTATTTCCTCTTTGTCTAGTTCCCCAAGTTTTTTTCTGTTCCTTTTTTATTACCAAACGTCTCTGGCATATATCCAACCTCTGAAGGGTATTGTTAGAACTGGACATACCAACCCTATTGTCACCTTTCTTCTGTTTTTACCCCCTAACAACGTTCCTGTACCATATTTTTTATACTTTTTTGTGACACTTCCAATCGTTGATACTGCATATACCTATAGTTACATAGTTACACAATCCGATCATTTCAATGTCTAAAGAAGTGTTTAACGAAGGTCCAACCACTTCTCAGCATGTTGAAGCTGAAGATGATGCTCATTTCAATAAGACAACGTTCAAATTGAAACGGACAAGATCCATGGGGTTGTTGGACGATTTTATAGTTCAAGCTAGGTCTATGGATACTGACTCCATTAGCGACAACAAAGATGGGAAAGTTACTCCAAGAGACTTTATATCAAACGAGACGTTGCAAAAATTAAACATCAAACCAACTGTGGACGAGGATGAACACGTGCCTAGATTTTATACCAGTGTTATACCTTCTTCAAACAAGAAACAGGCTGCAAGCTTGGCGAACTCCCCTCCAAGTTTCCAAAGCGATGATTTATCGGATGATAATTACAACTCAGAGGACTCACAGAGCTCTACTAGTTCCGGAAGCTCGGTTTGCTTAACTCCAAAGCATCAGTTGAGGAAGCAACAACAGCAACAGCAACAACAGCAGCAACAACAACAACACCAAAACAGTCAGCAACTGAGTGACTCGACGCCTTCTATACCCTCGCACCATCTCCATGATGATATTGATGTTCAGTATTGTCCACAAGAGCACGTTGATTATTTCTCTCATAATTGGGATGAGAGTGAGATTTTGAAATCTTGGAGATATGTTATCTTGAGAAAAAATGATTTTGCTGATGCTGCGAGATTAGAGAATGCCTCTTGGAGAACCTGGGCCCAAGCTAGAAATCATTTGAAAACTATATCACCAGCTGAGTTAAACTGGAGTAAAGATACAGATGTGACCTGGCTTTATGGACCTTTGTATAAAGAGGAAAGAAATGATTTTGATATAATTGATTTCAAAGACAAGCCACAACCCCAGCCACCAAAGCAAGGCAAACAAAATAAATATTTAAAACTAACTGAAATGGACGCCGATGATTTACGAAAACAACAGAACGATATGCAAGTGGATGATGAACATTCTGACTCCAATGAACACCTAAAACCTATTTTAAAGAAGAGAACTAACGTTGAGAAGATGATTAGTGACGCTTCCTACAGCAGACTACAACTATTGTTGGAGGAGCATGATCACAAATTTAAGGGCACCCCTATTTTGGAATCAACTTCCAATAATTTGAATGATTCTCCTTCTCCAGCTGGTTTAATGTCGTCTCACCCCGGTGGAGGTGAAGCTTCGCCGTTCTCATTGAGCAATAATCAAACTCTTGACGAGATCAATAAGCCAGACTCTGTGCAGCATCAAGTGGCATCACACTTAGCCGCAAAGAAAGAGAGACGAATTCATTTCAATATGAGAGTTGACCAGTGCATTGCTCTGGATGATAACAATACAACCGATTACTCGACTGATTGGGAATACGAAGGTGATTCTGAAGACGATCAACCGCTGCATTCGATTTTGAACAACCCGGTTTATCAAGATGATATGGAATATGATGATGATGACGAAGGAGACGAAGATGATGGATTTATATTGAATGCTAAGGCAAAATCACCAAATATATCTCATAAACCTCCAATATGGTCTCAGCAGTCATCAAGAAGGCAGTCAATGAGCGCAAATTTCGACGAAAAGAAGAACAAGCAAGTTGTGACAATTGCTCCGCTACCTGCCACGACGTTGAAGACCTGTTCAGACGATGAAAATGATAACGACCCATATACTGTTTCTCATAACACGAAGACTAATCGTGGCTATGATTATTATTATGATTATAACACGGTTTATAGCGACAGCAGCAACCCACTGTATCAGGTAATCAACAATCAGCAAGATGTTCAAATGTATGATGTTCCAGAAAGTTGTCAGATTGAGGACGCAATGGATCTCGACGAGCAAGGAGAAGGTAACGTTTACACTGTGCCTGATTCGCTTGCCGAGGATATTCCAATTGAAGTTCGCAACCAGATTTATCATTCAACACCTGTTGATATACAGCCTGTACCAAAAAGCCAAGCCCAGCCACCATATTATAATATTCCGAATACAACTTACAACACAGGACTTCAGGTCGATATACCTGAGCAAACCACGCATGATATTCCTATCAATATTCAACATCAATTAGAAGAGCCAGGTTTACAGTACGAGGCACCAAGGCCGGAGCAAAACACATCCATCAAAAGAACCACCAGTATAGGTAATTCCAACTCTACCCTGGGGTTGAATTCCAGTAATAGTTTATCTACTATAAAGGTGGGTTTGAGTGGGTTGGATTTGAGTAGTACTGGCCTCAGAAGAAGTACTGGTGCTGGTTCAAGACCTCAGCTATATACGATGGGATATCAAGAATCCCAACCACAACAGGCACCCGCCACATTTGCCAGATCAACATCACAAAACCAACTATTCAGATCGGGCTCATCTGCCTCCGTGGGCAACAAATCATTTGTATTCAACGGCTCATCTGATAGTGACAGTGAAGATGATGACGATGATGCAGATGACGAGATGATGATTAATACACCTAGAAGAAGAACCGATTTATCGCCTGCTGGTAAGCCAACTCAGCCTGTCGTCGGTTCTCCCTCTCTAAACCCAAATTTTAAGGTGGGAACCACGACGGCTACTGCTGGTACCACGAATGAAAATATCAGTAGTTTTGGAACAAACAATGATACAGGTTCTGGCTCCTATGCAAGCTTGAGTTCAATTGCTTCAAATGGATATCGTGTTAATGGTGGTGTTAGCGAACGTGACAGCCCAGGTGCAAGAGAAACTGAAGGGGTCGTTGGAAATGCCGTCAAAGGGGCAAAGGAGTTAGCTGGGCAATTTTTGGGCAATAAGAACTGGATATAAATAATAAGTGTTCTTTATAGACATTGAAGGTACCGGTGAAAAAATTAATGAATTTTTGTATGTATGTATATATATGTATGTATTTAATCGAAAGCTAAAAAAGAAAACGATAATAACGATAAAGAAATTAGTTGTTACGTAAGAAAATTGGGTAATCATATGCGGGGGTAAGGATAACGGATGGAAGCGAGTAAAGATAGAAAACGGTATTACCTATATATGTGTGGTATATAGCCAAAAGAAATATAAAATCACTAAATGTTCTTCTTGTCATCCGGCTCCTGGGATCTTCTTAAGGCTTCCCAAACATCGGTTAGGTGGAACTTCATCTTAAAGATGAAAACGATAAGTGATCTTGGGAATAGCCAGACCAATGCAGGCAATAAATGGGCGTACGAACCTCTGTAATAGTTCACGGTACTGTTTCTACCCTTTTCAATCTCATTGATGACTCCAACCACATAAGTTTCTGGCAATTCTGGGGTATTTCTCACAGCCATCTCTTGTCTAAGAGCGAACGCGTGGTGCGTCTCAGGAATGTTATAACGGGACCCTTCAGGGATAGGACGATCATCTGCAATGTTTGTTTTCACTCCACCTGTAACGACGTTCAATACCCGCACGTCGAAGGGCTCCATTTCCAATGCCAACACGTTAGCGTACTGATGGATCGCAGCTTTTGTTGCACCGTAGACAGAACTCCAAGGGAATGGACAGATACCAGCAAGAGAGCCAGTGAAGGCCACCGTACCTTTAGCAGCAATGACCCAGTCAATGAACTCACGTGTGAGTCTTATTGGTCCAAACACGTTAACTTGGAAGCATTGTTCGACTTGTTCGTCGCTGACATCGACAGCAGGAAGGGTGCACGATTGACCAGCGTTGTTGTAAAGAATGTCCAACTTTGGTGATTCTCCAAGCTGTTCAACAAGAAACTTTTTTGCTTCTTTGACCGACTCAAGGTCTGAAACGTCTAACTTGAACACTGTAACACCGTGCTCTGCAGATAAATCTTGCATTGGTTCCAATCTTCTAGCACATGCAAACACTCTATAGCCACGTTTGGAGAGTTCGATGGCAGCTGCATGGCCAATACCAGACGAGCAGCCTGTCACTAAAGCAGTCTTTTGTTCACCTGACATGGATGATAATCAATTGAAGATAACGGTGCTCTAGCACAAAGACAAATGGGAGACTCTAGACAACAGGGTGCCCGTAAGATCCTATAACTATATGCACTTATTGTAGCAAAAATCCGGCATGTGTGGAGAATGTTATATAATAATGTACATAATCGTGCTAATAGGATTATGCAATCAATTTTAATTGGAGACGAGCACTCACCCCTGCACAGCCAAACTATCCCGGAGCTGCCTTCCGCTCTCAGGGATCCTTTATGTTGCAACTTGCGTGCCTCACAGGATACGTAGCCAATTGAAGTGGTACACTCGGTAGTGGCACTGGGAGCAGAAAGTCTAATCAGAAGTATAGCATACCACAGTCTATTCGAGTTATGTCTAATAACGGCTACTCCACCTTTAACATCGACGACGATGACGATGACGATGTTTTCATCCAGCCAGATGTTCCCACGAGCAACTCGACTACGGCGAAGTCATCATCGAAGCAATCTACAAAACCACCTCCAATTGAGCCTTTATCGCAAGTTGCACCTGAACCTGTTGCTGAAGGTTCAAGTTTTTTGAATTTCACAAACTTTGTTAACCCACAAAATTTCATAAACCCATTGTTGGCCAGCAATAACATTCAGGTGAAGGAGAGACAATTTACGGGTGGTAATACTTTGGATGAATCCGTGCTCACTACCTTGAACAGAGACTTATCCAGTATTGGTGACAAATTGTTATCCATTTTGTGGCCGTTGAGACTAAGGCAGAAACTGATTGTGGTCCAGAACATCAGCAATAGACTACCAACCGTTGGAAACTTACCATGGGTTACACTTACTGGTGGCGGATCAAGCAGTGCAGCTACACCAAGCACCGAAAATACAACTCCTTCAGATACCATTCAATCAGACGTTGAAGCAGCTGCAGCTGCCAATGGTAACAATATAGACTATTCCAAAGAGACTATAAGAAAGATATTGGATTGGGATCTATGGGGGCCTTTGGTTTTCGTTTTGGGTTTTTCACTAATCATCACATATCTACAAACTAGAACTTTAAACGCTGTCGGTTCAAGCGATACAAAGGCTTCCCAAATCTTCAGTGGATCCTTTACATTAGTGTGGGCTGTTTTGGCAGTATTATCTATAAACATTCAATTGGTGTCACCAGTTCCTCAAAGAACGGACGCTGGCGGAGTGACGTCTGGCGTTATCGCACTTTCGTTCTTCCAGTGTGTTAGCATATTGTCCTACACCTTATTTCCGATTATCTTGGGAGGTATGTTTTCCATATTTATCAAATGGAAATTGATCAGACTGGTGATCTGTACCCTAATGTTCTGTTGGTCTATTTTATGCTGTTGGTTGATCTTGGCTATCATCAATAACTGCAAGACTCAGGGCACCCCAACCTTTGTGTATAGCGATGCATTCGAGCAAGAGGAAGATGATGACAGTAGTGATGGTGATAAGAGAATTTTTTTGATGGTTTACCCCGTTATTTTGGTGTACGGTTTATTGTCGTGGTTGTGCGTGATTGTTTAATCGTACCTGATTAGATTTGCATGCATTTTGAATCACAAATAAAATAAAATATAAATAAATATTAGCGAAAAGGATAAACATTTTGCGAGATGTAAATACAAAGGTTTAGACAGAAAATATATTAAATCTCATTGAACTCTGTAGGAATTCCAAACTCGTTCCGGAAATCAGACTCGTTAATACCAGAATTACAACGAAAGAATTTCACGATCATTTCAATGTTGTTGGCTAAGATTTCACAACATTCAATCAATTCGTCTAGGTTTGTTTGTAGTTTTGATATATAGTAGGGATCACATTGTAGATGCTGATCCAATTCGTTCTTTGCAGTACCTAGCTCTTTCTTCAATGACATTACCTTTTCCAATGCCTGACTCCTTTGAACCCCTCCTTCACCTGTCTCTAACCTTTTATTCCTTTCATAATTAATCTGTTCCTCCAAAAGAATCTTCTCTTTATCTAGCAGAATTTTAGTCTCCGTCAGTTTCTTACAGTCGCTTTGCATCTTCAATTGAGCTTTGTACTTAAACACCCAGTATAGATTTTGAGTACCACATTTTTCACAGTTAACAAGATCATCATCCAACAGTGTTTCCAAGACCTCTTTAATTTGCATTGGGGAAATTCCAGTGCTCTTTGCACCGATGCTTTCTACTTCTTTGATGTTGTACACCGTATGTTGAGCATTGAACCAGTCTAGCAACCTTTTTCTTTTCTCATCTAAAGAGAGCCCTTTTCTAGGAGGCTACAATGAACGGATTGTATGTTAGTCAAATATACAATAGCTACATTTTTAGTCAGATGCATACCATCGGAGTTTTTAAAATGACTGATATATTGTTTTTATCTAGATAATGATGAAGTGAGCTTGTAAGAAAAAGATATAAAAAGGAGGAGGAATGAAAAAGTGCAGTGAGAGAGGGAAATTATAATATGATTCAGTGGCTGTCTAAGTCGCAGCACGACTTTACAATCGAGCACACGCTGTTTGGCACCTCATGACCAAGAAGCTCCATAAGCTGTGTATCATCAAGCCGATGGTCGCTGCTGTTGGTAATTCTTACTATCTTATTGGAGATCTTATTTGCCTGCTTGAAAGCATTTGTACCTCTCACAAAAGAAGCTTTGCTCAGCTTGGTGGATGTGAATAAATTACTGTTAATGCGGCCGTTTGATCCGTGATAGATGGAGGAAACAAAATTCATGAGTTTGTCTGATTCTTGAAAAATGTCCGAGACGTTGACCGGTCCCCTTATGGATAAGTTGTTGGATGATGCTCTGATATGGTATCTTAAAGGATCTGCTTCAATATCTGAGCACAACTGGAATAATTCTTGAATCTCTGATGGATTTTCGTAGGAGATCAATTTGCCATAAACGGTTTTTGCTACCAAAATCAAAGCTTTCTTAGTTAACGAGAACTTCGATGTCCCGGCTGGATACCTTAGCAGCACTGATTCTTTAATCCAGTCCGCTTGCTTTGGAAACGTTTTGAAGTTATGTATGAGTTCAGAGTTTAACTTTAAACCTGGAACCCCCAATGCGTGGAAGATCCCTCTTATCGAACACCAGTGACAAAAAGCACGGAGTGAGTTATAAACGTCATCAGATCTTAAAGAGTCCTGTGAACCACAAATTTCTGTAATAAGCTTTTTTAGCACGTATCCTTCTAAGACAGGCGAGGAGACATGGTGGTCTGTTTGTAGGAAATTGATTTTTGTGGCAGCCAGTATATTGCAGCCACTTTTGACGTATTCGATCCGCTTCTCTAAGGAAACCGATGATGTGTACTCAAGAGCTTCTTTTTCCAAATCAAAAGGATCATATGATGCATCTTCAATAAAGCATATTTTTGAGTTAGATTCGTACCACCTATTTAGCTCAATCTCTCTAGAGGTGAATATTATAGCCAAACACAAGTCTCTGTGGTCTTGGAGAATAGTACCAATCTGCTTCAAGATATAATAGCTAGATATAATTGAGTAATTTTTCTCATAATTTAAGTATTCTTGGCTAACGATCAAATATTTAAACTCTCCACGTACTCTTATAAAATTTCCTTCTTGTGTCTGTCTATACTTCCTGCCGTTCTTGTTGTATTCATTTGAAGTATTTTGTTTATTAGTCCGTGTGCAATTGATTACCGAATCGCAGACATTAATCAAGTTCAATGATATTGACTCTAATGGCATTGTTGATCGTTCAATTGTAAAATATCCTTTACAGTTATATGGTTATCAATTGAATGAAAAGACTCAGATTGATGATAAAAGAGAGCCCGTCATGTGAAAAAATGTGAAGCTTCGAAGCACATGTTTACCTTTGGGGGAATGCGGCTCGGTTTTGTTTACATTCCGAATGCGTGCTCCAATTTTGGTTGGCAAACGACATTCATATATATACTATATATATATATATCGAGTACAATCCCCTTTGCAATCAGACATTCTAATTTAAATGATAGCATATGTATACGTGCAAAATACATGTGGGTGTGTTCATTATACATGGTTCGGGCTAGATACAAATAAAAAAACTGCGCAAAACGAGGTTATTTAAAATAGTCCGGGGGAGCCAGTTGCGCACCCAACTTTTATTCTTACGATTCATTAGCTTCTTCTTCAACGTCGTCGTCCCCACCGAATTCCATTGGATCATAGTTAGATCTCATCATATCTCTACCATCGATCTCGGCTCTTGTTGGTTCTCTAATTGATAAGTAGATCTGGTCATATGTTAGTTCCTTAATCTTTGGTTCTAAATATGGGTCAATTCTGCGCTTTTTCAATTCCATCTTTCCTGAGACAGGTAAGTACAATGCAGTTGAAGTTTCAGAATCAAAGGTGATTGTCAAGTGACGGAATGTTTCGGTTTCGTCGTAGTTTTTCAATTGGCAATCATAATCTCTAACTTTCTTGTACAAATATGTCTTGCTGTCGACAGGATTGGAAGCGTCTTCTTCTGTAATTGGGGCATTTTCAGTTCTATCATCAAATTGTTCTTTGATTTCAACTGCATTTTCTTCATTAGTTGTGTACAAAGAAACCAAATTCGTATCTTTATTAAATTCTATTTCCCTGAACATTGCAGTTAGTAATCTTGGGTCATTAGCTGATTTTATATCTTCCTTTTTCTTATTTTTACCCTTTGTAATAGAAGCTGAGCTGACGAATTTCACGTCAAAATATTTTTGGTCCATCATAGAAGTATCAGGTAAGAAGCTCCAAACTTTCTTTGCCTTCATGTACTTTTTGGTTGGGTGCCTCAACTTGGTGACATCCTCGTATACTGACGACTCAAACATCTCCTCCACCGCTCTCACTTGTGCCTTTGGATCCAAATCTTCGTCCTTCTTGGCGACCACCGTTTTAGCTGGTATTGTAATTTCAGTTGAAGGGCTTCTATCCGACGAAATATATTGTGTTCTACGCAAGAAACTGACCGAGTCTGACTTCAAAACAGTGGCAGACTTTGATGGGTCAGCAAGGAGGAGTTGATCGTCAGGATGTAAAGTTGACTCCGTACCATATTCACTTCCTAATGCACAAATGTTGGCGATATTATTTTTTTCGATGCATTCTGGAACTTCTAACAAATTCATACTCATTCCTAAGTCGCTATTCAAAGTTATTAGATTCTTAAAATTCTCCCTCCGGAAAAATGAAGATAATAAGGAGGAAGATTCAAGAGATTTTGCAGTCTCCAAGTTGGATGAATTTATCAACTTCGGTGGGCATGGGGGTGGTGGTAGGTCATTTAGATATCTTGCCTTGGCTATGAAGTCCTGTCTTGATGAGGAGGTAATTTGCCCTGATGAAGATGAAGGCACGGACGTTTTGCTCTGGGACATTTTTAACGTGGTATGTACTTCTTTATTGGCAAGTACCCTATCAAAGAAGTTTATGTTTTGAGTTCAAGAGCAGCGACAGTAATAGGAATTATAGATATCTTATGGTGTTTTAAGCTGAGTCAATTGGCACCGCAACTATTAACCTTATGAATCCCGTCGAGAATAAAGCCTGTCTTCCAAAATTATTTCAGCCAGAAGCGATAATTCTGGCGATCGACTCTTTTGATAAATGTCACTCAAAGAAAAATGGCAGACAACTTGGTGATGTAATATATTAGATATAATGACCCAAAATTTGGAAAATCAAGATTTCAGTTGATTCAAGAATGGTCACCGGTCACTGGTGTGAGGGTGTCTCTAATTGCATGGCTGTGCTACGATCTCCAGTTCTCAAACCAATGGACGCCAATGTGGTCAAATTATATATATGAGATTTTTAGAGTTCCCGTTTCAGTTACCTTCAGTCGGTCTCTATACATGCAGCTATATGTATATATATGCGATTATACGGATCATATTATGGTGTTCATAAATATATATGGCAGGAACCTTGTGAATTTTAGTGCTTGTCGATTTCTGTTAGTGCCAGAATACGTAATTATCTACAAATTATATTCTTCTTCCGTTGCAAGTTTTTTTAAGCAATTTGTATTTTCCAAATTCCAGAACGGATTCCGTCGCACAAATGAATCGCTGTTCCTGATTATGTAGAGAGTCACAGATTTGTTGTCGTATGCCCATTGCGACTCCTGAGCAAAGGTGATTTCTATTTTATTCAATCATGAAATAATGGTGCTTTTGAAATATGTGATTTCATAATTAGGTAATAGAGATTACCGACTAGTGATTAAGTGATAGGTTCAATAATAGGTCTATCTGAATAAAAATAATAATAAGTTTTATTAAAGTTAGTTTCATTATCATTATTAAGCTTGCTTATAGTTTTAATATTCTGAGTAACTTCTCTTATAAGGGGTATTGAGTTGGAGAAATATAGTTAACAGTGACAACATCAGGCAATCTCTTTCCGACTGAGTTATCCTTCAAAGAATACTCATCCAACTCTTAAAGACCTTCATTATACATACCATTATTAAATAGAATTCTGGCACTCTTTGGGACCATTTAACTTGCGGTGTTCTATCCAATAGTGATATGGGTAATGGTAAAATTCACACTTCAATAGCAAATAATCCAATAAATGAGCACAAATTTTTTCTTTTTTGTCTCTGTTATACTAACTATCTCATCAGCTCATCAGTCTTTTAGAGTCTTAAGCTTGACTCAACCTGGTAATATGGTGGTTCCTACTACTAGATATTATTAATACGATAAAAAATTCAATTACTGGCTATTAGTGATACGATAAAAGATCCAAATAAAGAAACATATAAATATTCTAAAAAAGAAACCAACAAGTCTTTTACCAAACTTGTAATTCTTCAAAGTAGTCAATTCTATCGTTGTAAGTGGTAACAACCTTTGACGTAGCATGTCTAATAGAGTCAACCATAACTGGGGGACCACAGGAAACAATTGCAACTGATCCTGTCATACTTGAAACTTCATTTGCAACAAGTTCGTTCATATCTGGTCTACCATATTTGAAGTTAATAAAACTCAAAGCATCTTCAGAATGCGTAGATGATTTTTCATCCGACACCTCTTCTGACGAAGAATTTTTGGCACCAATCTTTTCTTGATCTTCTGGCTTGCCCCTAGTCAAATAGATATCAACAGAAACTCTGGTATTTTTTAGTTTTAACAAATCAGGAACGAAGTCTTGGATTTTTTCAAACGATTGATGAATCCAAATAAATTTAACAGGTTTAGACGAATCTAATTGAGCCTGCTTGAGAGCATGATCAATAATACCTGGAACACCAGCACCACCAGCAAACAGAATGGCATTATCATACTTGGCAACTGGTGCAGATTCTCCGTATGGTCCTTCTAATGTAACAGTTTTAGTCATGGAACCACCACTCTTCATGAGCTGTCTGTAAATCTTGCCAGTGATACCCCTCTTTGATTTAATATAGAATATCAAATTTTCACCATCGTTAGTTAAAGTAAATGGATGATTTTGGAACCACAATAGAGGATCCGAGAAATAAACATAAGCAAATTGACCAGGCTTGCTAGAGAAGTGCTTTGGCTTTGGAATAACAACTTTAAAGCAGTCATCACTGATAACTGTTAGTTGTGCTGTATGGAAACCAAACAAGAAAACCCTAACAAATCTAAGGACTCTATCTAGGAACCAAACAGCACAAGCTGCAATCAACCACTCGCACCAACCCAAGATATTACAGTGGTACCAGCACATAACAATAAAACCAACAACCATGATGATGTGAGTGTATAAGAACATTTCATACCAGTAGTTTCTAAATGGATGTAGTGCAAATAGCAAGATCACACCAGACAACACGGTAGCAGCAACACCACAAGCAAAGTATAAATAAGTCAATTCTTCAGTGTAGTAACCAAGCACAAGAATTGTATAGCAGACGGAATGAATCACTGCGTCCACAAACATGAATCTTGCAACACATTTGTGGAATTGAATAAAACTAGCAAAGTTGAAACCGGAGAAAAAGGATAAGAAGTTGTTTCTCCCGGCAAATAAAATGATTAGCGGAATTTCTGCGAAAGCCAAGATACCTGTTCTATCAGCGAAGAGTCTAATGAACTCTTTTTTTTTGCTAGCAAAGACAACCTGAACATCATTAATTAAGTAATTTCTACCCCACAAAACGATATGAACAACGGTGAACCCTAAGCAAATAACAGAATCAAGTCTGTTTGGCATCAATGCTGTAAAGATGTACCATCCACCCCAAGCCTGGGTATGTCTACCACCAGGATACATCGCTGGAATTGTGACGTAAGATCTAAAAGAATTAATGAAAGGATTGGAAAACTTTTGAATAACACCAAACTTCGTCAAAAAGTTGAAAATTGTGGCAACTAACATAACAAGACCAAAGTAACATAGCAAAATACCACCATAGTAGTTGCTCATATCATAATTAAAGTAGAATGTGTGATAGTTCTCGATGTAGATGTCAACAAGAGTCATATTCATACGAGCTGGTTTGTAGATTGGCAACGAAGTATTTTTAACCTCACCAAGTTGGTAGTAATCTGATGTAGCGTTAGCATAAGCATCAGCAAACGTTTCTGTTGTGTAATTTCCTCCTCCATATAAATTGCACTGGGTGTTGAATGATTTGTAAGCCCTATCCATATTGTCACTACCAAAAACATCCTCAAGACAAAGAAGAACAGATCCTGTGTCTGGTGGATAGTTGCAAGCTGAAACATAATATGTTCCAGTATAGTCAAAGGTGTATGATCTCATGACGGAGATATAACAACCAATGAGTGCTGTTCTATCTGGGTTATTGTAGTATGTGGTTTTCCAACTCGTATATGCCAAGGCTACGTTGGTAGTGTAACAAAGTATAGTCAATAGCAAACGTTTCATTAACATCTTAATATCTTGGTAGTGGTGGCCGAATGTTAAATTGACGAGGAGATAGCATATAAGATTAATCAAATAAGACAAACACATCAATTGGCAGCTTGTAGGGAAAATGGATTAGTATTTATATGATGATCAAATGTAAGATACTTCAAATTATAAGCCTTTGGCTATTAAGAGTGGAAAACCAAAAATCACCACTTTTAAAGAACTACATGTTTCTTGCAGATCTTATTGTCTTCTGAATAAACATGTGGATATAAGATTGATCAACTTCAAATTTTACACACGGTAAAAAGGCCACATTATGTGGAATATTTATAATTTGCAGGTAGTTTTACTTATATATTGTATTGTATGATATTTTATATGATACGCTGTACGATGCACTGTACCCTATCTGCATGCAAATGGACAAGAACCCCAAGCATGCAACAGTTTTTTTTACTATTGTTTAAGACCAATGAACGAAGGCAAGAATCTCTTTATTGACAGGATTATAGCCAATCGCAATGGTACCAATGGATATATTTGCAATTTATACAACCTAAATTGCAGCCTCTGATTTGGTTGTTCCACTTCCACAAATTCAAGGGTTTTCTTTTTAATTCAGATCGTTGGACCGGCTAGAATTGTACGGATCCGTTTTTCACCGCATGTTAAATAGGAACAAGAACATGCTTTATTATATATAATATAACATACCATTGGTATAGTTATCACCATCGGCAGTTGTTTCTAATGTTATATACAATAATTGATGACTTTCTTTTCTTAAACTCGACGTAATTTGATTTTAGACCTCGGGTAAAGAGAGATATCCCCAATTCGAACATCAGAACGACTCTTTTCAACTTTCTTCAATGTCTAAGTGTTGTCCTTTTTTGTCGGCTAGCATGAAAAAAAGAGAATTTGAGAAGAATAATTTTAATATACACGGATTTCACACCAAATTTAAATTGCTATAGGGGCCAAGTGATTCCTGCAGGGAATGATTCACTTAAGTTTAACTATATACAATAAGAAGCTGGTATTTACACTACAAGTAATGCGCTCTGATCGTATAGATATGATCGGTTTCGTGGCGATATAACTTAAAGTTCTTTCATATTAGGCCTTTTCAAGCTTTTTTTCTTTTTTATTAATTCAGATTGAAATAAGCATGTTGAAATTTTTTCATCGTATATAACAGTTATAAGCATATCAGAAATCATGCCTTTAGACTTTCATTTTTGGTTTTTCTCTCCAACGGTTCCTCCACCCAATTCTCGTCCGAAAGAAAAGTATAGTATGTCTATCTGTTTTGTTCTGAATCTTGTTTTTGCTCGAGGAAGAACTATTATTATATAATGTGTACATGACTTATTGCAATCCACAAGCTTAAGGGGTTGCCCAGAGAGATTGTTAAGATTGCCTTGGCCGCCAGCGGAAATAAGCTTATTTAAGGTTTCTTGGCTAGCTGGGACTGGGAGCCGGTGTCCAATGTCGAAGCTCTTTTTTCGGGCGTGCGCAACTCTCAGCTAGTGGGTTCAACTCCCGACGTCGCCTCAGACAGAGTCGCAGCCGCTCATGCAGGTCTCCTGCATCAACGGTAAACGCAGATCTGATCAGGCCGACTCGGACAGGAAATTTTATTTAACAATATATATATATATATATATATATAATATTAAATAAGCTTGGCCACGTCTGTGACCTGATCGACTCACAGGAGCGGGTTAGAGTTGAAGTACGTGAGAGGCCGCTGCACGGCATCTACGAATAAACAGTCGAGTATTATATATAATATATATATATTAATTTACATGCAATGATCCAAATTGCAAAATCTCACAATTCAACACATGTGTATTAAGAATCGGTGTCGTGACATCTATAACTGCATGTATGGTGGCGCTTCCATGATCCCCCATCACCCGTGGCTTCTTGGAACTTGGTCCTCCCATAATATATATGATCGAGCTATAAGCTGCCTGGCCCTGGACTGGAGTCCTGGGACCTGGACCCTCCAACATCCTGGCTCCGAGAAAAATATTGCGCATAATTGCACGGGTCTGTGGAAAGTAGTTTCCGGCCGGTGCTGTCAAATTCTTTGTAGGGAAAGTGCTAGCTCTTCATATGAGATACAGGTGGTTGAGAGCTTGCCAGATTTACAAGACTTGGGCTTGTCCTCACATTATTCCCAACTACTTTTTCGGGAGACAAAAGTAATCAACACGTATATATATATCTATATATATATATGCCGAGTAATCAAAGACTCATTGAAATCAACAAATAAAAAATGCCTATAATTTATATAACTATATGTATATATATATAGTTCGCCGGTCTCCCACTCAAATTCGTAGATCTCCGTAGATAATCTATGATTATTATATATATATATATATAATATATATGACAATTTCTCTGATTCCAGGAAAGCTGAACCGATTCGCATGTGATCTATATAGATCCCACCAGACACCGGCAAAAGCATGAGCGGGCATTGGCTGAAAATTATAGCGAGGCCGCACCCCCGCAGTGCGCACTGAGCAGGCATAGGGCAACAGAGGACGGTAGCGTATCCATGAGAGTCAATTCTGATCTACATTAATTGGGAGCCGCACAAACAAATTAATCAAGCAGCAAGAAGCTATCCAATGAAAAGTGCGACAATGTACTGTTCTGAGTCCTTCAACTCGAGAATCGAGATGCTTAATAGCTTACTTCCAATTTGTGAAAGTATATATATATATATAATATATATATATAGTTTAATTTATATGTCAAGCGCTTAACGCAACCACTGCAATTATCCAAGCTGATTCGGACGCGGGGAAGGGGTATCTGCAGCGCCAAGTTATAAGTATCATGAGATTTTGAGTCTCAATTCTTGGATCTTACCGGACCTAATGAGATCTATATAGTATATATATACCTATATATGTATTATATGTTTAATCTATTTTACCCATTTTCTGAACACACATGCCGATTTAAGATAATATATTGACATACAAATTTATATATAATATTATACGAAATTGATTGTACTCGGACGTATGCTGGAAATAGCAAAACAATTTTTTATTGAATTCTCACGACCCACCAGTACCGACTTGCGATTGCTCACCTACCATTAAGTAAGTCGCAAGTATCGACTTGACAGCCCGCTATCGATTAAGTCGTACTTAGTAAATAGCTAGAATACCCCTAAACCGGTGTATCTCTGTGATTAGCAGTTTTATATATACTAGAGCATAAGAAATGGTTGAGAGAGAAATATTAAAATATAAGTACAGTAATTTGACGGTCCATATAGGATAATTTTATTGCCGCCTTTTCCACCGAACTCAAGCCTACATTTCCTATTAAAGCAATTGTTCACTTAAAACGAAACAGCTACATATACATATATTAAATAAATATACATATTATGGGAACAATTTATAGAACGACCTCCATTGACATATTGTCAGGAGTATTTGATTTTGGGAACAGATCACTGACCACAAACCACCTATCAGTGAGTACAGCCATTATAGTTTAAAGGCTACAAATTTATGTATTTGGAAATCTTAAGTGAGCCGCAAGTGATCTAAAAGATCTGAGTTCTCAAGAGATGGGGTCTGGTTTCCCTCTACGCTGATTTCCGGTTTTGCTGGTCAGGTTTCTGACGTACTATAAATTCTTTGTTATGTATAACTAAAGAGGACAAAATTTCTGAAAACAAAATCCAGGAGTCAATCTCTATCTTTTAAAAAATAAACAATTTTTTTGGTGCAGAAACTGATCACCTATATATAATATATCTCATTCTATTAAATTGATTGCAATTGGTGCCACCAAACCCGGTAGAGTGCCACACTGCCAAGACTAAAAAACACAATTTAATTTTGCAGGTAAAACTCTCCCTTCGCTATATGCTATTAGCTACCGCCAAAAAAAAGCCTCTATATAAAATATAACGATTATTGTTACAACAAAATTTCCTGTCAGCAGGATATGGCGGTTATTGGGGAGGAATCAATTCCCTAGAGAGATTTTTGTAGCAAAACTTGATTTAATTTCTAATATAGTACTTCAGTTCCAGATGACATAATTGGTATAATGGGAACCCTATATTCTTTAATTCTCAATTAAATAGCAAATATAATACTCTAGAATGGCAACAGATTTGGACTCTTTGGATCGAAAGACTGTTGATAGATATGTCGAATTTAGAGTTACAGGAGCAAATCAAAATCACAACTCTATTGCTACTTTCTAGGATCTGAACTGAAACCCAAAGGCTATTGCCTTTTGCAATAGATTTCTTTCTGGGTGATTAATGTTTTTTTCTAAAGATATCCTTTCAAATTCCTTAAAGGCAAAGATGTAGAGCTTCAACATGGTTATCGTAAAATAGTTTTCCTCGTATTGAAATAATTGGCCATATAATTAATGAAGGATCAGGAGTAAAGAGAGAAATGTAACAATTAATTTCAAATTCTTATTGACTGGCTTCACAATTATTGTTATTATTGATTGCAAAATAGGATAGCACAAAAAGTTATAGACTGCTACCGAAAACAATTGTGAAAATAGAAATTCTCTTCGCCAGCAAGACCAACTTTTTATGAGATAGACAACATTTATCACGGATAACATCAATACCGCTTAGAAAGCCTGGGCCGATTATACCTATTATATATTAATTCATTCAATAAGCATTAAGTTACTCATCAAAAAATTTTAGACGTAATGCAACTATGAATACTTTTTTAAACTTACCTGCTGCTTTCATCAGAATACTGGAATCTTTATTGTGCTGTTGTTGAAATGACTTGGGTTTTTCGGACCTTGTGGCACAAACGTTCTTAAAGTGAATAGTGTTTTTTAAATGCAATATCCGGTTTTGGGTCTATAGCTCGCTGAAGAAACAACATTGCTGGGAATTTAATGCCTTCTTTTCGAATTGGCATCGAAATCCTTATACTCTTCCGTACTGCACTATAAGATGAACTCTTCAAAGCCTAAGATTTAACCACCGATTAATATTGGCCCAAATTATGAACAAGGAGTAACCTTACAAATTTGCTCTGAGGATAAGACACTTAAAACCATTTTCCACCTAAAAAGAAAGACAACCCCTCTTCCTTCTTAACCTGCTCATATGATCAGTCTCACCAGCAATTGCTAGAAGATTGGTAGTATAGCTTATCAACACAAAAAAATACTGCTTCAACACCCGAGAATTTACGAAAATTGTTTTTGAATACGAATTAACATCTATATTCCATGTGTAGTTAAGCTCACTTGAGCGTAGAGGCAGAAAGAATAATATTTGCTGCCATCGCACCAGCGTGGAACGAGGGGCTAGCCAAGCGAAACGAGGAAGAGGGGGGAGAGAGGGTCTGAGATTCTCCAGAGTGTCCACAGCACACTACACAGATATCTGCTCCTTAATCTTTGGGCAGGACTACAATAAACATAAGTAAAGATGATTACATCAAGTACATCATATAAAATTATCGCTAGATGAAAATTTATTACCTAATATCATATAAATAATAAGAAGTTGCAGGGGACGATTTGCTACAGCTGTTGTTTGCTTGAGTTCACTTTTCAGAAGCTGGCTACCCACATCAGTAAAATAAGAAGCCATTTTTGAAAGCAACAGAGGAACACAAACGTTTTAATAAGATTTCAAATTATTTAACATCAAAATAAATTCAAAGTTTGAGAGTTGATCTTTATGACTACCCTTTATCGTTTTTCCAAATATGCGCCAGAAGCTGTATTGCTTGGAAAAAGCAAACTTTCTGTTTAGCTGGTGGTTAACACTTCCGACCAAAAAACAGAAAAAAAAGATGGTTCCCTATTCACTCTAAGTTTTGAGCGTTGGAACAATTGAGTCCATTTCATCTTCCTTTTTTTTTGACGGTTAAATACCTGCAATACAATTTGAATATCAAGAATTATCCCAAATTGGATTAACTTAGTTGTTTAAGAGGGTGCGGTAGCCAGGAGCCATTTCATATAAACTACTTTGTTCTTTTAACAATAGCTTGCTTTATTTAGAATTTAGTTTTAAGAATTTCCTGTGTTCAAACTTGTTGCAAAGAGTGTCCTGCTGTCATTGGTGCGATAATTTTTCAATTTGACCAACTGTTTCGATTTGACTCGTCAGTTTCCGAGATAATTGCAATTTTATTTTGTGGATACTTATCTTATGATTTTCATGCTGCCTTTATGAATCGCTTTCATATACATTTTATTTTGATTTCATTTCTAATACACCAATAGAGAGTCAGTTTACGAGAGCTGAATACATGATAATATGCTACAAAACTAAAATGATGATATGGACCTTCTTGGCCCTCGAACTCTATGTTGAACAAAGGATTCTTCATAAGTGGACACGCGTTTGCTGTTGTTTGATTCTTTCCTCTGAAACTCTCCGACAAGGTGCACATAAAGACTGTCTCTTCTAATACTTACTTTTTAAATCAACGGGGATTGATTACATATGTTGGATTTTATGGAAAGTGAACTTTTTTTCTGTCGACCTGATGGCTCACTTTTAATTGGACTAGGAACTTAGGATTCTACTCTTCGACAACAAAATTTGTGATGTGAGGATTGGAGGTGCAAGTCTCTCACAGGAGATAATTTCTCACAATAATCACAAACTAAGACTTAAGAAAAAGAACAAATAACATGTAATAGTTTAGAGCCAATCTCTTTGAAAAATAGCAAAAATAGCCAAGTCGATTTTTTAATACCGTTATTGAAAACTGGTCAAAGAGATTTATGCAGATTATCTGGAACTAACCTTCCAGCAGTAATGTTAGCATTAAGTGGCTATTGATTCCGAACGGGCATTAGCAACATACCGTATTGTAGAATTTTGCATTCTGAACCTGCAAACTCACTTTTCAAAAGACAAGATAACCAATACTAGATCTGCTCGATATCATACCCAGGAAGCAACTAGTCTGTGCTGGGTTAAGAGGAAGGATGAAACCACAGAGGACGCCTAACTAAGGGTCTTTTAGATCCCGAGAACATGAATCGATACAGATGGTCAACTGAACTACATGAAAAAGCACAGAAAAATATAAATGCAATAACAGGTTTATAGAAGCTTCTAGTTGGATTTGATCGTCTTAACATTTTGAACTTGTGTTGCCCGATACGTCATGTAATTGAAAGACCCATATAAACAGAGCCCAGCAAATCTCTTATTATAACGCTGAAAATATACAATACCTCCAAATTCAATAGAACAGGAAACCCAATAACGACAAAATTCAAAAACAGACTGATGTTTAACAGCTGACAGAAATAGGATATATAGAAGAGAAAAAAAATACTTGTTGAAGCATTTTCACTATTTATGCTGTTTTAAAGAGATAAACAAAATGTATAACCAAGCAATCATATCTGCATATACATGTGTAGATCCGTAATGAAATAAAAGAGCAAAGCTCATTATCAGTTTTTCAAAATCTCTTTCATCGTCCAATCCGAACTATCCAAAGGACAAGTATTTCTCTTACTAATCCATTGGTCAATACAATGTAAATGGAACGAGTGATTACACACACCAACAGCTCTTGCACATTCAATCTTCTGTCCATTCCTATCATTTCCACCACTTGAGTGACACTCTATGCACGGTTCCATCAAATGATTTCTACAAATGGCACATGTCTCATTATCCCTGTCCCATGACCAAAATGCCACAGCTGTCCATTTTTTCACTTCAAATCTCTTTTTTTTTGGTTTTGATGGCGCCGGTTTACCTGCGGTAACATGAAGTAAAACACGTTAGTAAGTTTTTCAATACGAATAATTAATGAAAAAAACACATGGGATACTTACTTGGTGTATCAATATCCATTGGGTCATCTGCCAGTATTTCTTCAGCAGACATATTTTCTATTCTCAAGACTCTTCAATATGTTAACTATTAATATAGTCCAATATCTGCAAATTCCTCAAGAAGTTGCTCTGGGATATCAGAGCTTACTATTACTAAAATCTAACGATCTCAGTATTCTGATCTTCTAAACCTCAAGAGTCAAAGATCGAAGTGGCAAAACAACACATCGACGCGACGATAGACGCAACACTCTGAGACACCGAGACAGTAGACCATTGTCCAAATTGCACTTGCAACAATAAATAATAACCATCGAGATGAGAAATAAACTGCTACGGAGTTGGCCCATGGGTCGAACGAATGAAAAGGCTTAATATTAGGAGATCTTTAGTTGATAAAAAGGGATCATCATTTGAATGCTAACTAATATATTGAAACATGTCCGAAGCTCCAGATGATTTGATTTCGTCTCTATACCCTCCTCCTCCTCCTTACACGAAGTTTTTCACAAATGAGAACATCAGCAAGGTACAACAGCTTCTCAAAGAGGGGAAAACAGCCGCAGAAATATCTGGTATGAAAGATTTAAGGTTTCTCATACCTCCGAGAGCACCACAACGGAAGACATACCGATCTTTCGGAGACATATGGAATTTTGAGGATAAATTCATAACGCTCAAAGAATCGGGAATTGAACAGTTGTATGACAACCTACCAAAAGAAGATGACGAAGAAGAAGAGATATTTTCGCAAGAGAGGATTGAAGAGCTAAAGAAGATGACGAAATCCTTGTTACTCAATTTTCTTGAATTTATAGGGTTGCTTGCGAAAAATCCAACAATTGCATTCACCAAAATTGAGCACATACGAATAATCTTGATCAACCTACACCATTTGTTGAATAGCTACAGATTACATCAATCGAGGGAGGGCCTAATCTTGAAGTTTGAGGAAAAGATTAATCAGGACGTGGAAACTATTGATAAAATAGAGAAAACATGTGAGAATATAGAGAATAAAATAAAGATGCTTTTATCGGATGAGATACAATTTGATACTGAAGCTGTGGTATCCAACTTTAAATCAATGACAACCAATTCGATAGAGTCTGTTGATAACAAAAGGGCCGATAACCAATTGGAATCCGATCTAAATATGGTGGATCTGCAGGATGAAGGCGTTGCTGAAGAAAGCACAAGTTTGGATAATAAGGATATTGAGAACTTAAAGAGGGAAGCAATCAAGGCACTAATTGGCTCTATAAATTAACTCCAAGATCTTTCGATGAAAAATTTAATAAAACATTACTATTCGAATTATATACAAACCAAAAAGGCGAGACAATATAAAACCATTATGTACAGGATGTCAGTTTGAATATATTTAGTCACCCCCTTAAATAAAGCAGAAAAACAGTCATTAAATAGTGGTCATTAAACGGACAGTACAAAGTCCGTAAAAATTATGCAAAGTTGTAGTAAATAGCTTCAAGTAGAATCATTCCTCTTTGTAGTCTTTTTCTAACGTTTCCGAATATTCAATTACTTCACCGGGTTCAGTATCATTATTCGTGTTGAACTCGTAGTCGCTGGTAAATTCGCTCTCATAGACCTCTTGATCAAAATCTGATTCTAAAGAGCCAACAGAGTCAAATTGTTTTATCAATCCAGATCTGATACATAGTCTCTCGATGAAATTTCTCTCAAGGTGTTCAAAATCGAATTTAGAATTCAAAAGAAACAATTTATTCTTAGGAAGGGTATTAGAATCTTCTCTAGGATCCTTATGCACGGTCCCAAAATCCGCATACAACAGATCATCGACAAGCGCATTACCAGTCACATCTCGGAATCGACCCGCAATGGAGACAAAGTTTGAAAAACTTTTGATGGAATCCATCCCAAGAATGACTATGCTATCTAAACCCTTGAGAGTTAATCCATATATTGAACTTGCATTGATGGTCAAAAATTGCGTTTCATCCTCTTCATTTCTTGGCATGGTAAAGAATTCAGCATCTGTCTCCGCATTATAAATCCGACATGGCATCTTAGTATTGGACAGCAGCTGCTGAATATGGAAACCATTCAATTCATCAGAATGCACAATAAGGGCCTTTTTATTGTTTAATGGAGAGCCCTTACTCATAGCCAACTTCACCAACCCACCAATTAGCACCACCAGTTCTATTTTTTTGACTTCCTTAGTAAGTGAAGCCCTTTTTTGCTTTCTTTCCTTTAAATAGTAGCTGTCGTGACCCTTAGAAGTTCTGAATAGCTTATCTAACCAACGTTTCACGTCTGTTCCATAAACAAATTTGGTCATATCTGATAGAGTAATTTTTAACTTTTTCTCTTCGGATAAATCTGGGTTGATTATGACTGTACTGATCCCAACATTAGAAGGAACATAACTATTATATGGCAACTCTGTTTCGGTCTCAAACGATCCCAGTTGAACAAACTTATTCCAATCAAACCATTTTGTACCCTTCTTTATTTTTTCTAAAAGCGAATCACTTGCACCAGCTCCAACAATAAAGACTAGCTGTGGATGTGGCTCATTATGGGATCTTTTATAATCTTGCAATTTGATAACGTAGTTTAATAGCTGGACAATAGGTGATTCAAGTTTGGACTCAAGGAACTGATTGATATCAACCATGGTGTCAAAATCGTCAACGCCGATAAATTGTAAATTGTTAACTTTGACGAAATCCATACCTCTGGTAGACAACAAATCTAATAATCGGTTAGGCGTAGTGATTAGTATATGGGGAGTTGAATGATCCGCAAGCGTTTTTTGTTGTTGTCTCTCAGTTTCTTTATCAGATCTATATAAAAACTGGGCAACCTGCCAAGGATCTCCCCTCTGTGACTCGGGTAATTGCATGTATATATCTCTAATGGTCTTTTTGTACTGTAGGACCATATCTTTTGATCGAACTATTATTAAAGAGTTGATACCTGCACCCCTTCTTCGGCTTCGTTTCATAAATAGGGCATGGATCAACAATGCCAAAGATCTACCGCATCCCTGATCACCTTTTGCTATGGTGCTTAAGAAGCTTGAAGTTAAAGGCAATAGTCGTCTTTGAAACTGCGTTGGGGAGTCTGTTTCTAAGTAGGATTGGAGACATTTTAATAGTATTTTGTTGTTGTAATAATCTTCAAACTTCAAGTCCTTTTTAAGAGGGTCAAATCTTATTCTGCTCGTGGGTGGCTTTTTGTAAACCTCGTTATAACTTTTAATTATATGCATGTTCTTTTTCAAATGAGCTTCCAAGGTCTGATTTATTGACCTGTTGACTTTATTAATTTGCTTTCCATATTGTTTTCGCCAGTGTTTAGGTCCTTTATCAAATGCTTCTCCAGTAGTCTCAGTGTCATTCTCAAAAATAGAGTCCAACAATGCATCGTCATCATAAATAAGGTCATTAGTGACATTCAATTGTTCACCATTGGTTTTCGGTGGGTTTGTGTTCGGCGTAGTTACTCCGTTCCTCGAAAGGTATGCAAGACTCGAGGAGCAAAAACCCCGATTCCCCATACCTGCCAACCTGATGCATCTGGGTATGCCTTTATACAGCATTATATTTCCATCTAACTATGCTGTTCTGTAGATCAGCTTTACAGCTAAAAAGGTTTCATGCTCTTAGTTAACCTTATCACTTCAAAATCTGAAAAAATTTTTGCCCCAAAAAAAAAAGTTGTGTCGGGCTGTGCAACAAATATGATTCATGGATGAGCTTCTGTGTGGCCAAATTATTCCACTATTAAAGCTCAGATCGCTTTTTCTATCGATCAGACAATATTCAGAACTTAGTATCTCTTTGACTTTTTATATTCGTTCAATAAAGGATATATGATTTTATGATGATCTCTTTAACAAGGTTGTCGAGAACTCTTTTAAGATTTCAAAAAGGTAACGTCGCTACTGGTTCACTAGAGGCAAGACTGATAACTAGAAGAATCCAACCGTTTAGCAAGATCACAGTTCCTTATCAAGCAAGATATTGCTCTTCCCATAATCATGGAAATAATAACGGAAACGGAAACTCAACTGCTCAGTTTAAAGTTGATAATCCACAGATGATGATCGCTTTTACCTGCAAGAAATGTGACACTAGGTCGAGCCATCAGATATCCAAGCAAGCTTATACATCGGGAACCATTTTAATTCAATGTCCGGGATGCCAAAACAGACATCTAATAGCAGATCATTTGAAGGTAAGTCTTAGTATAGAAGTTTGATATGTATCCTATGCTGTTTCTTCAAAAAAACCAGTCCTACAACAGTTAGCACGAATACTAACACGTAGTCCTTTATTTAGATTTTTTCTGACGATAGAATAAACATTCAAGATATCCTTTCTGCTAAGGGAGAAAGTGTATCACAGGATGCTAATGACTTAGTTTTCGAAGATATA
The DNA here is from genome assembly GCA_030564825.1 of Ogataea sithepensis. NCBI lineage: Eukaryota > Fungi > Ascomycota > Pichiomycetes > Pichiales > Pichiaceae > Ogataea > Ogataea sithepensis. Next base: position 196,031 of record JAJMAB010000003.1, on the reverse strand, counting down.
CCTGAAAAGCTAAGAAGTTTGATTGGTCATCACGCCAAGGACGCTCCAGAGAGCTACAGAAAAGAGGAAGGATCTGTTAACGAGTCGCCGCTGATTGGAGCTCCTCCAAAGAAAGAAGACTGATCTGTAATACTGGAATGATGCCGTGAAGAAGAAGACAATGTATAAGTCTATGGTTAAACTGGTGAACTTCAACGCTATGTGAGCCGTCCCCACGAGCGAGAGAACCAACCGTGCGATGACATCGGGCGCTAACGTGGTCTCCCAATATCTTTTCCCGATTTATCTAACGTCTCCTTCTTTTCCCCCAACTTATATATGACCTGTACAAATTGTTTATAGTATGAATTCTTGTACTTTTAATATAAAGCTTGCTAGAATTTGATCTGTTTTGACCGTCTTTTTGCAAAATGAAAAGTGAATTTGTGGATGCAACAAAATCGTATCTTTCCTTCGTGCAATGGAATCACGTCACATATAAGTTTAAGCCAAAGCTCCCAGACAATTCCTTGCAATATCTATGGTTTGTTTCACATATAGTTACTCTAACAGGGTTTTCGTTGTACGTGTTTGCTCTTTCGAATCCTGATAATGAATGGTGGCAGAATTTACCATGGTACAACATTTCTCTATGGGGGTCAATCATCACATATTCAGTTGTTATTTACCGGAGATATATTTTAGATGGCGAGTTAACGTTAATTGCTCCACCAGATACCGATCTGAGTTATTATTCAAGTTACCAACTGATACCGTTGACCGAAATACTAAGGTCAGAGAACACCCACTTGTTAGTGTATGCTTGCCTCTGGCTATGTACTCCTTCGAATGCCTTTAAATTATTCCCTTTTGCCATTTACTCTTTTCTGAACACAACCAATTTTTTAATAGCAGACACTTTTCCAACAAATTCATTGGCAATTGCTGTTGCCCCGCTGATTGCTTACACCGAAATCCCTTTATTACAATTATCCTCGCATGTTGATTTAATGGTCATTGGTATTTTATGTGTAGAATCATGGGAGTCAAAATCTGTTTACGCTTTGATTTTTTATGTTTTTGTGTGGGGCCTCAGACTGGAGTCATCTGATGGAAGCCGCATAGCTGTCTCTAATGCTCTCGACCTCTTTGACAAAATAATTACGGATACCATATTCCCAAAGGCACTTGTCAGAATTTGGGGAATGGGTAAGAACGGAATAGTTAAAATTCTTGGAATAGTGCCACAGATCAATGAATACGAAGAAATAAAGAGGGAATTTGAAGGCAAAGCCCAGTTGAAGAAAAACAAAGAGCATAGCAAAATAAGTAATCATAAATCCGAAGCATGGACATCACAGGACGTGAAAGATATAAATTTGTTCAAAAAAAAGGAAAGATTAACTGAAAAAGACTCTGAATCCAACAAAATTAAGAGCCGCAATTCCAAAATGAAATCGGTTTGAAAGTTAGGAATTTGTTCGTGCTCCCAGATTAAATAAATTCACTTATCTTGTAGAACGGAATAAATTAAATTGAAAGTGGTCTCTTTAACATAAAAAAAATCTATAAAAGTATCTATATTTAGTTATTCATGACTTGTTTTTTCAATTCCTGGAGACGTTCATAGCCTTCAGTATCTTCCCAAGTAGCTTTACCTTTTGAGATTAACGATCTAACAGATGATTTAGCTTTAAACTTCCAGTCTTTACAGACAACATCACCAGCACCATATTTTCCAGGCAACTCACCAAAGTTTTCATAAGCAGAAACAAGCTCGTCACAGGCTTCAACAGCATCGTTCCAAATGCTCTCATCTGAGATCAAATCAGGCAAACTGACCACGGCCCTATAAGCTTTCTCATAGTCTTCCAAAGCTAACCATGGTTTTCCTCTCCAAAGATTCACTTTAGCTATGATCCTCCAGCATCTAGAGTTGTGATTCACAACGGTCGGAACCATGTTACAGACAAAATCAATGCATGATTTCTGGAAGTGAGTTTGCCTTGTTTCTTCATTATATGGTTCAGAAACAAGAAGGTCAACCAACTTTTCCAAAATTGGAATGTCTAACGAACCTTCGCCCTCTATCTCTTTTTTAGTATTTAATAAAACTCTGGATGCAAACAAGACGTCATCCCAATTACCAACTTTAACGGCGACAATCAAGTAGTTCTCCCATATCTTCCAGGACTTCGAACCATCATCACCAACGTTGATAGCCTTCTTCAAAGCACCAAATGCTTCTTTCATTCTATCTAGTTTTATCAAAGACGAAGCCAAATTCGACCAAGCATATGAGCTGGTTTCATCGATAGCAACGCATCTAGTGAATGCTTCAGCTGCCAACTCATGATCCTCAACTTCTAATCCTAGACAACCATAGAAATACCAGTTTTCAAAACTAATCGGAGAGGCAGACAAACAGTCGAACTGATGCTTAATGGCAGCAGCATAATCTCTTTTCAATCCTGATGAGGCGGGAGGGTTATAATAGTATTTGGCCAATGATTTTTTGGCGTTGGCATAACGCCCAAGTTCCCACGCTTTCTCCCATAACTTAGGGTCTTGTTTGATATCACCCAAGATCGAAATCGCCCTTGCATCATTTGGCTGTATGGACAACTGGCGCAATATGAGTTCTTCTGCCTTTGATTCGTTACCAGTGGAAGCATAGCATAGTGCAGCATCGGTCCATTCTTCTAACCGCTCGTAAATTTCAACAGCACTCTTCAATGAACCCAATTCGATCAACTTGGTAGCTAGTGTAGTATCCATGGCCCATTTTGGCATCAATGGGAGCAGATGGATGTATCTTGATCTTGTGGAATTAGGTAGCGGTTTAGAATCAGGAACGGAGAGGTCAAGGAACAAGGAAGGAAAAGATTCCTCATCCTTTGATTTTGGAAACAAACGTGCAGTCTCTTCGGAAGTAACACCCAATTCTTCCACCAATGAATAAAGTTGTAACACTCCTCTCTCGACAGTTTTGGAACGGGTTGCCTCTAGTAGTGATCTCAACCACAAAGCTCTAGAGAAAATTAACCAATTTATAGTGGAGGAAGACGTGGTTGTAGTATCGGAGGTTGGATATAGGACTCTTTGAACCAATGCAATTAGCTCTTCGTTGACTAATGCGTTACTAGCAGGCGAATTTTCCCTTATAGTATCAAGCCTTAGCAACAGTTGAATGTTATCTAAACTTGATAAGATAGGTTGGTTATTAGGATCTAGTTTAGACAACACTTCAGGAATTGAATCCTCACGCAATGCAATGGGTAATAGTTTCTTTTCTTGATCATCATCGTTCCCAGCATCAAAGTTTGAATAGTCTATTTTAACTCTTTTGATATCATCGTTGCTCTCTTGTTCCTGCTGTTGGAAAATATCATCATTACCCACAGAATCATATTGAATTCTCTCCAAGAACAAATCGTCATTGAGTTCAATTTCTCCAACTTCGACATTACCTTGTTCGTTACTGAACAATCTGACCAAACCATCGTGAGATTTGGCCAAGACCGTCAAAGCCGCAATTGATTTCTGTTGGAATTTTGTTCTTTTGGCTTTGCAACCAGTCATGACAAATTGCAAACCGGAGCATTTCTTTGCTTTAGACAAAGATTCAATTGACAAGGATTCTGCATTACCAGCCAACGCATTTCTTGAGCTTTCTAAATGGTATGCAACTAATATGGCTTGATTGGTCACGCTATTGATATCGGAGCTTTCAATGAGACAGGAGGCCACTTGACCCGAAAGAAGTCCGAATGACAAACTAGTTAAAACGGAGTTCTCTTCTGGGAACAAGGACTGCTGTATTTGTAAAGCACGAGATCTCCACCAACAGACTGATGCATGGACTAACTCGGTGTTTGCATCAAGTGTCGAGCGAACACCTGATTTCTCCACAATTTCATCCGCAGTCAATGCATTTGTAGAAGAGGACTCCAAGAGTGATAAAGGTGATCCTTGTAACATCTCGAGCAAGCGAAGTGATAGTACCAGGACCAATGGGGAATCAAGTAAACGGTAAGCACTCTGCCCTGAAAGGGAAAGTAAGCGTAGTGACTCTGATTGTAATTTTGCTCTCAAATCATCTGCAACAGAGGCTCCTTTCAAAAAGCATAACTGTTGCAAGCCTGATTCTGACTCCAAAGGAAATTTGGGGCCGGTGAAATTCAATTGGACGAACATTTGCAAGAATAAGACGGCCACCGTTAAAATCGTGGTTGGTTCGTTATCCATATTTTCAAAAATCTGTTTTGAAATGGTGTCAACAAACACAGGCAAATCACCATTAAAAAGATATAGATCTATAATGCACCGAATTTTATCGTTCACAAAGATAGTTTGCTGGAAATAGTCCTGCTTTGCAAATTTGACATATTGACCATTGCACAATAGCTCTATGGCTCTAGAAACACTTGATTCCGTCTTCAAAGGAGAAGCAACTTTTGTATTTAAAAACAAAAGTTGCGTATGTAATTTCTTTAGCTCACCATATTCCATCGTATTAGTGCCTATCTGAAGACTCCTCTTCCCACTGAATATTGACCCAACTCAAAACCGTCTTACAAATACTAACTTTCTTCTAAAGTAGATCTATGTAGCTCCAAAAAAAAAAAAATCTGGCGAAAAATAAATTTTTTTGATTGATTTGCGGCAGTGGGGCTGACAGACCTCTCTGCACGTGACATTTTGCTGATTCTTAATCTCTATTGGTTAACTTGCCCAATCAACAGATAAAATGGAACAACTCACGCTATGTCAAACATCAAACAATTAGATAAGAATCTAACCAATTTGAATATTTTTCCCAATGTATACTGGTGCAAAAAAAAAGAGTACTGGAATAACTCGCGACATTGTATACCAAGTAAGGAAGAATCACAGCTTGAAAAAATTACGAAAACAAATATGTCAATACAGTCTATAAAGAAATATAGCTTAATAAAAAAAATCTTAAATAAAATGAAGACAAAAAATATATATGTATATTATGTTGAAAAATTAGGCACCGTAGTAGTGTAAGTAAGCACTCAAAGTCTTGACACCTTCGATGTAGTTAGCAACATCGATTTTTTCGTTAATGGAATGAGCACCATCATCACCTTTACCCATTGGCAACAACAAGACGTTAGTCTTCAATTGCTCTTCAAAAGTCAAAGTGATAGGAATAGAACCACCTTCTCTGGTTAAATCTGGGTCGACATTCCAAACCAACTTCGTTGCCTTTTTGGCAGCTTCGAAGGACTCGTTGAATGGATCGGAAACCCAGTAAGCACCATCGTGGATCAATTCCACGACACATGTGTTTGGTGAACCTAACTCCTTGAATTTTGCATCTAAGTAATCGATCACCAATTTGTCCAAAGTCTTGGAGTCCATGTCCGGCACGGTTCTGATAGAGAATTTACCGATCACTTTGGCAGGAATCACCGTCTTTGCACCACCACCGTAGAAAGCACCTTCGATACCGTGTATAGAGAGTGATGGGTATCTCCATCTGTGCATCAAGATATCCTTCTTTGTTTGATAAATGGCAGTGTTAGAACCGGAGGCGATGTTCAATTCGTCAACGTCGAATTCAATGTCTTCGTACAATTTTTCCTCCTTTTCGGTGACTGGAGCCACCATTTCGTTGACACCAGGAATCAAGATATTACCTTGGGTGTCGACCAAAGTGGACATGATGTTGAATAAATCAGTCATTGGTTCGTGTATGACACCACCAAATATACCCGAATGCAAATCAGCACCAGGTCCTTTGATGGACACTTGGTAGTAGTTACAACCTCTTAAACCGTACGTTAGAACAGGCTTCTTGGTACCCAACCAGTAGTTATCAGAAATGCAGACGGTATCAACACCTTTGAAGTAGTTTTCAGCTTCTTGGGCCACCAATTTGTCTAGGCCTAAAGAACCACTCTCCTCCATACCTTCGAAACAACAGACTAGGTTGACAGGCAACTCAATGCCCAAGTTGTTGTGTGCTTCGATGGCATTCAACCAACCAATGACTGGGCCTTTATCATCGGTGGAACCTCTACCGTACAACTTGTTGTTCAATTCAACCAAGGTGAATGGGTCGGTATTCCAACCATCCTCTTTCAAGGCCGGTTGGACATCATAGTGACCGTAGATTAACAAGGTCTTCTTCTTAGGGTCGGAGCCGAATCTGGCCAAGACGATTGGAGGCAACTCCAAGTTAGGATCGCTAACAGGTGGAGGTTGAATACCCAATGGTTTCATTTGTATATCTGAAGCACCTAAGGATTGCAATTCAGACTTCAAGAATTCGGACATCTTGAAGACTTGAGGTCTTAAGGATTCGTCACCAGAGACAGAAGGAATGGCAACAGCATCTGCCAATCTCTTGATGAACTTAGGTTTGCATCTGTTAACTTCATCGAAAACAGATTTCAGAGTATCTTCGATGGTCATGTTGTGATGAATTGTAGCGGAAAGCTTGTGAGTACTATTAGCGGCAAGTGTGGCTAGATAGCGAGGATAAGCAAGTGAATTTGCGGAGTTAGCTGTGTGGAGCTTGCACGTACGTTTGTAAGAGTGAAGCTGAGGCAGAGCCGATCTGGGAGAGAAAAAGAAGAAGATAAATCTGCTACGAGAGGCAAACGGAGTAATCCAAATGTGCATGCTATCCGACGGAGAGACAGAGACTACACGGGAGCACAAGATGGAGTTGGTGAGAGGTGAAGATGGCAAATTGGATGTGTGTAATTGGCAATCGGGCGATCCCCATGCTGGCCCACTATCATCAGTCTGAGACTGTGAGACAGTGAGTCTGTGAGTCTGTGACAGCCGCCCGCGTGCGCGGCTCTGATATCTGTTCAAACTTCGTCGCTATAACGTCGATCGACTACAACGATATATATATATACACGTGATACAGAGACACGTGCACACAGATGAGTCAAGCGACTTTAAAGTTTTTTCTTTTTTTTTTCGCTGTCTCAAAATTTTTCACTCGCCAAAACTGAAAGATGCGCTCTCGACGGCCGTTGGGAACTGGGAGTTGAGTCATGGAGGATGGGCATTGGGCATTGGGCGGGTGCCTGTTTGTTATCTCCTGGCTCTGTCTTCCCACCTCCTTGTGTGCTTGCATTTATAATCTACACCTCCTGTCCCTCCTGAAGCTTTGTGTATCTTCTTGCTTCCTATTTCCTTTGATAGATCGGTCTTCCACTTTAATCACATCCATTATACAGTTACATCATGTGTGGTATCTTTGCTGCATATCAAGCCCAGGACGTCCAGTCTTTCAAGGACAAAGCCTTACAATACTCTAAAAGAATCAGACACAGAGGTCCAGATTGGAGTGGTAACAGAGTCGTCAACAACACCATCTTGTGCCATGAAAGATTGGCCATCGTCGGTCTAGACTCCGGTGCTCAACCAATCACTTCTCCAGACGAAAGATTCTTTTTGGCCGTTAACGGTGAAATTTATAACCACATCAAGATCAGAGATGAATTCACCGACTACAAATTCAAGACTTTGTCTGATTGTGAACCAATCATCCCATTATTCCAAAAATACGGTATTGATGCTCCAAAGTACCTCGACGGTATGTTTGCTTTCGTTTTGTACGACAAGGAAACCGATAGAATAGTTGCTGCCAGAGATCCAATCGGTATCACCACTTTGTACATGGGTAGATCATCCACCTCTAAGACCGTTTATTTCGCCTCCGAATTGAAATGTCTGACTGATGAATGTGATGAAATCGTCGCCTTCCCTCCAGGTCACATCTACGACTCCAACACCGATCAAATCACTAGATACTTCACTCCAGACTGGTACGACGAAGACAGAATTGCTACCACCCCAGTTGATTACAAAGCTGTTAGAGAAACTTTAGAAATGGCCGTCAGAAAGAGATTGATGGCTGAAGTTCCTTACGGTGTCTTGTTATCAGGTGGTTTGGATTCCTCCTTGATTGCCTCCATCGCTGCTAGAGAAACTGCTACTGCTGCAAAGGCCATCGACTCCCAAGACGGTGGTATCGATGCTACTCACACTTTGACCGGTGTTGGTGAAGACGGTAAGTTGGCTTTGAACGGTTGGGCTAGATTGCATTCCTTTGCTATCGGCTTGCCAGGTGCTCCAGATTTGATCGCCGCTAAGAAGGTTGCCAAGTTCATCGGTACCATCCATCACGAACACACTTTCACTGTCGAAGAAGGTTTCGATGCCTTATCCGATGTCATCTACCACTTGGAAACTTATGATGTCACCACTATCAGAGCCTCCACTCCAATGTACCTATTGTCTAGAAAGATTAAGGCTCAAGGTGTCAAGATGGTGTTATCCGGTGAAGGTTCCGACGAAATCTTTGGTGGTTACTTGTACTTTGCCAACGCCCCATCCCCAGCTGAATTCCACACCGAATGTGTCAAGAGAGTCAAGAACTTGCATTTGGCCGATTGTTTGAGAGCTAACAAATCCACTATGGCTTGGGGTCTAGAAGCCAGAGTTCCGTTCTTGGACAAGGACTTCTTGCAATTGTGTATGAACATCGATCCTGCAGACAAAGTCATCGACACGAAAGCAGGAAAGATCGAAAAATACATTCTACGTAAGGCCTTCGATACTTCCGATGATCCATCTGCTAAACCATACTTGCCAGAAGAAATCTTATGGAGACAAAAGGAACAATTCTCCGACGGTGTCGGTTACTCCTGGATTGATGGTTTGAAAGAACTAGCTGAAAAGTCTGTTAGCGACGAAGAATTTGCTACTCCAAAACCAGAATGGGGTGACGATATCCCAACTACCAAGGAAGCTTACTTCTACAGATGTAAGTTCGACGAACTGTTCCCATCGAAGGCTGCTGCTTCCACCGTTATGAGATGGGTTCCAAAGGCCGAATGGGGTTGTCACGCCGATCCTTCCGGTAGATACCAAACCACCCACGCAGCTGCCGTTGTTTAAATTAATGAATTTGTTTTGGTGTGTTAATAGTTTGTTTTTGTTTTTTCCCACATTTTCTTTTTTTTTTATAATTGTTTTTATTATCTTCCTTCTAATAACAAAACCTCCATTTTGTTCGATGCTTTTTTTTCTTGACAGCGTTACTTACTTTATAATAGAAATATATATACATTACCTTTTATTCATTGGGCTATCTAAGCAACTTGTACTTCTTGATTGGTTCCAATTGTTGAGGCTGAAGATATAACACTCCAAACATTTTGATGACTTTTTCGCTCACTTCCGTCTATTTTACAGAATAATAAAAAAAATAAAAAACACTGTTATTCACTATTCAATATACATAATCTATTGTTTCACTGTTCCATTTCAGGATCCAAACTCACGTTAATCACAAAGAACTTGACAAACTGGAAACCCCTGGCATCGCTCTCTTCCTTTGTCGTCACATCCACAATATCCCGCTCTTCTTCTTCGATGATTTTATTCAAATCGTCATCGTAATCAACGAAATCGAATTCGTCCTCTTTCTCCTCGTAATCGATATTTTCTTCAATCTCTTCAAAATCTGGAGCCAAAGCAGACCACCTCTGTGGAATCACTATGGACCACATATACAACGTGCCTGAATCCATCCCGGTAGCCGTGATGCAACAACGTCTGAAATTCCAATCAACTTCGATCAATTCCTCGTTGGAACCTTCCAAGATCTTTATCAACGAACCCATGCCAGTTTCCCAAATGTAAACATCGTGGGTAGCACCCAAAGTCGAAGCACACAAGTATTCTGAGTTATGGTTAAACTTTACTGAATTCCATTGTAACCTGTTAACTGCATCCTGGTACCTATTTTCCAACTCTAAATTTATTTTGCGTTTCCCGTTCTCACCCTCTGTAACATTGAGTTTATACTGCCGTATTATTCTGTCACTCGAATTAATGGCGATCTTGCTTCCAATTGTAGAGAATTCTATACCTTTGATGTTTGAATTGCATATCTTGATCGATTTCACAGGTTGTAAAGTGGATCCATCAATTATATTCAACCAGCCTTTACTAGTACCATTGAAGATGAACTGTCCACTGATGTCGTAAACACAAGTTAAAGTCCAGTGCTTTCCAGACAGTTTCTTTCGACGCTTTGCACGCTGCTCATCTTCTTCATCCTCTGAATCGACAGGATCACCGTCGTTGTCTATACCTGCATCGCTATCGCTCCCGCTTGAATTGATCAACGGGTCTGTGTCTAGCTTGACCACCTTTATATTGTCGGCATCCCTAACGTCCACAAACACAGGATCATCCTCTAGTAAAGCCGCAACAAATTGGTAAGGTGTTTCTGAATTTGGAAGCAACATGGAGTTCCAAACAGGTCCTTCAAAGACAACACTCCTTATCACTTTCCCACTTTTCAAATCCCACAAGTTGACTTTCCAATCTCTAGATCCAGACAATAGATAACGTCCACAGTGAGACCAACATAGAGAAGTGATGGACCTTGTGTGGTCGTGTAGTATGGATATCGTACTATTGGTGTCGTTGTCTATGATGATGATCGTTCCATCTATTAGGCCCGAGGCAAGGTAATCACCAGACCTCGTTGACCTGATGCATGTCGAGTGGCCGTACAAGAGTGTCTGCGAGAGAATCTCCGGGTATTCTTTTGCCACCGCAAATGGATCCAACAAGGACAAATTCATCGTTGTCACTTATCACTTGATAGGTTAGAACAAACAAATAAACAGCGATAGAATCTCCACATATTGCAACAAAAAACAGGCCAACAAACCAACTTTTCATTTGTGGGCCCTGACAAATAACGCATCCACCGACCACAGATTACAACTCGTCGCGTCAAGCACTTTTTTTTTTGGCACTCTGGAAGCTGTGAGTTGAAATAGGCCCCATGTGTGCTGTCCGTTTCAGCTGCTTGTTTTTGCTCTGTCAACACCACCCACAGATTGATAGGCAAACGATCACACACATCAATTGAGAAATAGTAATGTTGAGCATTAAGAGTCCATTGGTGTTGCTGATGGTGGCATTGCTCGCCTTGCTGGCAATGCCTGCGCAGGCATCTCTCCACTTCTATTTGGAACCAAAAGAAAGCCAGTGTTTTTACAAAGATTTAACAAAAGATTCGGTTTTGATGATCAAGTATAAGATAGAAGTGTTTGATGGAACTCAATATCTGGACCCAAATAAGGATGGAAACAACCACAACGATGTCAACGTTTTCTTTACGGTGGAAGAGAAGTTCGACAATTACCACATGGTGGCTTCACAGACGGGATTGAGCGACGACTTCATCTTCACATCATTCGATTCAGGTGAACACAGAATCTGCCTGAAACCAGAAGCTAAAGGTTACCGTTTGAATATGAAAAGCAGAATTACTATCGACATGGATATGGGTACTTCGAAGTTGTTTGATAATCCAAACGTTATCCAAGGCGACATGTTCAGCCGAGTGACTCAATTGTACAAGAAATTGGAGCTACTAAAGCAGGAGTACAAATTATTTAGAAACAAGGAGGTTGATTTCAGAGATTTGAGTGAGAGAGTCAACTCCCGTGTCATTACGTTCATCGTTCTACAATTCGTCGTGCTAATTGGCATTGGATACTACCAATTGTACGACCTTAAAAAGTTCTTCTACAAGCAAAAGGTTGTCTAACGGATATTTGTTATATGTTAAATATTTTTTTTTTTACTATACTTAGTACCATTTGGACCACTAGTCCTACGTAGTCCAAAAATTGATTAAAATGATAACCCTTCTGTATACATACAACAACGACGAGTCTGTGGGACTGTATCCATTACGTAATTATGCAACAAATAATTTCATTATGCTGACGTCAACGGCAGAGATCTGCCTCCCTCTCCGCCAGCCTCAGAAAGCGGGCCGGCAAAAGTGAGAGGGAGAGAATTGAACAAGCCGGTATGACGAGTTCATAACCCCGAATCATCCATCACTTGCGCAGGAAGGCTGTTGAACATCAACCTTCCAGCAGAAGCATTACCAAACTAGAATGTCCAATAGTCCATTGCCTTCTCCATTGCAATCGCTTCCATCGAAACTCATATCCCAAAAGCATCTGGCACAGAATACAAGTGATTCCTCTGAATCGCCTCCACCAAAGCCACCAAGACCACCATCGCAAATGACATCACAGCACCAACAACAACAGCAGCAGCATCAACAGCATCAGCAGCAAACTGCACAGCAACAGCTTCCACCTCCTCCGCCTGCTCCACCTCACCCTCAACCGGCACAATCACAGCAGCAGCAGCGCATGTCTCCTCAAGCTGCCCTACCCCAGCAGCAGCAGCAGCAGCAGCAACAGCAGCAGCAACAACAACAACAACAATTACCACCACAACCACCAATGCCTCAAACTCTTCCTACCCCTGGCCAGCCTCCTAGATTAGAGAAGCTGCCGCCTGGAACAGAATTGGTTGTTGGTAAGCATAGAACAACGATTGTTAAGTACTTATCGGAAGGTGGATATGCACACATATATGTCGTTAAGATCCAACCAGAGGAGTACCATTCAGACATTGCTTGCCTAAAGAGAGTCATCGTTCCGAATAAAGAGGGATTGAACCAGCTTCGTGCAGAAGTGGAAGTGATGCAGAGGCTAGCATTTTGTGATAACGTTGTCAGGTACTACGATTCCAACGCAAGCCGAATTCCAAACACCCACTGCTATGAAGTTCTAGTCTTGATGGAGCTCTGCCCTAACAAATCGTTGTTGGATTACATGAACTCGAGGTTGGCCACCAAGTTGAGCGAACCTGAAATTCTCAAGATTATGATGGACATTTCCAAAGCCGTGTACGCCATGCATAAGCTAAAGCTAATCCATAGAGATATCAAGATCGAAAACGTCTTGATTGATGCTAATTATAGATTCAAGTTGTGTGATTTCGGTTCCACTTGTCCAATCTTGAGAGCTCCTAGAAATCAGCAGGAATTCCAGGTTCTACATAACGATTTGTTGCATCAAACTACTCCACAGTACAGAGCCCCCGAGATGATCGATTTATATAGAGGATTGCCAATCGATGAAAAGTCCGATGTCTGGGCACTAGGCGTGTTTTTGTACAAACTATGCTACTACATCACCCCTTTCGAAACTTCAGGTGAGTTGGCTATCTTGCATTCTGCTTACAAATTTCCTTCGTTGCCTAGCTTTTCTTCAGGATTGAAGAACTTGATCAACTTGCTATTGCAAGAAAATCCACAGTTCAGACCAAACATCTACCAAGTCATAGTAGAAGTTGGAAAACTAATGGGATTTGACGAAACATCCATTGGAGTGGATGACTTTTACGGTTCAGGTGCCTTCCGTTATCCTCCGCTAGACCAGATTCATCCTTTGATCGAGCCCTTCAGTGCCAGTCTGGTGCCAATGTTTTCTCCATTTAGAGCTACAGCGGCAGATACTATAGAGATTCAAATGGCGTTGCAGAAGAGACAACAACAGCAACAACAACAGGTGAGACAGCAACAGCAACAAGAAAAATTGCAAGTCAGACCACCTATTGTGAATTCTGGTGTGTTGAGCATTCCTGGTTCCCCAAACTTGGGTAGTGCGTCTATGTCGAGACAGAACACTCAAGGATCATCATCCTCGTTCCTTGACCATGCCGAAGAAAGGTTCCCAGATTTGGATCAGACAATCTCTACAACTTTTGAAAATTTACCTCCACAACAGGTGCAATCGAAAGTAATTGCAAGACCAAACATAGTTATTGATCAACTGCCTCACGATACTCTACAACAGAGACAGTATTCTGATTCGAAATCGAAGAAGAGATCATCCAACAATCCCTTCCCTTACAACTCATCACAGAGTCCGGATAATTCCGATATGTTGGTCCAACAGATCAGTGGCGCTTCGATTTCATCAATTCCTCCTCAACAATCGAATAAGCCACTGATCGAGTTATCCCCTGGCCAGCCACAACCTGGATACCAAAAGGGAGAGATATTTCTGCAAACTTCAGCATCGTCTTCGAACCAAGAACCGCCGTCCCCAATTCTCCAAGATGCTGGAGGTTACTCACTAGATGGGAACATGAGTAATTTAAACCTCATATCTTCAGGCTCCACACCAAACCAGCTGACGGTGAAACCTGTCTCCGGTTCGTTGTCAAGAACTAGTTCTCTGAAATTCTCGAAGAACAATCCTTTCCCAATCTCTACTGGTGGCCAACAGCAGGGACCACCACCACAACCGCAAGGACAATCTCAACAACAACAACAGCAGCAGCAATCCCTACAACAACAGACCTCACCTAACAACAGAAAGATACTTCTAAACATTCAGCCATCTCACTCGGGTGCTACCACACCACAGACCACTGCTCATAGTTCAATTCCTTCTGGACTATTGGGTAGCGTAAAGCAAACTAGGGCCACTAGCATGAACAGCAATCTAAACAATTCCGGTTTCAGTGTTGGGGGTCCAGGCGTGGTTGGTGCACAAGATTTCCTTGGAGTTGATAACGGGAACTTCCCATTCAGTACGAAAAAGTATAGCTTATCAACAGAACAGTTGCGGGAGGAAGTTGTTGATTTTAGTGACGATGAATCCAGCAAAGTTTCTGGTGATAAGACAATCATCCCTGCTTCAACCTCGTACGTTAATGGGTACGAAAAAGCCATAAAGAGAAATTCCAGTGACAGTATTTCGGGGAGTGAAGGAGAATTGAGTATCGTTGAACTCGGCGTCGATCGTGCAAAGAAGAGCAGCACCTAATGTCCAGAAGTTTTTTGAACGAAGCATAATATGGAATGAAGTGCATTATGTTAGTTATTACAATCATCATCATATTTTATTTTACCTCTTTTTGGTTTTTCTTATGTTTTTTTTTTTTTTTTTGATTATATTTTTTTATGTTTTTATCTTTTCACATCAATTTACATATACAACTTATTATTTGCGATTATATTCTTTTGGTAATATTTAGGATAACGATATTAAAATGAAGCTGAAAAAAAAAAGAAAAAGCGCAGAGAAAAACTAAAGATATCATAATGAAAGAAAAGAGGTACAAAACGCTAAAAATAGAATAGAAAAAAACAAACCAAGTAAACCTAACCTAACGGACCAATAAAACAAGGAAAATACAAAAACAACATGATTTTTTCTTAATAAACTATCTCTAAGTTTAAAGATTCTATCTATAATTCATCCACAATAGTTTGATTGCCCACCACAGATGGCCCCCAGATCTTCAGAGTTTCGACCTTCTCAATCAAATTACCAGCCAGTGGACGAAAGAAGGAGTTCACACAGTACAAGACAAAGCAGAAAATGGTGAAGATGACTAAATGTAACATACGAGACTCATTCTTTGTTAACATGTAATGTGGAAAGAGGAAATAATAGAAGCCGTAGATGTACTGTATGGTGTCGAACATGTTGAATGATATCCAGTCTTTTGTTTTTTTTGTTAAATATGTGCTGTGATAGTTGGTGAAGTGGTTTTTAACGAGCTGCGTATACCCGAACAGTCGGATGATAAATCGAGCAAAGAGCAGAGAAACAAAGGGATGAAAAACGAAATAAATGAGGGAACAAAGTATCTCCAGCAGTTGATTAACCAGGTTTGCAAACGGATAGGTAAATTTGTCTATATTATATACGATAAAAGAAGTTGGTTATCCGAACCGAAGTCGCTATATATATATATATATATATAATATG
This sequence comes from Ogataea sithepensis, assembly GCA_030564825.1. Classification (NCBI taxonomy): domain Eukaryota; kingdom Fungi; phylum Ascomycota; class Pichiomycetes; order Pichiales; family Pichiaceae; genus Ogataea; species Ogataea sithepensis. The sequence continues at coordinate 180,375 of JAJMAB010000003.1, read as the reverse complement.
TTTTTCTTTTTTTTTCACGTACTCGCGATCGCTGGCAGAAGCAGCCTGCATACATATACGTCGCGTGGTGGGATCAATTCTTTCGTAGGACAATCTGTTGCACTGCACGTTCAACTAACAACTCGCTCGTATAACAATTTTGCAACCTGTAAGAATATTGTGAACTGTGAGCAAGCATCAGAAGCTATAGTTAGTGCAGTTAGTAGTAGCCCGCGCCACGGTGCGACCGTTCGTGTCGCATGCCGTCGTCTCTTAGTAGCATCTCGCTTCGGTCTTGCCTGTTTGCTCGGTAGATGTTCGGATACTATTCACACGGTATGGCCCGAGTCGTTCTTGCCCCCTCTTACATATTATCCATCCTACTGTTCTCTACCCTAGTCTCTGAGAAACTTTAATGAATGTATCAAGGGTCAAGACGGACCGTTTGGAAAATTGTCATTATACCATGCAAATTGTAATCCTGTGTGTAATCATGATACTCCTTCTCCACGGGTTGCCAATTTAATTCCTTACAGATTTCCTAAATAGGTGCGACATGTTACACACATAATTCATGATGTTTCTATATATATATTATATATATAATATATGTATACGAATTAGTTTTTAAATATATAAGTCGACGGTAGTCTCTGAGTAATAGTGATAATAGTAATAGTATGTATTTTTGCTTTTTTTGTTCGTAAACAAAGGACTCTAATAATAAATAGAAGCACCAGTAAAAAAGGAAAATGTAAACTACACACATCTTGGTGTGTAGTTAGCAACCTCCCATTTTCCTTTTGTTCTAGTTAAAAACACTTGACATAAAAAAAGGCAAAACAAAAAAAATGTTCTAGGTCATAGACAGAAAACAAACAATGATAGTAAGAAAAACATAATAGTAATAAAGATAAAAAAAATAATAATAACCGTTTCATTTCATGTCACCTTCCATCGCCATCATTCATAAAGTTTAATGGTGGGCTTCCTCTTCTCCTTCTTCAAAGACGAACCAGTCATCTGGTTTGTATTCAGCAGCAGAAGTTCCTTCAGCAGCATCAACAACTTCAACTGGAGCGGAATCGTATTCAGCTAATGCATCGGCACCTTCAGCTTCTAAAGCCGGAACTTTAGCTGCAGTTGGCAATTTCCATGGCTTGGTAGCTGATTCAGCAGATGCAGCAGAAATTGGAGTTGGCTTGAAAGCCTTCAATTCCTTGACGTACAAGTCAGAAACCAGGTTAGCTCTTGGAACAGAAAGAGAAAAAAATCTCTTGGAAACGGCAATTCTCTATTTTATATATATAAGATCTATATGTTAGTACTTTTGTTATATTTATTATACAACTCATGAGCTGAAAGCTGATTTTGGAATCAATTCATTAATTTGAATGGAGAAGTGTGTTCAAAGTCTATATTTATTGCTTCAATCAAGGTGGAAATATTCACTTACTCTTTCGAGCTTGATATTCATGGTGGTTTATCGATGTTTACATCTTGTTAGTCCAAACACATGATATAAAAAAATCAATAATTCATCAGTAAATTGCCAAATGTGTAATATCATTGTTTAGTGAACACACTTAGTTGTAGCTAGGTTGTTGATTTTATTCCACGTAAAGTTGGGTTGAAAGATTTACAGGTTTGAGCTTGAGCTTTAACCAAGCAGCAGAAAATGCACTACTTTATCAGACAACCAATTCAATTGAACTTGTCACAATTGACTGTAAATATCCCTGGATCCAATTGTAATTAACACTGATGTTACATTATGTAGTAAAAACCGTTCAAACCGTTCAAACCCAGTGACACGAACACATTCTCTCCAAATTGAATTGCAAACAAGATTTGCACAAAGACATACGGTAGATCTGGTAACTAAAGAGAACATTGTATCTTGCTTGTAATAAATGTCAACCGAAGACAACAAAACAGCCAATTGCACGGTAAACGAGACAGATCTTAACTACTGTGTACGGTTTAGCTAATGAACCTCCCAAGTGTCCTTCCTCCCTCACCGCACCAGCGCTCGCTGTGCTATGCGCCCACACAAGATTTGGACGCATTTCGTTGGTTGGCAAGAGTGGCGTGCCGGGCTGCCTAACCAACCCTCACACTTTTTGATTTTTTCTTCTGCGTGGTGCCGATATGTTAGTGGCACGTGCTTCTGTTGTGACAGACCTTTTTTATTGTGCAGAGGTGTTTTGCAATTAAGTATACGTTATATCTTACATGTTTTTTATTCTTCTATATATATTATATATGTATATATGCAAGGTATTAGCTGTAGGTTAATAACTAGCGCCCGCTCGTCTCACGCCTGGCAATAGCTCTCTCAATCCACACACCCACGGCACACAGATACACATGCCGTCAGCTGTTGCTTAATGGCCACAATATATCAGTAATGTTTGGTTTCCAGCTTGTTGTGCTATTGTTCTCCTCTGTAGGGTTTGAAAAGCTCAATTGCATAGTTAAGACCACTTAACGAGTTGTAGAGGAGGTCAAGCTCTACTTAATTTCTTGGATTTAAAGTTTTAGATGGATTTTGCAAAAAATGCAAACTATATTAAATATTCAGCTACATAAGATAGTTGATGACCAATTGGCAAGTAAAAAGAAGATTTTAACTTTCAGTCAAAAACTACGAGTACCAATCGGTCAGCAGCATATAAAAACACAAACGAAGAAAACTTTCAACCATTACAGTTGATCGCCAACTTCCCTCAATGAAAAATAATGGATGAAAGTAATAATGAAAATAATAGTTATATTAAAACAAAAAAAACGACAAAATACTTTGAGAACAAGTAAAGATCAGTGATCCACTTGTAAATTTTTTCCTCTAATAAATACTTTATTTTGATTATAAGTCAGCGTCATCTTCGTCTGGCAATGGCATGGCAGCGGCTTGATCCATTTCAGCTTGGTACTTAGCCATCAAATCGGCGTCAACAGTAACTTCTGGTGGAGCCAAAGCTGGTGATTCAACAAATTCTAGTTGGGAGTTACCAACCAACTTTCTAGCCAACCATAAGAATGGCTTTTCAAAGTTGTAGTTGGATTTAGCAGAAATATCAAAGTATTGTAAGTTCTTCTTTCTGTGGAAAGTGATGGTCTTTGCTTTGACTTTTCTTTCCTTGACATCGACCTTGTTACCACATAAAACAATTGGGATGTTTTCGCAAACTCTGACCAAATCTCTGTGCCAGTTTGGAACGTTCTTGTAAGTGATTCTTGAAGTCACATCGAACATGATGATACCACATTGACCGTTAATGTAATAACCATCTCTCAAACCACCAAATTTTTCTTGACCTGCTGTATCCCAAACATCGAATTTGATTTCACCAAAGTTGGTGTAAAAAGACATTGGGTGAACTTCAACACCTGAAGTGGCCATATATTTCTTTTCGAATTCACCGGTCAAATGTCTCTTGACGAAAGTGGTCTAAAATATTGAAGGAATGGATTAATGTTAGTTCTTCATCTTTGTTAAGATAAAATATGATCAATACTGACAAAATATTTTCGAAACCAAGTTAGAGATCGATTGGCAGATTCTGCGAAAAACTATGTTTTGAAAAGAAAAAACAAAGACAACTGTTGTACGGAAAGATGCAAAAAGGACATATAGTTTCAATATTCCCAGATTATTGGAATTATGAATTATATTTTGGATAAACTGCCATACAATTTATAATTTTGCTCCAATGATCCAAACCAACCTGATTCAAAAATAGAGTAGAAAGTAATCAGTAAATGAAGCTCCGTGCTTCACACCCAATGTCGCCTCAAAGGGTACGTATAATACTTACCTTACCGGTACCACCATCACCGACTAAAACTAACTTGAAAGTAGGAACTTGTTGAGCAGACATTTTTGTTATGCGTTAATTAATATGGTAAACTATGCGGGAACCACTACTATCCTGAAAGTGACAAGAAGACGATTTCAACAGATCGATCGATCTATCTATCTTGCCAGTTGGACCTTTTTTTTTGCGTCTGGAATCTGAGATGTTTGCTGAGAAAATTTTACATGAAAGGAGGCTGATGTCAGCTATAAACTTGTTTTTTGGCAATTTGTATAAGATTTACTTATGTAATACAATAGAAGTTGAGAGAATTTCTTTTTAGGGGCGCCCACCACAGACAGACGAGAAGCTAATTAGAATTTAGGAACAGTTTTGAAAAGCGGCAAAAACCGTCCCGACTGCCCCCAAGTTCCAACACTCGCAGTCGCAACTTGCAGATCGCGTTTCTCGTTCCCTCCTTTGTATCAATATTCCCCTGGTTATATACACACCTTTGTCTAAATCAATAAACTTACCGTATTGCAGAGTTTGGGGACATTTGTCTTAAGTGAAACCGGATGAAAGTAAGGATGAACTGAGCAGCCAAATTGAAGAATAAACAACGCAACCTGGCGATGCTATTGTACCAAAGAATTATGCTAGTTAAAAGTCCATCTCCCGTTCTTTTATTTGGTGTGGTCGTGGACGCTATAATACTGGCATGGCTGTGTGTACCACTATAGCTGTCAGGATGTATTATATATATATATATATATGTAGAATTTAGCTATACCTGCTAGCCTCCACTATCTGGAGATATCTAGTATCTGGGTGCCCTAGATGTAGTGCAGCCATCCCTCTGCAGAAGCTTGACTCTTACTTAACAATAAATACGGTAATAAATGAGACAGTTAAGCCTTTTGCTTCAGCTTGCATATAGATTCTACAATCTACAGGTCCAATTGTTAGACCTCCTGCACCGATTTTATGACCTTCAAATAGATGCTACGTATTTAGTAAAATTGTACAATATCATTAAAATACGAAAATCATATTCGTTTATATATATATATATACATACATAGGTAGTGATGTAGTTGACATATTAGAAGCTACTCCAGCTTTTCTTGATGGAGTCTCATAGTTTCTTGTATTCGTTTCTTCTCCTCAACTAAGTTGTAATGAAGCGCGCTGGCTGGAGGATGGGGGAGACCCAGTACAGTAGGTGGAGGAGGCATGTAGTTTTGTGGTAGATTAATAGGAGAGGTATGATTCTGATTGTGCTGTTGATAGCCATGTTTGTGTGGGCCGTGACTGTTGTGCCCTCCTCCCCCATTATGAGTGGGTTTAGCAGTCGATTCCGTTAATTGTGGTTCAAATCCTGGCATACCTAAATAATGCTTGTCAAAGTTATATTCCCAAGGTAATTCTGATTTTGGGACCAAATTATGATCTTTAGCTACTTGTTCGTAATAGTCACAGTATAACTTGATGTGGTTCTTGCCTGTCAAATGCCTCTTACGCACACTTAATGAGTCTGGGGTCAAATATGACCTACAATAGTCGCAGTAATATTTAGACATCTCTCTTCAGGAAATAAGGACAAAGTCTGCTCGATAAATTATAAAGCAGTGAAAAGATACCAAATGGTTGTGAATTAGAAAGGTTGAAAAACCCTAATATATTGATCGATCCAGTTCTATGATCATATAAAACTGGAAATAAATTCTTGTCTCATCATCGCTGACCAAAAGCTTACCAAATCTACTTTGATACGTTGTGGCGTTTTTTCCAATGCGAAACGTGAACGAATATCGAATGAATTAAAATCTGGGAGTTGTTGAAGGGTATAACGGCAATTCACTTTTGATTGAGTTACTCTTTGTTTCATTGCATCATTATATCAAATTCCGATCTGTACAAGATGATTGATTATTCTGAATACTTGCCAATAGTTTATAATTCCACGTCGAAAACAATTTCTTTGGAGGAAAGTGTAAAGGCTTCTGAATATGCAGAATTGGACCTTGAAGTCAATCAATTAAACGTCATGATAAAGGATTTGATAAACTCAAATTATGATGTTCCACCACCTCCAACCAAAGAATCGTATACTAAGAACTTATCCATGATGATCAAAAAGATGCACGAAAGCGCTGTTGCATCTATGAGAGCAAAGAAATTCCCTGATGCTGCTAAACAATTCACAGTTGCCTTGGGATTAAGCGCAGCTAGATTTAAGTTTGAAAGTTTTCAAGGTACTATATCTGAGGTTATGATTAATCTAGCTGGTAGAACGGATGCTAATATGATGCAAGGAAAATGGCTCGACGCCTACATGGATTGTGAATTAATGTGTAATTTGGCAGCCAACGTTCCAGACAACCATCTGAGAAAAGGTGTTTGTTGCGTTAAACTTGGTAATTTGCAAGAGGGAAAGTCCGATTTTGAACGAGGACTATGCTTTAATCCAAAACACCCTAGATTACTTGAAGAATTGGCTAATGTCAAAAAACTAATAGATGAAGAGAACGGTGAATTGTAACGTTACTAGATACCGCAAAACACTTTTTGTTTTCTTCTAATATTCCTAGCTCTGTATTTAATATTACTATTTCCTAAATATTTTGTTTCCTATTTTAATTTTAATCTGCGATGTATGGTAAGAAACGATCATGCAATAACATTGGCCAAATCTTGTAAACGATGGTTCTCTAAACTACCCATCATCTGTAAACATTATCAACATATTAGCGGAAAGATCTATTGCGAGGACTGCGATCCTCAAGTGTGGTCGTTGCAGGAGTTTCCTATCGGTCCCTTGAAGGCTGAGGAACCATGCTGAATCTGATAGTGGATCAAGACTACGTAGTACGGGAGTCGGGACATCAATTGCAATTTACACTTTGACGCGTCGATGACATAAGCATACATTATCGATAGGGATTGGTATCAACTGAGTCTTGACTGATGGATGGACTGTGCCGCGTATCAGAGTAGTCTAGCAGAAAAAAACTGACGCAAGAATAAGACAGGTACCATCACCGTTTTGCGCAAGTTTTGGTGAATCCTTCCTCTTCAAAAAGATCACAAAGAAAAAGTTGGACTTTTTAGATCTTTTTGTAAGGTGTCCTTAGGTGTCCTTGAGACAGACATATTTTGAACGCCTGCCAAAATGACGACAGCCATGGACCGTGCCAAAGACATCTTTGACTACCGGGGAACCAGTGAAGATGATTTGTCCTCCACTGATAGCGACGACGACTCACCATCTTCTGGATCCATAAAATCTACGAGTAATGCAGAAGATTTACCACTAACAACACCTACAAATATTTCTACCAAGAAGAAAAGAAGACAAAGGGTTTTAAAGTTTGGTTCTGCTTCGAGTTCAAGCGATGATGATGAATTCCATTCTATGCCTAGTGGTCCACCATCCATCCCAAATAGCCCAAGGCAATTACCAACTGATTTAAATACAGATGAATACGAAAAAATATCAAGCGAAATAAGCAATAGATCGATTTCGAAGAATGTGACTGAAAATCCCGGAGATGGTCTTGATATTGACCCGGACTACGAGATTTCGCAAGTTTTGGAAGGTTCCAATTTGCGCCCTTTCTTAAGAGCCAGCCAAACTCCGCAAGTTGTAGGAAACTCTCCTATTCCTGATGCTACATCTGCAGAACGGGCTACCGAAGGTCCTGCTTTGGGAACTGGACTATCCCCAAATACAAGATTGAGCTCGCTCACCGACACATCAAATTATCATTCAGGTGAAAGAGGCCCCTCATTTAAGCTTGTTCAAAGTGAAACAAGCCCAAAACAACCAACAATCTCAATCAAAGATCAAAGTCCATTGATTGCAAGAACATCGAGCGCGGATTCCTCATCTTCAGTTGCTCCTATAAAGGGCGATAACAGTTCTACTTCTTCTGTCGATGTGATTGAAAGGAACGAAGTTGATATACCTAAAGTTGAATTAATAGAGGCACCTGAACTGATACCAACTAATAACCATACTGATCAACTGTCTAAGGAAGAACAATTGAATGACGATCAATCAGCAGTTCCTTCACACAATGAGCAATTGAATTCAATACGAAATGAACCGACTTCGATTGCCGAGAGTTCGCTATTACCCATTTACAATAACGACAGAGATTTGCTGCCTATTGAAAAGCTAGAATCTTTCACAACTTCTGCTTCTAGGCAAAATAGTGAAACAAAGCGACTAACCGACATATCACACACAGACTCGGATTCAGTTATCAAGAAACGTAAGATGGAACTCGTGCATGATATCATAGATTTAACTTCAGACATTTCGGAGGATGATCAGATGGTGATATTATTGGATCGTGGTAAAGATGGTGTTATTAATCCTGAAAGCTATCTGAATACTGGTGCACTGAAAGCTGAGAAGGAGAATCTAGATAATACCGGTCGGAAAAGGGATTATATAAAGGGCGAAGGAAATAATGATAATCAGAATGCTCTTCATAACAATAACAATAACAATAACAATAACAATAACAATAACGATAACGATTACGATGACGATGATGATAATGATGATGAAATTATAATTACAGGTACTGCAAAAGTGGCAGATTTTAAATCGCAACCACTTGCATCTGCATCTATGCAAACCTCAGTGGGAAACAGCTTGATGGTCCAAGTTTCTACGTCTAATCCTCCAAAAATAGAAACAACGCCCGAAATGAGAACGAGGTCCCCCTATCATTACTTGCCGTCTAGTATCCGACATCCATCGGACGTCAGATACATTCGTCCTTTACGGGCATACCCTACCCCTGTTCCAACGTTTGATAGGAATGTTGAATTGATACCAACTGAATATGCGACTGCCTTGAGACTCGTTGAGTGTGAATCTAAGTTGCGTGATAGTATTACCAAGCAAACAGAATTAATTGGTAGAAATAGAAGATCTTATCAGACGACCGCTGGCTTGTTGAGAAGCCGTGGGACAGCTTGTACGCCGACGGAAAAGCATGTCTATACTTCAAGGATGGAAACATTCTCCAAAGAAAACGAAAGGATAGAGAGGCGTCTAGATAAATCGCGAAGAACACTTCATAAAGTTCAGGTCAGCTTGTATCAGATATATACAAATCGCATGAATAGCATTAAGTGGCGCAACCAGCAATTATATCCTGACAATCCAACTCCATACTCGCAGGCCAAAGAGGAAAAATTAAAACAAATGAAGCTGGATTACTTTGCTAAAATTAGAGACCCCAGACATGATCCTGGTATAATAATGGAGGATGAAGAACGAGAATACAAGGAACTAGAGAACGTTTTAAGACGAGAATATAATCTGGAGAATAATCCGTTTACCCATTACCACCCATATTTTGGTCCCGTTGATCGTTATGGAAATCCAAGATATTATACTCCAGTCACTGAGGGTTTGGATCAGCGGATTGACGATGATCAAGAATTGATGATTCATATCAACAACAACCCTTATACCACTGTATACAATAGATTTGCCATGCCATCATATAACGAGAGGGAGGAGGAGAATTTGAAGGATCTCCTAGATGGTATAAAACCTGATGAGACATATGAAGGTGGTACGGATAACACACCCAAAGAACTGTGTATTTCTTTATTGAAGCATCAACGCATTGGTTTGAAGTGGATGCTCGATAAAGAACAATCACCTAACTGTGGTGGAATTTTGGCCGACGATATGGGGTTGGGTAAAACTGTGCAAGCCATCTCTCTTCTGCTCTCTAATAAAGCCGAAGGTAATGGCTGCAAAACCAATTTGGTGGTGGCACCAGTCTCTTTGCTGGCACAATGGGATCAGGAATGCAAATTGAAAATCAAGAATGAAGTGAATTTCAAGACATATATTTTTCATCTGCAAAATAAAGCAAAAACGTTCAAAGAATTGAAGAAATATGACATAGTGCTAATTTCATACAACACTTTGACATCTGAGATGAAGAAGCATTTTGCATTGTCTTTGGCTGAAATGAAGAGTAATAATCGGGGTGGTTTACCTGAGGGCGGAGGAGAAAAGTACAAATCTCCATTTTATTCCTCGGATGCCAATTTTCATAGAGTTATATTAGATGAGGCTCAAATGATCAAGAACAAAGCGACACAAACTTCGAAATCAGTTGCTCTATTGAAATCTACTTACAGATGGTGCTTGTCTGGCACACCGATGCAAAATAACATTGATGAGTTGTATCCCTTGCTACGGTTTTTGAGAATCAAGCCTTACAACGATGAGGATAGATTCAAACATGCGATCTCCAACCAGATGACTAAGAATTCATTTGGGCAGAAACAAGCGTTAAAGAAGGTTCAGACTATATTGACTGCTATTTTATTGAGAAGAACAAAAGATAGTCAAATAGATGGCAAGCCAATCCTACAACTACCACAGAAGCATACGATAATTGATCATGTTGAGATGGGGGATGAGGAGAAGAATTTTTATACAACATTGGAATCGTCGTCTGCCATGAAAGCTGACAAGATTTTGAATTCGAATAAGGGGGAAGGGGGTGGTCTAGGTGCTTACAGTAGCATTTTGACCTTGCTATTGAGAATGAGGCAATCCTGTGATCACCGTTACTTAGTTGACATTGGTGAAGATAAGGATAGGGAGCTGCGCAGTGAAAACGCAAAGCAAGGCTTTCAGGCCGCTCTAAGGTATCCTGACGAGGTCAGGAGAAATATACTTGAAGAGCGGGAAGAAGGCTTTACGTGTCCTATTTGTTATGATTCCATAACGTCCGATTCAAAAGTTATGTTGCTAAGTACGTGTGGTCATGTTATCTGCAGCGACTGTATCGACCAATTTTTTGAGGATAACGCAGAGTTCGAATGGAATGGGGAAAAAACTGCTAAATGTTATATGTGTAACAGATCTTCGTTTCAAAATTCAACTTGTGATTTGCGTATATTCGATGCAGCAGTGGTGAAACAGATGAGCTGGAAAGAAACGCAGAAACATTTAGGTTTGAACCAAGTCAGTTTGAACAAAACCCAAAGAATTGCTAGAATTCAGAGTTTGATCGATAGCAATGGAGGGAAGATAGTGATGACTGCAAAGATCAAGAAAACTTTGGAATTGATCGAATCTATTGAACAGAATTATCCTGGCGAGAAGGTAATTATATTTAGTCAATTTACCTTGATGTTTGATGTTCTCCAATTCTTCTTGACAGGTAGAGGCATTGACTTTTTAAGATATGACGGTACAATGAACGTTGCTGATAAAAATGATACGATTACTACATTCTACCAAAACCCCGATAAGAAGGTATTGTTGTTGTCTTTGAAAGCTGGTAACGTTGGACTAACATTGACATGTGCATCACACGTCATTATCTTGGAGCCTTTCTGGAACCCGTACGTCGAGAAGCAAGCTCAGGATAGAGTACATAGAATTTCCCAAACAAAGGAAGTTTATGTGCATAGAATTTTAATTAAGGGTACTATTGAAGATAGAATAATGGACTTACAGAGAGAAAAAGAGGAAATGGTTGACTCTGCTTTGGATCCTGAAGGCAGAAAATCAGTTACGAGATTGAGTAGATCTGAAATAAGATATTTGTTTGGTATGACTGATCGTCGTTAATAAAAAATGATTTTTTTTTTTTTTTTGACTTTTTGTTTTTAAATATATGATGCTTTCAATATTGTACAAATGCGAATAGGTATTCATAGGGTTTAGTAATTTACACGTTAGGTTAAAGCATACGCTGTGTGAAACAGGGGTATACATTATATATACATGTATAATTTATGTATAAATTATATATATATTATATATTATTCTAATAAAATAAACTGGAACTGAATCAATATATATATATATATATAGATAGATAAATATTATATAAAGAAACACGGGGTGTATTGTATTTTGTTCGGGAGTAAACATCGGTTGCAGGATTGTCTCTTACCGATCGTTTCTATATAGTATACATGGTGCATTCATAAATTTCTCCAAACTATAATTGAAAACTACAAATAAATTTGTTGGGGTTTTTTGGCACCGATTGACCAGCCAATTAAAATTCACATAAAGAGCATGATGGCACCAATCAAAGAGCATACGATAGTGCACATTCGGAATCCACAAAATAAACAAAAAATAAAGTTACCCACAGATTAAAGGAACAAATTAGTAACTTTAAGTTAAGGGAGATCCAATAAATATAAACTACAACTACCATTTATATATATATATATATATCTATAATATATTCAACTGATTTCCAAAGGTGATAGCGGACTTCGAGAAAGCGAAAATTTCCGGGCCGATGTTGGTGGCAGACGAGAAAAAATATCTGAGTCCGAAGAATCGAGTCGAGATGTTTTCTATCTTCCGCTGTAATTTCTAACTTGGCACGTCCTGTTAAATAATTTAAATAACGACTTGCGAGAATATAAGATATGTTGGTGACGTCCAATATGATTCAAACTCTTCGAAGGAACGTGATTCACAACATCTTCGATCGGGTATAACATAGGGTGACGGTGAACAAAGGCACAGGAGGTGCTACACCCTTTCCCCAGATTTAAACCAGGTGGCAAATAGCCATATGAGGAGTCGAGCTAGCGAGGCTGGATGAATGGACACCGGGTGCCAGATTGCTCGCTGGAATCAACAGATAATAAATCTTCTTTAAAGTTATTGTAAGCTCTCTGTTTGGTGCGCTGGCAATGTGGCTGGTCCTGTACACTCACTGTATGGTACCCGCGAAGAGAAGCCGTGGCAAAATTTGCAAGGAACAGTGGGGCCAGCCATGGTTAAGGGGAGGTCAGCGACTCATCCCCCGCCGAAGGAATGGGGGGTGCCTTATGGTGTCTGTAAGAGATGGGAGAGAAAGCCTACAATATATTGATTGGTAAAGCAGCTCGGTGTCGTAACGTTGCGTCAGCCGTGCCGTGGTGTTAACGGCGATACTCATAGACCAGGACTCACACCTTAAATAACTGAATCTATATATATATATATATATATATATATATAATATATAATATATAATATGACAAAGAGATGTAATCATAATCCTAGCTGTTCCTCTGCAACGACAGACAAACAATTTACTGATCGCACAAAGATAATTCGGGAGGGATCGAATAATGATACGGCTGGACCGAGAAACGAGTCCCGACTCCCAATTTCCCAAATCCTGGGGGCTCTAAGTCTTGTCCGGCCAGTAGTTAACACGGGTCTCCCTCCGTGGCGGAGTGTCCGGTACCACCGTGGCACGGTGGCCCTCCCCTGGTTTGACGGCCATAGAGCACGGTTGCTGAATGGTATCCTCCCGTCGTCGGACGTTGGGCGGTTACCGGACGGCGGACAGGCACCAATTTTTTCTCGAGTCTTAGCAATTCTTGAAGAATTTGCACGATCTGAGTTACTTGCTGCAAGTATACTAAAAGATGAAAGAGGAGTGTTTGACCATATTCGCTTCCCATTTGGGAGTAGTTCAATTTATAATATATATATATATATTTATTATATATACTCCGAAACTTCAAACTTTAAATGGTACACACACTCCAATCTCCGTCTTTCTTGATATATACATGAGATATATACACAGTTCCTCTGGTAAGGTTAGATATAGTATATATACATGATGTACATTATATATATATATTGTCTCGTCCATCCCAGCGCCCATGCTCTCCGTCCACCCACCAACTACACCCCCACACGACCCCTCACACACCCCGTAGCTAAGACCATACCCCCTCCCGCCGGCTGCTGCAGCGCACCCCAGGCCCCCGGGCCCCACATGGCACACGCCACCCGCCCCCGGGCAGTCCCCCGAGAGCCAGATCCGATTCTGCTACGATGTGTGGCAGGTCAGCCTGGCGCGCCCCCTCCATTAGTGTGCGTCGCACGCGGCACGCCCCACCCCCGCCAGAGAACAAAAGGTTGCACAATAGAGGAGGGAAAAAAATGCATATTATATATTATATAAATTTATATATGTATATATATATTATATAGTATATATATATATTCATATATAGGTTGTAAATTTTGAGACACCAATTTCAAGGAGCTGTGTATAGTTCTCGATCTTAACTCTGGGTTCCTCCGATCATGTTAAATTAGCAGGTGGACATCATATACTTGCCAGTACCTTATCTTTGATACCCCCTCTACCTGATTTCCTCTGCTGTTGCGCTTTGTTTCGTTCATCTACCCATCCACCATATTTCATCTGTTGGGTTTTAGGGGTTTACATATTGCACATATATTATATATATAATTTTTTGTCAATTGGATCAAAAAAGTTGATTACTTCGACAAGTTCTTTGAATAAGTACAAGTCAATCACTTCATATCACGCACCTTCATTCTAGAGTGTTTATATACCGGCAAACGAAACCTACCTATAAGTTGTAGAGACTTTCTTCAGGAAGACAAAGATGTCCAATTCAGCAACTGCCACAACGACTAGCTCAGTAACAACATCGCATCCTTCAACTTTAATTCCTCTCTCACCTATTTCCGAACACAACAACTCACCCCCTACTGCTAAACAACTTCATGATACTAAAAATGTCATTCTTTCGTCGGAGGACACCGGTTCTGAACTATCAACCGAACACGGGAAGGACTTGTCTGGTTCTAGTCTCGTTAAATTGGAACCATCCACCTCCCCTACCAGTGGTACTGGCGACTCATCAAGTTTGAAAGTGAAAGACAAAAAGGGTAGATCCACCTCTTGCTATCTCTGTCAGAAGAGAAAGCAGAAGTGTGATCAGAGAAGCCCAAGCTGTACGAACTGTATCAAAGCTAATATACAATGTGTTCAGCCTCCACGTTACGGTGCCAGCAACAAACCAAATGCCAAAGACGAATATACCATTATGTTAGAGAAAAGAGTCAAACAACTAGAAAAACTGTTGGATTCCACTACACAGAAGGTCGCCACTTCGACAGATAGTTCGCCAAATTCAAATGATAATAAACCTTTGAAATACAGAAAGATCAGCCCGCTACTACAACAACACAATCAAGATGACCAGGATGCTGGAGCTAACACTAATGAAAGTGATAAAATCACGAAAGTTCCGCAACCAGTTCAACCAAATATAAACCAATCGACTGCGGTTCATGTCTTGCAGCAGCAACAGCAACAGCAACACTCCCAGTTAACCCAAATAATATTACCGCATTTAAATAGTCACCAACGTCTTCCGTTGATCAACCAAGCGTCAGGAACATTCGTTAATGAGTATGACAGTTTATTGAATATACCATGTGATGAATTTCTTGCTGCTAATACTACCAAGTACAGTAACTCCTTGATAGCCAACTACAATCTGAAAACTTTCTTGAATGCTGATCCGATCTTCAACATTGATGTCAAATTATCCAAACAACTATTGGACATTTACTTTGCTTTGTTGCAATATAAATTTCCATTATTGAATGAAATGGATGTGGTGAAGTTCCATAATGATTACTTTAGTAACGTCAAGTACAAGAATCAAGATGAGTATCATTTTAATTGTGCCAGAATGTTTTTGATTTACTCTTTGAGTGCTCTGTTGCACAACACGACGGGTAAATATAGAGGTCCGCCACCCTCTAGATTTTTCTCAAGTGCGTTGAGACACATCATCTTCTTTGACAACATAACAAAATTGCAAAAAATTGAGATTTTAATTTTGCTATGCTTTTATTTGATCAGAACTGATAAAGATTCAAACGGATTGTACGATGTTGTATCCGATGCCATGAAGATTTGCATTAGTTTGAAGTTGCACAAGAGTAAAAGTTATTCTGGTATATCTAATGAATTGAAGGATACACAGATGAGATCTTTTTGGTGTGCTTTCTTATTAGAGAAAGCCATTGGTATTGCGGTTTCGAAACCATTTGTACTAAAAGAAAGCAAAACAGATGCAAATTTGCCACTATTTGACTACGAGCCTTCTAAGGCCATCCATCCAGGCAATGGTACAACCTTTATCAACCAATCAATTAAAATTAGAAGAATCGAGGCGAAATTTATTGAAAGGTTGAATATACTCGGTTCAACTTCAATTGTTACCAGAGATCAATTGCCAGATGTCGAGAAGTTCTTCCAGGAGCTACAGGATTGGAGAAAAGATTGTCAAGGATTCAAAAGAGGTATCGAAAATGAAACATTAAGTGTTTATTACTACAGATCTGTGAGAAACTTGATCCAACCATTTTTGGAATTGTTAGATCCAGAAGATAGATTGTTCAGAGAGTGTCAGGCTGCAGCAGGTCAGATCTGCCAGTCGATCAAGGCATTCCACCAAAAGACGGTTAGTGGTCATTCTATTATTAATATCCACACTACTTTCATTGCAGGTGTCACTTTGATCTACTGCTTATGGTTGCATCGTAATAGGGATGATATGAGAAGAAAGTTGCTTGGTGACGATAAGAAGCATACCAGACCAGCTGTTTCGGAGGCATTATTCTCTGGATTGGATGATCTAAGAGCATGTTCTATTTCGTTGTATGTTATGGCAGAAAGAACAAAGTTTGCTTTAAGTTTCAGAGATACTTTTGATGAATTGATGCATGCCACAATCGGTAACTTGATTCTAAGATGTGGACCTGATTCGTCAGAAATCATCTACAACAGCGAGCCTGGCATGCCTCCGGCCATCGTCAGAAAACCGTTGCAGCATTACACGTTGGAGTGCAAGTTGAATATGAAGAAAACAGATGCGGATAAGTTGGAAGAAGAAGAAAGAACTAAACGTAAAGGTCAGTTGACAAGATGCGCTATTCCTAGAGGTTTAAGTCACTTGTTGATTCATTCTCCACCGTTTGGACCAAGGGATGATGCTTCACAGCAAAATGGACAAGCAAGTCAAATTTCTCAAAGTAACCCCCAAAGTCAAAATCAGGTACAACAAAATGCTAACCAGACTCAGCAAGCCCTTACGCCTTCATCTACCTCTTCCTTCCTGCCTCCTAGCAATTACCATCACCATAATCATCCGGGTGGAGTAAATACGAGCGGATCATCACCATCTACCTTCCGTAAAGCCAGCTTAAGTTCAGTCTCTTCTTCATTTAACAATTACAATCTGAATAATTCGCTATCTAATACCACAACCTTGTCAAATAACAGAGGTGTGCTACCATCTCCAATAAATTATGACGTCGGATTATACAACGCTCCTTCTCCTTCCTTCAATAGCACTCCTGTGTTTAATGGCCATCAAAAATCAACATCTGCTTCTAATACTCCATTACTTGGACAGTTCAGTCAACCGGTTCTCTCGAATCTGACTGACAAGTCGAGCTCTAACGGCAATCAGAACTTGCAATCGCAGCAAAACATACCCCAACAATCGCAACCTCAACAGCTATTAGACACTCAGCAGGCTCAACAGCAGGTTCAACAACAGCTATCTTTACCTTCCCAATCGCAAGTGGTCATTCCTGAACTGCTCCCATTTGTGGGACGTACTACCACAATGATCAACAATATTTCAGTCTGGACCGGAGAATCTGGCCAACAGATTCCCCAAACTGGATTGGTGATGATGCAAAATGGTTCTAACGGACCTGGGTCAAGTGGAATTGTCAATAATGGATCGAGTAACTTGAGCAATAACTTGACCTCTGGGAATGGCAGCACAAGTAACCTACTAGTCTATAACGGTAACGGCACAGTTAACGGGAGCGTTGCAAATGGCAGCAATGCAAATGGCAACAGCATCGGTTCCAATGGGTTTGCAAATGTTCAACAGAACGGTTCGACTGCAAGCGGAGGTTTGATGCACGTGAATTCGCTATCTAGCATTGGTCAGTTACTACAGCAAAATCAAAATAATGGCAGCAATCAACAATTACAAGGTCAGCTATTCAACAGCAACAATTCAAATGGTTCTAACGGTAACAGTAATGCCACTGGAGAACTAGACCTTTTCAGTAATTGGAATTCCAATCAGAATGATGACTTTTGGAATGTTACAAATGATTTTGGATTCTTACCTTGAGTTCACACAAATTTTCTTGCGCTTTTTTATTTACTTTTATTTCTTTGGTTTGTTTATGCAAGCTTACGATTCTACGATAACTGAATTACCATTGCACCTATCTTTATCGGTTTCCACTGTTCAATTTAAAATTTGGACTTCAACTTTTAAGGCTAGCTTTTTTGTCAGTTTCTAATTTATACTGTATTCTAATTCAATTTTAAGTTTTCAAATAAAGTTATTGTAAAATCATGATTTATTAAGCTGCAGATTAAAGACGTTTCGCGATTTCATTAAAACCAGCATTCAACACACTCCCAACAGACTCCCCCTACGATAACTTTCTCCCCAACTTTACCTATGCCCTCCTCATAATCAAAAACTGGGAATCCTTCAACATCTGGACCGACAGCGAGTAGTTTCACCCAATGCCCCTGTTTATCATCAAACCAAAATCTGATGACAGAGATTGGGGTCTCATAGTTAGACTTGTCCCACAAGACACCCTGGATCCAGTTTCCCAACTTAATCAGACGGCCTTCGTAGCTTTCGTGCTGCGAAGGACTGACGTCGAATGTATAGCAGTCGAGCTTCTTACTTGCTTTTAATTTTTTGTCCTCCTTGAGTTCGTCTTCCGTTCTAGGAAAGACGACACTTTCATCTGTGTTGGCGTCCCGGAAAGCACCAGGCTTTGAAGTTAGCGGATCAATGGTAATCCAAATTTCTTCATAAGGTTCCACTTTGCCCGTTACTGGGTGAGCCATAGACCCGGTCTCCAATCTGGTTCCATCTGGCAGGCTCGAGAAGTAACCAATGTCCAGAGGAATTTCTGATCTTTCAGGCTTTGATAACTCCCCACTTAGTTCATCAAAGTCGGTTTTTTGATGAGTTTGTGTGTGGTGTAACTGTTGCTTCTGTTTCTGTTTTAGCAGCTGTTTGTGATTTTTGGACCAAGCAGTGTATTGTTGGATAAAGACTGAGTCGAAGAACTGATGGTTGAATTCAATGACTTTCTTACCATCGACATCAGGTAGCCCATTTTCAGAACCAGCAAACGCCCATTCAAACGGAAAGTCCTTTTGTGATGGTGTCGGGTTCAACCATGAACGAATATCGACGAATCTCTCACCAGGAGAACTCAACACAATAGTAAGGGTCTCTTCTGGCGGAGGTTTAGAATCTGGAGTAGCGTTCCACTGGATGGATAGCCTTGTAGACATAACTGCATCGGAGATCATCTTTCGAAAAACCTTGAATAGTCAATACTTGGATATATCCTGTCAATGAACAATTGCTTGTGATAGTTGTGGTTGTTTTGTTCAAAACAAAAAACAAAAAAAAAAAAACTAAAACAGTCCATGCAGTCAGTCCATAATAGAACTTCCTATCTGGGTTTAAGTGTTGATTGCATTTTCATCGGCCGAGACAACTTTCAGTTTGCAAGCCTACGGCCCTAAGCCTTAAGGCCTAAGGCCCTAAGCTGCTTCAACGACGATCGACTTGACAATTGCGTCGCTCTTATTTAGAGTGCACGGAAGTGCACGACCAAAAATTTTTCAATTTTGAGTGGACAAACAGGAATTGCAGAGAGTCGTTCAAGATGGTCAATATGAAAATAAACACCTATCTCATGGCAACTCTCAGTTTATTTCCTAATTAAATTAGTTTATCAATCTCTTATAATGGGAAAAGGTGCACTTAAGTTTGGAGGTAAATCTGGTATTCTTCCAGTCCCAAGACAAATTTTCAAAAAGCCTTTTAAGCATCAATATTACCGCAAGGAGCCTGATACCGGTTACGCAGATGGTATTCTACATCCAAAGGGTATAAAGAGAGATTTCTTCCCAACGAAGGCTTTTCCTATTGCATCAAGATTGGCCAAGTCTGCGCATAAGCCAAAGAAGCAATATACAGCAGAAGAACTCACCAAGTTGCCTACTGCACAACAATACAAGATTAAGAACTCTGAACTGAGAAGAGCATACTTAAAGGAGTCGTACGAGGTTGAAACTGAGAGACTCATGAGGGTTCAATTCTCAAAGGAGAGAGCAGAAGAAGAACAGCGGGAATTGGAACTCGAAGCTGAAAATCACGAAAAGTCTAAAGCTGAACTATACACCATTCCAACGATCGAAAGTTATCTAAACGGCCCTTTAGTCAAGCCAAGAACGCCTGAACAGGAAGAAGCTTTGAAATTAAAAAAGGAAGCCAACAGACTACAGCAACAGTTAAATGTCAAAACAGCACTAGCCATCAAATTACTGGAATTATACAACGCCAGTGCCAACTTTGCCATCACTGAAAGTAAGCTTGAATTGATGGTGGATGCTGCATTCTCCGAAAGTAAGCTAGTGGACGCTAACAACCTCATGAACTCAAATGTCGATAAATTGGGTCGCTTACCAAGTGTGAGCGACTTTGATACTGCTCTAAAGGATGCCATTGTTGGAAACGTTAACAAAGGACCGGGATTTGATGTGGTCAATGATACCTTGACTGGCTACAACGGCGAGTTGCATGAACTAGCCGAACAGATAAAGCTTGAAAAGAGAGAAAAGGCTAGGTTGGAAACTAGTTTGAAGGAAGCAAACATGAGAAAGTTGCATGAAGATATGATGAATGAGAGAAAGGTTGACCAAGATAGCGCCAACTAAGTCAGGAGATTCATCTATCTTTTTGTTTTAAATGCATTCGATGATGTACATGTACATATATATACGAGTTTTTTTTGTGAAATAGTGAAATTTATTAAACAATTATATTGCGATGGTCGCACCAATGTAATAAAGCGGAAAATAAACGATTCAATAAAAATTAGATGAAGAAAAATTGGAAATATAAATGAAACCAGAAAACACAATATAAAATTTCTTCGGATATATATATATATACAGGTAGAACGTTATCTAAATTGAATTAAAGCACTTACATCTATTTGGTCAAAACTTTGTCGAATGCAGGAATCAAAGTTTGAGCCAAAGCGAAGGAGAAGACTAGCTTAGGGCCAGTTGTCAACAATTTAGGAGTCAAACCCTTGAAGAATGAAGAGAAACCTTCGTTCTTGGCCATGTTTTTCAAGATAGTGAATCCAGATTCGTTAGCTTCAAATGACTTGTTTTGAATTCTAGTCTTGATGACATCTAAAGGAGCAGAAACAATCAAGGAAGCAGAGGCACCAAAGATAGAGGCAACAAAGTTTTGAGTCCAGGTAGCGGATGTGTAATCTTGTAAAGCGAAAATGTATTCCTTGGCGAAAGCAGAACCACCAAACAAAGCAAAAGATCCTGGGGCATTTCTTGCGGCAGTCCAACCCCAACCTTTGTATAAACCGAAGCCTTCGTCCTTAATGATGGTTAAGAAACCTCTACCTTTGAAAGCTTCTGGGTTTGTTTGTCTCTTGATCTTCAGAACATCCAATGGCAATAGAACGATTTCACCAATACCAATTAAAGAACCAGCAGTAGCAGATAAAAGGGCCTTACCAGTTTTAGCACCAAACAAATCATCGTAGGTGGACTTGAAGTTCTTGGATAAAAATTCGTTAGCAAATGGTTGACCACCGTACTTGTAAACTCTTTGTAGAATCTTGTAACAAGCAGCGTAACCTAAACCTGGGAATAAGGTGAAGAATCTTGAACCAAGAGGCTTAGTAGCATTTTCTCTAAAAATAACTTGATTCAAAGCAGTCAAGTTGGTGACTTTGGTGGTGTTGGACATCAATCTCTTAGAGATGGTGTCAACAGGGTGGAAAACTGCAATCTCACAGATACCTGCAGAAGCAGATCCAAGGACTCTGGCACTTGCTGATTGTTTCTTATCGGATGAACCTGCTGGTGGAGACATTGCAAACGGGATTTGATAGAATTAGGTAATTCGGATGAACCAAAGTTCGAAGGTCAAGTCTACTGTGGTGGTTTAAGGTAAAGGGTAAATGAAATAGATTAAACCACTCTCCAGGCATCATTCCCCGTCCGATCACCCAAAGACTGCAAACAAAGTGAAAAATTTTAGCGCTTTGGCACGTGACCCAGATGCAGCTACGATTGCCTCTTTGGGAAGCGGAGGGCGGCTAGGTGGAAGGGATAAATCTTAGGGTCGGTCTTTTCTTTCTGCAGACTTCACCCCCTTTTTTTAAAAGAAGGACACTGACAACGTGCTCTTTGGAGTTGCTATACCGATCAATAAAGGGAATGATCGAAGAGGAATGGAGTCATCAAGAATTACCGACTATTCTTCACAGCTACATATTTTTGGTGATTTCTCACCGATATGCAAGAGAGTCGCCCTGCCCTTGTGCACTATGATCAGACAGCCATTGTCATCAGATATAACGACACGAGGTATTATTCCTAGGTGCTATGCATTAACAGTATGCCTATCTGACACCATGTTATTTCAAATAGGATCCGTTGGCCTCCAGATAGTCACACTTATCATTATACTTATCATTATATCAAAGATTAAACAGCGATACACTGCTGTGGGAAGAAAAGAAATGATATTTTTCTTCTCGTGCTATGAAATATATTTACTCAATAGTTTAATTGTAGATCTGGGTATCATACCACCCGGAACGGTCTTGTTTGGCTACTTTGTGTCCTCTCAACTTGCAATGGGAGGGGTCTGCTGCTCTGTACTATTTTTTGCTGGTATGTCCAATTTCAACTTTTGGGATGACGGATCCTTTTTCAGCATGTTGTCATTGGCAGTGTTGTCAATATTCATCTTTGGAACGTTTTTTATGGCCGCAAACTTTACATTTTTTGAAGATGGGCATAATGGTTGGATTCTGGGAGTGCAGTCTACCGCAGTATTATACTCCTTCTATTTTGTCGTCCAAGGCACGCTTTTATTGTTTTGTCTCATCTCTCAGCTGGTAACCTCATTTTTCACGCTGAGGGTCAATTGGTGGGCTATAGGGGCCTTATTTTTTGTGGTAATCTTTTATTCTACTTCTCAGATGTTTCTCTATGTGATGAACGAATCCATATGTGAAGCTTTGAACCACTATTTTGATGGCTTATTCTTTAGCAATTTAAGTAGCATGTTTGGGATCATGATGATCCATAAGTACTGGGACATAATCACATTTGATGATGATGAGTACATAATGTACACTGAATATGTGCAAGGGGCTGGCTCCATTGAAGAAGCTAAAAGGGATATCTTCTAAAATTTTAAACCTTTGGGTTTCTTTTCATTTTATTTTTAGATCGTAAGTACAATGGAAATATATATCTATACGTATATGCATTTTTGTTCTGCTAAATGGATTCAAAATCTTCAACCTTATCTAATAATCCACCCTCCTTCTTCTCTTCACCGCGCTTTAAGAATTCTTTACCGAACGTAATCAAGATCAATTTATCCATCAATTTATATAGCCAACTAGCAATAACCATTATTCCACCAAATATAGTGATCACTCTTATTGAGAATTGGAAAAATGATAATCTTTTTTCTTCAACAATTAGCTTGATAGGCTCAAAATCGTACTTAAAGAAAATTCCAGGGACATATTTGTTACTTGAGTCAAAGCTTGTGGATGAATATTGGTTTGTGTCAACTTCCAACCCTAGCTTCTTGAATAGAGTAGGAACAACTCTCATTTGATATTGGAAAGTGTGTAAATGCTCGCTCGTAGTCTTGATAGTCATATCCAAGGGATTATCTAAGTACGGGAAGAACTCACCATACGAAAATTCTGTGATAACATGGGTGAAATTCAAAGCCTCTGTAGGAGTGATGGTACGATCCCTATATCCAAATCCTTTAGCTGTAATATGGAAATCACCACGCACTCTGTTAACTGGAATGTATCCATAAACTCTGCAAGCTGGCTGACCACCATCAAGGTGCACTCCTTGTTGGTTGAATTCGGCAATAACCGAACGGCCCAAAACTTCTTCCAATTCAGGAGTCACTGTCTGTTTTTCTGATTCGAAGAACCATTTTGGAATGTTCCAAGTGACTCCCTGATAGTTCAATAGCTCCGCTGCAAGGAATCTATCATTTGTCATATCTCTAGCATTGGCATCAATATAGTTACAGGGCATGGCCACGATCATGTCAAGATTAATTCGGAGATCTTTACGAACGATTTCATCAACGGAAAATTGGTGGTCGACATATCCATCGATGTAACCTCCAACCTCGACCCATAGAAGGAACATAAGAAAGATATATGTCATGATTGAAGACAGTGAACCCCTCGAAGACCTCACCTGTTGAGAAGGCGGAACCTTTGCTGTTGAATAGAGTGTGTTAGTATTTCGTGTGTGTCCCTATATTCGGTGATAAGTAAGAAAAAGAGTAGCTTACGGAAGGCATCGAAGGTTCTGATGAACTTTCTCGACTTATCCATTGTGAAGTAACGAACTGCCAGTCTATCAAGAGACAGCTATGTACAGGGATGACTCCAGAACAATTTTTCCGATTCAATGTCATCGCCGATCAAATAGGACCCCGGCCACCAGAGTGGACAGCGTGCACACACAATTGTAACTGCAGCAGACAACGATCGAGATTCGACGAGCTGGGAGTCTGGGAGTCTGGGAGTGTCGCATTACAATTTACAATTTACGGGTGGTCGACGCGTCGTCTCGATTCCTTTCCCGATCGGGTAACTGTTGTCACTGGGGACGGTTTCTGTTCACTTTCTGAGTTCACTTCATTTTAGCCTTTATTGGGCTCCCTTGGTCTTTTGTTCTGATATTAGGATTATTTAGTCTTTATGTGCTACTGCGGAATATGCTAACATGGCATCAGATGACAACAGGGATATAATTTGTGAAGAGTTGGAGAGCATTTTGGCCATCTACCCGGAATCTGAGATATTCTTGACAGATAGAACGGGATCTATAAGAATACCCGTTACGTTGCCCAACTGCATAACGATAAGATTCGATGACCACAAACAACAGATAACTAGACTCCCCGATGTTGCATTTAATTTTAGACTCCCGGAGAGTTATCCTTACGATGAGCCACCTAAGATCAGCGTGATTAGTAATAGTGATTGGATACCAGAATCAACCCTTAGGACACTCGAATCAAATTTAATTAACCAATGGGAAGAATTTCGAGATATGATTTTGTATGTTATGATAGATTTTTTGAAGACTGAGTCTGAGACTGCGTTTGGATGTATAGATTTAACGCAAGACTACATACCCAGTACTAAAGCTGAATATGATCGATTAGTGGAGTTTGACAAATTAGGCAATCAAGAAGAGTTTAATCTGCAGACTTTCACTTGTGAGATATGCCAAGACGATAAGAAAGGAAATTTGATTCAGAAAATAGACCCGTGTGGCCACTTGTTTTGCACCGACTGTTTAAAAGAGTATTTCACCTCCACCATAAGCAAGGGTGAAATCGACAACATTCATTGCCCTGCATACGAATGTACCAAAGAATATGTGGCTAATTCCACAAAGCTGAATAGAGGTATCACAGATCCATCAGAGCAAGATATGATTGTTTTTGAAAAGCAATTTTTTGCGAGACCGATTGATGTGGGAATCCTTTCTAAGTTACTACCTAAGGAATTGCTGGAACGGTATGAATCACTTTATGAAAGGCAACAGTACGATAGATATAGACGCTTGTTTCCTTTCCGTGTGGCTGAATGTCCTCGTCGAAATTGTGGCAGATTTTTCCTTCGTGATGATACGGATCAGCTATTGACGGTTTGCCCTTATTGTAAGTTTGCCTACTGCTTCAGTTGCTTGAGGTCCTGGCATGGAATATGGGGTGCTTGTAAAGGTGTCAAGAAAGGAAGCATTCCATTTGAAGATTTAGACAAGTGGATGCGCAGCGAACCGGGATCGAAACAACGTGAAGCTTTGGCTTTCAAACATGGTAAGAAAGCGATGATGCTTGCACACGATGAGTACCTTGCAGACGAGATGTTCGAAGAGTTGGTCGCCAGAGAGGGATCGGGGATATCTAGATGCCCTGTTTGTCAGTTGGTTATTCAACGATCTGAAGGTTGCAATAAGATGACTTGTACAAGGTGTTTCAATTACTTTTGCAACTTATGTGGTGAGATCTTACAGAAGGTCGACCCTTACGAGCATTACAACAACCCTGATAATGAGTGCTACAGAAGATTATTTGAGGGACTAATACCTGAAGAACGGTTTACTTAATTTAATAATATCGGATTAACTACATCAAGTAACAAAAGCGATTAAAAATAATAAATATAGAAATAAATAATATCAGGGACCATCCCTTACTAAGTGTAGTAGCCTTTCATCTCCTTAGAGAGCTAGTGTGCCTCACAACATCTCTTAATAGCCTTCTTCTTCTGAACTCTCCGTTTTTATCGTACGCCCAGCCATCATCAATATGAACTTCCTTCATGACATTATACTCTATACACCAATCTTGAATGTTATCATCAACAGTCCAATCAGATGAATCAACAAATTTCCAGTTTGATGATGGTGTAGTCACTGATGATAAAATTACGGATCCTTTCGGCTTCTTGCGATGTTGTCTTGTCTCATCAGACATGGTGAATATCGACTGGGAGTACAAAAAGGGTTCATATACTTGTGGGTTCGTCGTGCACTGTTTTTGTATCTCAAAGACTTCAACCTTACGATACAGAGCAGGGTCATCAACTATGAGCTGCGACAACGACTTAATCTGCCGTTCTATTTCTAACTGTCTGCTTGTTTTCTTTTCTTTCCGTTCACTACTCTCAGATCCACTTGCAGAACTAAACTGTTCCAAGAATTCTTTTCTCTGTGGATGGTTCATTAAAATACCAATCCAAGCAGAAGTTATAATGATGAATCTCCATGGAATGTAAGGTCCAAAAACGGAAATCACAAAGATCAAGAAAACAAAGTTGAAAAATAAACGTGTGGACTTTTTTTCATCTTGAAAACTACAATTCTCGTGCACCAGTTTTTCAAAATTATCCATCATCTTAATTATGTCTGTTGTTAAATTTTGTAAATCTCGCATGTTTATTAATAACTTAATCTTGCTAGCCACTCCCCCTTTGGGCTTTGCTGCTAGTGGGTCCGCTTCAGTTTCCTCTTGCTTCGAGTATTCTTCATCTAAAATGGTCTTGAATAACAAATTACTTTGAGGATCAGCTGTCATCAGGTCATATATCACACTTGCAGTTCCATTCTCATCAACTTCTGAATCAGTGGAATTTCTAGAGGAAACGGATGTTAAATCACCCTGATTCAAAAGAGTTTCCAAACTAGCAGCAGCTCTAGCCTCCAATTCCGCTTTATTAATCTCCCATTGGTTTTGGGGGTTCAAAAATCCCAATACGGATGGATCCCCCCTTCTTCTTGTGGGGGTTAAATGAGGCTTCTGTATTGGATGCCGATATAGGTAGTTCGGGACCATCATACCATACACTATGTATAACAAAGGATAAATCAAAAACAGAAACGCGTGTAGGCATCCCCAGGTGTATAATATTAAAGCTGTTATCGTCAAAGTTGGCTCATCCCAAGACACAACACGAATAATAAAATATTGAACTGTAAAGACAATATCCATTTTAGAACTCAACTTCTTGAAATTGGAAGATAGCCTTGCGATTGATAAACCTGGCTTTTCGACTCTATGACGATCCTGTAGCCTTTCTCTCAATATTGTCAGCTGTCCGTCATTTTTGATACCATACAAGTTATCCACCATACGGTTCACAAGCTTATCAATGAAATGTACCTTCTCCTTTTTCTCATCCTCAGTCAAACTTTCGAGTTGTACCGCCTCTTCAGCTGTTAACTTATCGAGTCCAATAGATGATAGAGACGACACAAAAGCAGCCAAAGTTGCCCTTTTGCTTCTTTCTAATCCACCATTGCTACTGTCTCTTCTGTTAGATAAGTAATTGTTAGATCTCTCTTGAAGTTCGCTGATCGTACTTATGGCAATTTTTCTCGTGCTAGACAGAGGACGACTAGGAGGCTGAGAGTTTGATCGAGGCCGATCAGTTGGATGTGAGCTTGATCCAGGCCTCTCTGGCAATGGAGGAGGGTTCGATGAAAAAGGAGGTCCTGACATTTCTAGTATCTGTTATCTCTATGATCAATGATAGTACCGAAAAAGAAAATTGACATCAACGCAACTTACCCAGTAAAACAAATGCGGAGGCAGAAATAGATTGCTCTGTGGCTCGGCAAAGGATACGAGAACGAGGCTGTGTAAAACACAACGATTGTCGCAGTGATAACATTGAGCGGCTCAATTGCAGAAGTTTTCAGCACAAAAAAAAAATACTCTCCATCGATTTACATGACAATCTACTGAAAAGAATTCCTTAATGCAGGAATCATCAAATGACTAAACAGCAGCTTATAGATGACCTATTATTTTGGGCTACAGGCAATGGAGCCATTGTTGACCCTCGTATTCAGTTTAAGTATACCGACGGCTCAGGTATTTCAGCATTTTACAAGCCTTCTGACACCAAAGTTGGTAAACTGATAGTGAGTATCCCAGATAGCTTGATATTGACACCAGTTGATGCCAAAAGACACTTCGGGTTAAACACCAACAGCATTGATAATGTCTCTATTTTGAAGTTGTATCTATGTTCATTGCGTGGTGAAAAGAAAACTGGCTTCTTCGATGCGTACTTAAACTCCCTACCGAAACTACGAGAAATTGGGTCACCCTTGGGTTTTTGCCCTGAAGAGCTGCAGTTACTAGCAGGAACTAATATTTATCATGGTACCAAAATGAAGTTGAAAGGTTTACTTGAAGAGTATAATCTTCTTCTTACAGGTTTGGAGATTGGGATACCAATGGATTACGCCGCTCTTGACGAAGTTAGTCTGTACGAAACTATAACTAATGAAGTTAATGATGCAACTAGTGATTGGTTTAGTTTTGGTTGGTACCTATGGGCCCATTTAATATTAACATCAAGAGCGTTTCCATATAGGTTAGTTGACGCTAACAGCGATAACAAATCTGTTATGTTGTTACCTGTTGTTGATTTACTCAATCATAAAGCTGGTGCACAAGTGTCGTGGTTTGGTTCCAATGATACTTTCGAGCTACAGATTGATGAAGAAACATATTCTGAGATCGGATCTCAGATTTTCAATAATTATGGTCCTAAAGGAAATGAAGAACTACTTATGGGTTACGGATTCACTATAGATGACAACGAGTTCGAGACTCTAACATTGAGTTTAGATATCGATGCAATATTGCCAGATCTAAATCGTAGTTCACAAGACCAACAATGGACAATTAAGCTGCCCAAATTAGAAGATTACACTTATTCAATTAGTGATTCATTTGAGATGGAACACTCCAGAAGTGATGGTGCGAAAGAAAATTGTAATGATTCAAATGTTGTCTTTATTTGCAATCGGAACCACCTCCTACCCGATGGATTAGTTGAATTGTATTCATTCATGTCAAAAAATAGTGATGACATCTCTGAAACATTGATGAGCCGACTAAACGGTTTGAATCGATTAAAGACCGCTTTGGAGGTTAAATTTAAAGGTAAGTTGGACAAACTCAACTCGTTATCTAATAATATTCTTGCAAGATATAGCTCTTTGAACGAACTCTTCCTGGAAGAGTATACTTCAAATTATGAGAATGTCAAGAAATATAAAAAGGGACAGTTACAGTTATTGAAATTAGTGAAAGGTCAACTGAGGTCAGCTGAGAAAGACCTGTTGAAGCAATATAGAAGCAAACTGATTACTATCAAAGATATTTTGAAGAAGGAGGTATTATTTGGTTCTCTCTTGAAGTTAATAAACTTAGATGGAGTGTCTGTGGATGAAATGGGAAAATATGAAATGGAATTAGTCGTTCACTTGTGGATGCTCAAATCTGCCAACAGTTCTCGAGACAAGATTTCTATTGACTGGATTAAAAGAGAGTTTGCTGATTGCCAATTAGAATCAACAGATACACAATTTGTTGAGCTATACAACGATTCAATAGCTCCAATTTTGAAGAATTATCCGGAACAATTTAGTGGAGCTTACTGGAGCTTGTCGGATTTCTTGAAGATCCATACCGTTTATGAAAGAAACTCATATGAAAAAGGATCATCTCTGGAGCCAATACTTATAGAGCCAACAAGGCTATGAAAGCAGAGAGTTATTGGTGTATAATGCTAGAGACAATATGTAGAAGGTTAAATATATTTTTGCAGCTTTTAATAGATTTGATGAACAACACATTTTTATAGAGATTTTGTTGTGGATAGGCATTCGAAACTTTTACTTGGATATCGGATTTTACAAAAGAATATACCATTTGTTGAGTTATTTTCTGCGATACTTGAGCTGAACACAATTTACCAAGCTCTGACGTTGCTTTGATAGATCCTATCATACTGCCCAACCTGAGTAAGGTATTATTTTTGTTGGAGGAAGTTCCGAAAGATAGGGCTAATAAAAGAGCTTAAACTGGTGGATTATTTTGCTCTTAGAGCAAAATCTAGGTTTGAAGGAACCAACGAAGATTTTTTTTCTATTCCCTCCATTAACCAATATTCAAGAGATAGTTCCCTTTTTATGCATCCTATCTCCACTTTACGGCTCGGATATGTAGAAAGCTAGTTTGAGAATCGGGCCTTTTGGAAATTGAGTATGCTTTGAGGGGATTGATATCGAATGGTGAGGTTTCAAGTTGTCAGCTGGGGGTGGAAGGTATGAAAAGGTTTTGTATATTCTGGCGTATAAACTTTATTTTCAACTCATTTTAAAGTTTTCGTGTATCGTGCAGATGATCCTCCACTGTCTTATCCGGAAACCAGACTCAAATCTATCTGCATGAGTAGTTTTGGAATTCGAATATGGTAGCAATCATATGAGATAAAACGAATGTGATAGAGTGATGTGTTAAATCAGTAGGGAAAAACATTAAAGACAAAACACTCTTTCCTGTGTTAAAAGTTTGGAAGTGTTGGAATTTGAGAGGTTTTCTTTGAACTCTTGCATATTCCGGTATTAACTTTATCATTTCTCTCTTTCATGCTTCCTGCATCTCCATCGATAACTTACTTATCTGGAAACATGACTCGGCAAGGGGTGATTTGGGTAATTGGATCTAATAAGAACATTATTCCAGACATCAAGGTGTCATTAGTGATTCATTAGAAGATGTTTGACGTACCTTTCCAGTCACCCAAAGTCTGAGCTATCCACACTTTAAAGAGGTTTTGTAGAAATAATTGCATATGCTTTATAGAAAGTTAATCTTCAGCCGCCAATTAAAGTTTCACGAATAGTGCACTGTTCTACAGCTACATTACGAAAATTTGAACGGGGGATTTAGATTCCAGAATCGATTTAGATCCCTCAGTTCCCCATATTCTACAAAGTACAACTCATTTTGATTTTGGTTTCCACATATATAACATTAATTATATTAATAGTATATACTTAGACTCTATATGTACTATCATTACTAACGAGAAGATGGTTATTTGCCAAGTATGGGGAGAGGAACGCTTTGTAGTAGTTGAAATATTACAGCCTCCAGATTATGAAACATTCTCTTTGTTGTATTCTTTGCTTTTATAGGCATACAATATTTTTTACGCTTTGTTTAATAATAGTCCGTTTATTATTTTGCCTTAAACAATTGTTTGTAAGAAGTTTTGGAAATTTGCAAAACACATAACTTCTATGATTTAAACTGTTACTTCAACACCCTTAAGAGTGGTTTTAAATTCAGTAAACCCCAACCAATCGATTTATAAAGATTCTAGCTGACGTTAAACTGAAATTTACAGAGTTTTGAGCTTGGTTTCTTAGAATTAAGGTGATTCTTTGTCTTGAAAATAAGGTTTACAATTTGTGAATTAATAATTTTTACATACAACATATATATGTATAGCTACACTGGTTTCACCTATGTAACGTCCATATAACAACAATAGGACATTTTGGTTACTGCCAGGTGGTCGGTTCGAGAGCTATTTAAGATATTTGGGCTTTACAAGGGATAATTCTCCACTGCCATATGGGTATCTATAATTTTGCTTATTCCTCAACTCCCCAAATAATATCACCGTGTACTAGGAAAGACACCATTTGCCAATGACAAAACACATCCACCTGCATGGAGAAACGGGGAGTCAAACAAAAGGGCAAGCAATTCTTCTGCACAGCCTCGAACAAAAACAAAATAAGACTGTCGAGCCGCACGTACTTTTTATTTTGAGGATTGTTTACGTTTGATTAATATAATACGCATGGAGAGAGAGATGAAGAAAGTATAGAAATCGATCCGTTTAGAATTCGAATGCTTCTACCAGAGAATTCATGCCCAAGTACTCCTTCAAATGGCCTCATTGCTGACTGATAGGCAGCTCCAGGAATTAAACAAGTCAATCATTCAGTACTTGAAGCCGATCCTTTCGCATGGCGAAGACGGTGATGACCACCAACTGCTGAACACAATCTCCAAGAAGTTACTTGACTTGGATATTGACGAATACTCAAAGACACAAGAACCAACAATCCCCACCGACTACCTACAGAAGAAATGGTCTACGGTACTACGACTTCAAAAAAAGATACACGATCTGGAGAAAGAGCTTTCTGAGAACAGAGACCTTTTGAACAGTTACTCAGAATTGATCGACCAATCTACAAATGCTGCCACGCTGAAGGATAAATTCCATTGGGTGCCCAAGAAATTGAAAAACACTTTACAAGTTCACACAAGTGCAGTTACTGCGGTGGCGATCCATCCCAACAGACCGATCTTAGCCACAGGTTCAACAGATGGATCCATAGTGATATGGGACCTATTGAACTTGAACGAGCCCACCAGGATCATCAGAAATGCACATACGAGACCAGTCAACGGGTTGACATTCCAAGACGAACTTACGCGAGCACGGATACAGGCAGATATACAGGACAGCAGAATACCAGATGATGGCAACAAGGGTAAGATAACAACGTTGGTGTCTTGCTCATCAGACCTCTTCATCAAACAATGGGATTGCAACACGGGGAAACTAAACAGATCCTTCACTGGACACGACCACCTCGTCTCCAAAGTTAAATTCAGCCCACATGATTCCAACCTTTTATTGAGTTGCTCAAGGGACAAAAGTGTGAAGATGTGGGATTTGACCTCTGGATGGTGTGTTAAGACCATTGTTGGGCACAGCGACTGGCTCAGAAGTTTCGATGTGAGCCATGATGGATCGTGGATTCTTACGTGCTCAAACGACTTGTCTGTCAGATTAACCGATCTATCTACGGGTACCGGTATTGGACTATGTATCGGACACGAACAAGTTGTCGAGGACGTTGTTTTCCTTCCGAGGTCGGTGGACGAGTACCTTGACGAATACTGCAGACTCACTGGGATAGGTATTGGATCGCAAGAGGAATACAAAGAGCTAGCTTACAAATATTGTGCTAGTTGTGGTAGGGACTCGCTGATCAAGATATGGAGGTTACCGTTCCCTGCTTTGAACATTCAAGGTAAACCGATACCGAGCGCGAACCCGAAAGGTGAATTGATATACGAAATCACAGGACATTCGTCTTGGGTGAGGCAGTTGCAAATGCATCCCAATGGGTTGTTCTTTGGCAGTTGTTCAGACGACAAGACTGTGAAAGTCTGGGATTTGCGTAGCTTAGGCGACAAACGGAAGCAGAAGTTGGAATGTTTGAGCGAGTTGAAAAGCCACGAGAGTTTCGTCAACTGTTTTGAGTTTGCCTCGCCCGTTTTCAACGAGGAGTATCACAGTGCAGGAGATAAAAAATTGGATAGCTTGAAGAGAAAGCAGTTGTTGGAGAACGGTATGAGATGTTACTTGGTTAGTGGGTCTGCTGATAACTCGGTTAAAGTGTGGGTATGATCATCACCCCCTAAGAAACAAAGAAAGAAAATGACATTAAAGAAGAAACATAATAATAGTATATAGAAAATAAAGAAGAATGTGAAATAAAACAAAATATCATAAACAAAACAAAATCGCATATGTCGTTATCTCATTTCAAAATGCTCTGTATAGCGTCATTCCAGACGGTCGAACACCGTTCGGAACAGAAGCGTCTCTTTATAGGGACAGAAACGGCATCTCTAAAATCCCAAAACTCCATCAACTCAGCAACAGGCTCGACAACGACATGGTTGCAATAACCGCAGGTGTCCCCGTTGTTCCCATGGATGAGACCTTTGATGGCAAGTTTGAAGATGTGATCAGGTGCAGTTTCCTTCCAACGGGCCAACTCTGAATTTGACACCAAATACTTGGAAATCGCCCTGAGACAGAAAGCAGTTAGCCTTGGACACCAGTTTCGACTAACCGGTGAATAGCTGCTGTCATTAAATTCTGTGTTGAAAGAATCGACATTTTCTGTCAAACTTGACAAGTTTCTGGACAACGACAGCGACAAGAGCTTTTCCGTCCTTTTCGACTTGCTGTCTTTAGAAATGTAGTGAAGTTTGCCAACCTGACGCAACTGGCCACCTTTAATTCTGAGTGGCGAAGAATCAGGCAAGTTTTGTAACTTGGAAGCATCGATCTCAGCCTTGACTTCGATATTCTTGGCTTCAATCAGAGGGTTGGGTCTAATTCTGAGGATTTCCAAATTTGTTAGATTTAAAATATTGTGGGGTAAAAATTTGATCTTGTTGTTCGATAAATTTAAAGTTTTCAAAGACTGTAGATTTTCAATCAGACCAGGCACTCTAGCAATCTTGTTGTCACGTAAAGTTAACACTTCCAGCCCGGAGATTTCAAACAATTTGGGGGTAATCGATCTCAACT
This sequence comes from Ogataea sithepensis, assembly GCA_030564825.1. Lineage (NCBI taxonomy): Eukaryota > Fungi > Ascomycota > Pichiomycetes > Pichiales > Pichiaceae > Ogataea > Ogataea sithepensis. The sequence goes on along the minus strand of JAJMAB010000003.1, from coordinate 145,833 downwards.
CGTTATGGGATGCGTTCACGTGCAACGTTGGCTGGATGATCCCACAGGCTCCGTAAACGACCAGATCTTTGAAATCGGAGATCTGTTCGGGTAAAGAAGTCAACCCTAAATCTTCCAGCTTTAGATCGTACTTAGTGTTCTTGGAATCGGTATCTCTATCAAACAACATTGTTATCAGTTCGGAAGCCTTGTGAGTCACAGCAGACGAGTTCTCAACGACAAAATACGTTGGATCGTCAAACAACTTAGGGGAGTAACTTTCAGGGAAAGTGGCATCTTGCAAAAGGATCCCGTACACTTTCCCATCACGATCCAATGCCAACTTTTCATGGTCATTAGATGACTGCTGCAAAACAGACGACTGGGGCCTCAATATAAATGCATTAGGGTTACTAGGCAACATCAATGACCGTTTCTGTCTCTTTCTCAAAGGTTCCGCCAAATTTGATGGGTTACGAGACAGCGGCTCGATCAAAGTGGACTGGGAGCAAATTGGTGGTGGTGAGGAAGGAATCGAATTCTTGTTGAACTTACCTGTATCATGATCAAGACGCTCAGAATCTGTCAGGTGGTTCGTGAAAGTACCGTTCATGACGTCCAACTGTTGTAAAGGAGGTGAACTGGGTATGGCAAAGTTTACAGTTCTATCAGCAGGATGGAAAGGAAGGTCACTCGAATGATCCACCGAGGAGGTGTCGTATGCATGGTAAAAAGTAGTGTTCGCAGCAGATTGATGACCTCCATTCTTCTTGAACTGATGCTCAAACATTGGGATGAACAAAGAAGATGAAGTGGCGTACATTGGGAGATCAGAGGTGTCCGAATCGATCTTTCGTTTGTTGTGTGAATTGTGCCTGCTTCGTGGAGGTTTTTGGTTTTCCTGGTCATCCTCATCATCCTCATCATCATCGTAATCATCAATAGCCAGTTCGTGGTGGTCTAAGGGCAGTTCCAGATGGTGTACATGCTTTCTCTTCGATGTGTTGGTTATCGTGGATAAGGGAGGGTTCATGATTTCCGCGTCATCCACGCTCATGGGGCACGATGGAACCCTGAAATCGTCAGCATCGAGCTGTGAATCTGGCTTCCTCTTATGAGAGGACAGAGCATCCATTTTAATATTAAACCTGATGTCCAAGCGAAGTGGAATTGAGCCTGACAGACGAGATCAAGAGAAAGATATTGGGGAGATGAACAAACAAAACCACCCAACAATAAGAGCACACGCATATTTTCAAATTTCCACCCCCCTTTTAAGCTGACGCGTCGCAGTCGCGTCGTTCGTCTGACGGTTGACGATCTTCCTTTTTCCATTTCCCTATTATCGCTATCGTTGTTGTCTACAGCAGCTGTTTTCTTGTCTTTTATAGTCGATTGATGAGATATTAATGTATATGCATATATGTTAATTCGATTAAATGACTGAATAACAAAACAAACAAGTAAATAAATAAATATAGATAGATAGCTAGCTAAGCAAAATTAAAAAAGCGAAAAAAAAAGAGCCATTCGATGCATTAACTCGATCAGATCTCAACGATTTTGGGTTTAGTAAACACCATGGCACAAGTCAACCTTCTCTTGTGCTTTTTCCGGCTAGCTGGTGCTGCTTCACCCGTTTGCTGCGAATTCTGTGCTCTGGAATCTGCATAATCAACGATGGCCCCCTCATGCTCATCGTCTGTCTCGTTGTTGGAACCCATAGAGTCCAAAGATTTTCTTGTTTCTGCTTCTGAGAGAGAATTGTTATGTTGTGTGCAATTATCATGATTATGATCTTGGTGTTGGTGTTGGTGTTGGTGGTGGTGGTGGTGTTGGTGGTGATGATGATGGTGAGGGAGAGGAGGAAGGTGAAGATGATTTAGGCTTTGGTCTTTGTTCTCCTCGGTCAGCGTGTCACTCGATATAATTCTTTGCAGTCGAGGGGACGATGCTTCGTCATCTTCAGATGGATCGTGATAGCTGTGATGAGAATGATGGCGATGTTCATGGTGGTTAGGATCATGTCCATGATGCAAAGTATGAATGAAGTTTTTGTTCAGTTTCAGTTCACCATCAAACCAACTGAAACTCTTTTGCCGCTGTGAATTGATATGACTTTCCAACACGCTAAACGCATCATCTTCATTGTTGTTGTTATTATTGTAGCCGTGAGTCGAGTCAAATAGAGAGTCTGTTTCCGAAGATGGGTTTTTGAAAGATCCTGCATCCTCTGATGGTGAAACATCGAGTAGGGAGATTGTTTGATCCAAGGGAGACAACAGTTCGCTTGTATTATCGCCCGATTTGGCCTTCGGAGACGAACTGTTGGAGTCAAGATGGTAGTTGCTCAACATTTTTTTAATTTGATTCACATCTGGATCAATATCTTCTCTTTTGCTACTGTCCGTTTTGTCATTGAAATCGAGAGCCAACTGACTGTTGGAGCTTATCACTGGATCAGAATTGCATCTCTTGGAAGCCAATTCTGCGGTATCGCTCATGGATTTGGTACGGTGCAACTGATCACGGTAGTGGGGCACACTAGTGGAAAGCGTTCTTCTTTTTTTGAAGTAAACAAGAGATCCAATCATTGGGACTGTTCCCTTGTGTTGCGAGGGTGAGGACATAGGAGGCACATCCTGCGGTGGCACATCGTTGCTGCCGTCGTGTAGATAACTATCGTCCAGGTTATCGTCGATGCTCTTATAGTTGGCCAATTGTGGATGGAGAACGTCTGCCGAAGAAGGGATGTGAGGAGAAGTTTGCTGTTTGGGGTCGGTGATGATAAGCACAGAGCCACAGCGGTGGTTGTGTCTGTTGATGAATTGGACGTTATCGTCGTTGGAATCAAGGTCTGGACGACGACTGGTTGGATCCGGAATGTTTGTCTCAGACATATCTAGAGACGGATGTTGTGTATAGTACATAAATAACGCTCAAGGAAGAGAAGGGCAACTCCAACAGAGCAACCCGGCGGAGCAGACTAAGAAGAACAAGCCAGCAAAAAAAGAGCACACCGATAAAGATATATATAGGGGAAGCAGGAGAAAAGTTTGAAGGAAAACGGATCATTATGTAATCTTGCAGCATCACCCCACAAATTATTTTCCAAATTTCTGCTTGTTTTTTTTTTTTTTATTAATTTTTGATTGTTTCGTCGCACGTCTCGTCGCCTGCCGGGCGCCCGCTTTTTTCTCCCTGTCTGTCTGCAGAGTCACTGCACAGTGCAGACTGCCTGCCGATGGCGGGCCTTCTTCTCTCCACTGGACGAATGGTTGTAGAAACGTTCTAACTTCTCTCACCCCTGGCCTGTGTGCAGTGTGCAGTGTGCACCACCACGTCCACCACCTCATCTTTCCGCAAGCTTCAGCGTCAGACTCAGGACCCTGCCAGATACCCAAGCAGAACAGACTGCTCACCACGCCGGCATCACGCAACGAGGAGCACGTCAGCCATCCCCGTCCCACCCAGCGATCGCACGCGTGCAATAAGCATTGATCATGCGCCACTCCTTTCCTCTGCCATTTCCAGCTGGTGTCCCGCGTTACACACTGAACAGGCACAGAGCAGAATTTATGTATATATATGCATACAATACTGAGACAATCACACGAAAATACCGCTGGCGCACCTGGCGGTGGGAAAACGTACCGCAGCGGACACCAGCCACACACTACATCCCACCCAACTCTTACAATTCATACCTCTCACTTATATGGGTTTAGATTTGTCCCGTTCCCAACTTCCCATACCGTCCAATGGTCCAATATTACAATTGGTCTAGTCATCATGTGTATTTCACACGAGTGTCATTTTTTATACTTTGTAAATTGTATACATGGACCAACCTATTGCCTTATTTCACGCAGCAGTGCAGTCCTTAAAATCGAATCAATTAATATATCTCATTCAATTTATAGCATGTATATATATAGATACAGCTAGCATGTATTTTAATCATAACTTTTCCATATATGGAATCTAAATATTTTGGTAAATTGCATGTCTTTCCTGCCAATAATTAGTGCACATCGTTTTCTTTTCTTACGTTATACATATACTTGTGCTACTTCCAAAAATTAAAATTGTAAATGTGTTTGCTTTTCTTCCTCGATTTTGTTTACATTTTTTCTTTCTACTAGTGATCAACTGTTTCTTTCTTGCCATACTTGAGATTACAATAACATTAGCTATGCCAATTGAAGACACTTCAAAATCGTGGTCCGGAGACAACGACAACAGGATGGATGCTCAGCAGGAGGAAAGTTGATAGACGGCAAAGCGAAGTAATGAAGATACCAGCATGCTTCATACCTAGAGTTATTGAAAAGGTTCTTTACCTTACATGGGAATTGAGGCAGCTGCTAATGACGACGATATATGTCAAATTTCTTTCCGAAACATTGAACATAAAAGGCAGCCATTGAGGTGAGTGAATATATCGGTGATGAATTGGTTGGAGAATATGATGATGAAATAACTGAAGCATCTCATGATGAGGGCGCTACGAGCTTATTCTAACAAAACAAGAGGTATTGCAGCTAAGCAGAAAGCTTCTAGAGGAGATTAGAGGACGATTCATTGATTGTTGCGAGAAAGTCTAGGCTTTTCAGGAATCTTCAGCCAAAGATGTTGAGGAGTCAGTTCGCTATCCAGCTTCAAAGTTCAGATTAAGAGCCAGGATCAACGAAACCATGATTACAGCAGGTTACAAGAAGCTAGATGCTGTACACGACAAATTTAATCGTCTTATGAAGCTGATGAATGACTGCTGAATGACTGAAAGGCTCTGTATATAATAAACATATATATTGCAATTTATATATATCCTAAATAACGTGAAATAAAAATCGTCCTCCTTAACGATGAGTGGCACTGAGGCTCATGCATTACGATTTTTTTAAGAATTTTTATTTAATCGCAGTATATGTTATATATGGAAAAGCGTTGATATTTTAATGATCATCACCCCAAATGACTCAAATTTTCCCTTTTCTCGTTTGCTTCGTTTAAATATTTTGTGCAGTAATTAAACTATTAATTTATATATATACATATATATATATATATTATAGAATTAATATTATATGTACATCCATCTCGGTTTGCAACTCACCGGTACTAATTCTATTGGACCTTCCGCCTTTAGTAGGATTCACACGTTCACAACATGTGCAAATTCGTACAATAGGCGGGCCCCTTCTCCGTTCCAGTTTCCTTCCCCCATCTTAAATCGCGCGAGTTATCGGACTTTTCAAGTTCTCCTTATAGGGTCCCTGTACATGAATCTATACATGCACATACACACATTTCTAATCACTGGTGAAAAAAAAGGACGATATACTGATCATCTATATATATACACTATAATTACCATATCCAAATTTCTTTTGAGAACATAATTAGATGCAACGATCCAACTTCTATAACGATCGATATATAAATTTATAACCATATATATATATATATAGAATTGATCTGTCCTGGCTTCGGGTTTTTTCATCTCTTGGTACCGGCCCTGATCGACGCCCATGCGGCTCCGCTCAGTGGACTTGGATCCTGCACTCGCCAGTGGTCACTCCACTCCACTCCACCTGCCATACTTTTTGTTCGTCCCTTTTATGGTCTTCTAAAGTTCTATGTCCCTTTTTTTTGCTTCGAGTTGTTTTTAGAATATTAATGTCATCCTTTAAATTAATTTAAGTTCTCGACCTGTAATATTTTTCAGACACAACCGTTTCTCTCGGAACCAGTCTCGGATGTTTTTCCATTAGTTCAATTCCGGATTCTACCATTCCTCTAATTCCAACAAAATAAAATATCTTGCTTTCCAATTCATGCACACTTCACTTGACTGACCATATCGATCCTTAGGCATGTATATTTTCTATTTATTCTTTGAAACATCTTTTACATCTAGGAATTATAAATATATGGAAGATGATAATATAAGAAATCATCAATATTATAAAGCTTATCCAAGCAGCCAGTTTGAAATATGAAAAGAATTTTCAAAAAAATAAAAAAATAAAATAAAGTAAAGGAACCTGTGAGTTCGTACCTCAAGAACAAAAAAAATAACAAAAATTAGAGAACAAAATTCAAAGAAATAAATAGAAATTGTTAAAGAGATAAACTTACATCCTAATCACAAGTAATCCGTCGTTGAAGTAGCATAACAGTAGTAAGAACAATAAAGGGCAGCATCAAATTGAAAAGGTGACATAAAGAGAAAAAAAACCACAGTAAAAAGCTAAAAACAAACCCGTTTATAAGTAAATCAACAGAAACCAACAACAAAAAACACACAACCATAAATTAAATGCCCAGAGGGCAAAAATCTGAATAAAGGAAGAAAAAAAAAACAAATTAGATCAAGATAACATTGAAAAAAACCATGAGCATCTAATCCTTTAGTAAACTAACATCAACTAAATGCCAAAAGGTCAGCTTAATCCTTTCCAAATAGTAAAAACCCCTGTTCAAAACCTCTTTCAAAAATCTTTCGAAATTTACAAAAGATTCGGAATTGAGTCCATCAATGATCTGATCAAATGATTGGTCCAAGAACACAATCGACCTTGTTGTAACATCGTGCAATTTGTTGATCGAATTGATCATGATCGGATGTATTGCAGGTGGACTGCTAGCAGATTCGGAAATGGATTTGGCAACGTCAACTGGGGGAGCAAACAGAAACCCGGTCAATTTCGAATTACCGCCGTTTGTATTCAAATTCAGCAATTCTTTGTAGATCAATACTATCGTCAAGCTCACCACCCCAACGGTGATACCCATTATCAACTTGTTCTTCAAAGATTGGTAATCGATAGGATCGGGTTTCGAAGAACTTTTCTTGCCGTTATTATTCTTCTTAACTCTCTTCTTTTTGGAAGGTTCTGATTTCGTAAGATCGTTTAAAGATTGATCGATCACCATCGAATTCAATTCTGTCAAATTCAAATTAGGTATGCTCAACAAATTATTAAAGTTGAAGTTCGGTTCCAAACTGTTCAAAAATTCGATCAAAGGTATCAAGTCGTCATCGATGGAATTCAATTTCAATGGCTGGCAAATCATTTTGTTTTGCAAGATTGAATTGTTGTTCAAATTGACGTAGTCAAACCCGTCTTGCACAATTATTGGTATGAACGGCTTGTTGACAAGATTTGGCAGTAAGTAGTTGTCCTTGTTCACCAACAAGATGATCAAGCTAGAGTCGTCATTGTTGGTGAATTCAATCTTATTTAAACATTTCTTATAGGATTGTAGCCTCTGGATCAATTGGTCCCTCTGTAAACCAATCACTTGCACTTTGATAAAATCTTGTGATGACGATAAACTAGGTATCGAGACCCTAGGCATTATAAAAGACGGGATTATTGTGGAAGAATCGATGGTGCCTTCATCTTCATCCTCTTCACCTGATTTTCCATCATCGTCGGAATCAGAACCGGAATCGAAAACGATCACCTTGTGATTGGAAGTTTGAATGTTCAAATCGTCCAAGTTTCTATCCTCGTTATCGGAGCTAGATAGTATGGAACCAACGTTGGGTGAAGAATCCAATTTAATCTGAGGATGGTGGCCTCTATTGAAGAAAGGTTCGTGGTCTTGGAATTGAGAGATGGATTGCCATGAGGTGATGGAAAAGTCGTTGTTCCTATATAAGGAGTTGGCAAGCACCTTATCGTCAATGTCTAGATCCAATTCTGGATTCTGCAATGTTTGGTATATGGAATTATGTGGAGACAACAACGATTCAGGTTTTCTGACCGTACTTAATGAGTTACTTGATTTGGCAGTGGAGTTACGATCGAACAACTTGTAAGCCGTTGTCGTATCGGCGTTAACCGTTGGGGAAGGCACAGGTGAGGGGGAAGGTGAGGGAGAGAAGTAGTAGGAGTTTGAATATGTGGAAGACGTTACAACGTTGTTTTCAGGTTGTTTCTGTTGTTGCTTTATCTTCTTTCTGTTCGATTGTAATATCATGATTGGTATGCAAGTTTGAAGAATAGGTGTGATGGAGACGGATAGGGGGAGGAGGAGGAGTAGGGAAGAAAAAAGCGTATTATACTAGCTGGCTATTATGTGGCACGGATGCGAGAGCTGATAAGGCCAGATGGAAGGTAGCGGATTGAAGGCGAGGAGGGGTAGGGGAATAAAAATGAGATGCGATGAGGGAGGATAAGGATTAGAGTGATGTAGTACGACAGGAAAAGAGTGAACAAGAGAGGAAGAAGAAGGTGGGAGGGATGTAGAAGTAGAGAATTGTGGAAAAGACAAACAAGCAATACAGGGGAGGGAGGGCAACTCCAGATTTCGTTACTGGCTGGCTGACGAGCAGGCTAACTAATACGTATTATATATATGGGCTCACCATATACAATATATATATATATATATATATATAATATACATAATGTAGTACACTTTCTATAAGTGCTGGAACAGGGCGGTGCTGCTCTTCTCTCTCTCTCTTTCCCGCTACAACAAGACCATTACTGGTCACGATGTCCTGTATTTGTGTTTAATTAATTATATATATAGATATGTAGGACACAGAGCGTATCGATGCATGTATATAGATATATGCCTAGATTACACAGAACGAGAAAAGGAGGAGTGGGAGGAGAATTAAGCAAAATAGGACCAGTCCAACCAACAAACAAATGTAAATTGCCCAACCGTTGCCACACAGACAAAAGAAAAGCAAAGAGTAAAAGGCAAGCAAAACAGGCTGGCCAGTTTGAACTTTGAGCACCTAACTAACAACTTTCTCTCTCTCTCCCCCACATCCAGACACAAACACAGAGACCTGCAATTTGCAAAGTCCCCCAGACGGTCCGGCCACGCGTGACGCTCTCGACTCCCTGACTCCCTGCCCCTGGTGGCAAGTCAGCCTACCGGGAGCAGAACAACGGCAGCGGGGGATTGGAATTTGGAAATGGGGACACATGGACATGGTCAGCCTGTGTGACTGGAGTCTAAACATAGTCCGCCGTCCATGTCTAACTGCGTGTCTGAGTCACTCGCGACTCCGCGGCTAATAGCTGGAGAAGAACCCGCACGCGGCGCAGGCTGGAGCGCGCTCAAACTTTAGTGCAGACGGACTGACCGACGCGTCGCCACACCTACCCGTTGTAACAATTGTTAGCTTGTTGTTATCTAAAGTGTCGCTCACAGTTAATCTGTCGCCTTATCAGACGCTTCCCAATCGGGCAACGCGTTCTCGGGTTCTCTCCTCTCTTCTGGGGTCGTGCTGGATGGCTCATTTTGGTTGGCTGCCTCCAATAGGTGGCCACTTATATATCTGGTCCCGTTTGTTTATCCTTTCTTCCTTCTACTTTTGCCCTTGCATGTTTGTTTCCTCTTTTCTTCCTCTCTTTTCCTTCTTTCCTTTATGTTTATTCTAAATAGATAGATATATATATATATATATCTTACTATTTACTGCATCAACTCCTGTATTTGTTTATCTTTTTCCTACTCAACTATTAATTACCCGCCATGTTCTCCTTGTTCTCATCATCAAACTCCAAGCAACAACAATCAGCTGTTGCTGAATCCCAACCGAACGTCGTCGATTTCAATACCATCATACCTTCCAATAACCAACAATTGAAACAAAAGAAGAAATCCTTTTCGTTATGGCCTTTCTCCAAGTCCCCAGCTACTGCTGCTTCCGCTGATCAACAAGTCCCAGAATCTAGAGACGTTGCAAACGCCAAAGTTAGTGTCTCGACAGATAGAGTCATAGCCATGAAGAAAGTCGACGTTTTTGATAAGGAATTGAACGAAGAATTTATTGACATCCAAATTAGAAAACTTTCCTACGCTGAAGTGGCTGCGTTGTCAATTCCTCAGAAAAACTCGCCATCTATCGACAATGCTACACAAGACTCCCTAGCCGCCACTGCTAAAGGAACCACCACCACCACCACCACCCCTGCCATTATTACTACCGCTGAAATTGATCACGTTGTGGATCAAGATCTTGAACTGGAGAAATCAGTCACTGATCTTGAATTTGCTAAAAACTATTCAAACGTCAAGAAATTTAACAACAATAGAGAAGATATAGAAGAATTACATTTAATTGAACAGTTTGACGATGATGATGTTGTCTTATTTAACGGTAAAGGCGGTAAGAAGATGCCTAGAAGATTCGTTAAGAATGGCAAATATTTAAAGAAAAGAGATGTTAAACATTAACGAGAAAGATTAGAATGTAATTGTGTTTTATGTTTATGTTTTTTAATTTTGGTTGCCTCCTTTCAGTTCTTGAATTTCTTTCTTTTTATATTTTATTAAGTTGAATCCCTATCCCACTTTATGTCTGTTTCCCCTCTGCCCTACTATTATTGTTAACCCTACTTTGACTTCCACTACTACTACTACTACTACTACTACTACTACTATTGACTAATGATTATAAGTGTATTTATTATATTATACAAAACATATTACTATATGTAATCCGTAGATCGTTTTGCGTCTCTATACGGGACCAACTTCCTAGTTGATTACCACCCTGGTTTAATTAACTACCACGTTACTAAAATTAAATTGGATATCCCGGCTTGTAATAAGAGCTAAGGCGGCGGCTTCCTTCTGCTTCCACCGCCTTGTTCCGGGATCCTTCTAGTTCTGGGCTGACTGAGCCCTGGCCATGTGTTAATGTGACGCCCTCGGGTTTCTTTGCCTCCCCCGGGGACTATTTCTTCCGACGGTTACCGCCAGGGTGTTCTTCCTTGTTTTTCTTCGGTTATATCACGTGCCTAGTCTCACGAGAAAAAAACCATGGGCGACGCGTCGGTATTTTAAATTTTAAAACAGATGATAATATGAATATTTGATGTATTGATCCATCATGCATGAATTGTACTTTCTTTCTTCATGGACCCAGATATTAGAACCGCAAATGCATCCTCTCAACCAGCTTCGGAAGGGGCAATTGAGAACAAGCAAATTCTTAAAATATGACGTGGTGTACACTTTTGACACGTCTAAGAAATCCAAGATCTGGCACGACGGCACTTTGAAAGTGTTCCAAATCAACGGCAAACTCTACCTCTACAACCTTGATTCCGTGGAGCTGTACACCGATTTCGTGTCTGTTAACAGGATTATGGACAAATTTGTCGAAGACTACATCATCAAGTTTGAAACCGTTTGGATCACGGTGTTGCAATTGGTTGGGGTGTTTCAAAGGGACGTCTTCGAAAAACTGAAAGATGACAGAGCAACGGAAAACACTGTCCTTTCCACGATGTTGCATAGTGGTGATACACAACAATGCAAGACGAGTCTTCGAACGGTTGTCAATAGTATACCAAAGAGACGAAAACTAGGCTTGAGTAAGGCAACTGGGCAGTTCAGGACGCCCTTTAAAACGGATACTGTGCCATATTCAACTAGCGAGGAAGTTTTTGTTTCTTCGGATAAGGAGAATGACGTAGCTTCGAGTTTAAAAGATTTTGACAATGACCGAAAGGTTTCAAAACCTATTGTGAAGCTGGGACAGTTGTCAAAAGCGTCCAATGAACCCCCCAAGGAGAAAACCATGAACTACGAAGTAGACGTGTTCAACAGCGACAACGACGACGAGATTAGCGATTTTGACTCGACACAAGATTCGACTTCGTCATCTTCTCTACCCAAGAATAACTCTCGTATATTCAAGAAACTATCGAAAGTGTCATTGACACAAACTAAGACGTACGATTTTCACTCTAGAGTAGCAAATGGAGCCGCGAACGATGTGATTAATGTTTCCAAACATCTCTTACAAAGAAAAGATCTAATGTGACTTATTTTGTATAATCATGAAAATAATAAAGATAAAAAAAACACACTAACAATGATCATCAACGTAAAACGTAGACTTCTTGGTTCTTTCCGCCTGTAAACCAACAATGAAACCAAGATACTAGGGTTTGTACCCTCACCCCTCTTAAAATCAAATCAGCACACCACAATTGAATACAATTGTTGTGTTAGCGTCAAATTACTGTGCAGCAGCGGCAGCAGCTCTTCTCTTTTCTCTCCACATCAATAGAGGAACAGCATTTGATGCAAACACTTTGGCAACAGGGAACGAAGCGATCAAGCCAGTCATGGCGGCTAGCGCTAACGAGTGGTTGTACTTGTTGGCGACCCAGGCTTGTGCTTCGGTTTCTTTTGATTTGTCGTATGGCATTTTGAAGTTTTATTGCTTTTGATTATTTAAAGTGAAGGAGTTTGGAAGTAGTGGTGATTGTAGTGTATTTTTCACAGAAGCAAAAATGGTGGGTGTAGAGAAAGAAGAGTAGTTTAACAAAGAATCAAAAAACTTTTTTTTAAAAAGTGCCCTATTTAACGCTCACTCGCCCGATCGATTCGTGCGCATCTTTCTACTTCTTTACTCACTACAGAAACGGCAAAACAAAAGAAGTTATAATAATTGTTATCCTTTTTCTTATCTGAAAAACTAGAAAATAGAACTAAAACAAAACGCATTCAAACTCAGACATTAATCATACCGATTTTTACAACTTGGAAGTCAATTCAGGAACAATCTCGAAAACGTCACCGACGATACCGACATCAGAGACACCAAAGATTGGAGCTTCTTCATCCTTGTTGATGGCAACAATAACCTTGGAATCCTTCATACCGGCTAAATGCTGGATGGCACCGGAGATACCGATGGCAATATACAAATCTGGAGCAACGACTTTACCGGTCTGACCAACTTGCAACGAGTTGTCACAGAATCCAGAATCGACAGCTGCTCTCGAGGCACCGACAGCAGCATTCAATTTCTCAGCCAATGGGTTGACTATAGCATCGAATTCTTCTTTGTTCTTCAAACCTCTACCACCAGAGACAACCACTTTGGCGGATCCCAAATCTGGTCTTGCAGAAGTGACTAGCTCTTCAGACAACCATTCGGTTCTGTTACCCGACTCAACGTATGGCAATTCTTCAACTGGCACAGAAGAAGATGCTTGTTCGGCTAGTTCGATTGCTGAGAAGGCACTCGATCTGACGGAGGTCAAGACCTGGGAGTCCTTTGACTTGACCGTCAACCAAGCGTTACCTGCATAGGTTGGTCTCACAAAGGTATCTGGGGACACAACTTTGATCACATCCGAAATTGGTTGCAAGTCCAATAGTGCACCAACTCTAGGTAAGAAGTTCTTGGCGACTGAGGAGGCAGGCACGACGAAGTTGGTGAACTGCTTGTTCTTGGACAACAAATCCACCAACAATGGTGAGATCTCTTCAGGTAGGTTGTGGTCGTACTTTGACGAAGTTGAAATTAAGATTTTTTCAACCTGTGGAACTTTAGCCAATTCTTTGGCAACTTCAGAGGACTTGGAACCGACTACGATGGCGGTAATTGGTTTGCCAATTTGTGTGGCTGCGGTCAAAGAGGATAGTGAAGATGGAGATATCGATGAGTTTGCACCGGATTCGATGAACGCTAGCGTCGAGTTGAATCTGGAGGCTCTTCTAGCGACAGAGGATACAATTGATCTGGAGTAACTTAGCATTGTTGGCTGGTGTGTAGTTGTAAACGTCTATATGACCAAACACTGTAGTAGCAGCTTGTTGAAATTTGTTCACTGTAGAGCAGTTGACAAAATTACAATAATAGCGTACGTGCACCCTTTTATCGCTCATTTTAGCACAGGCGGTGTGGAAAAAAAAAACTCGATCGATGACTTCTCCAGCAGTTTGCACAGCCAGGAAAAGTATGTCAACGGGTATTTACGCTTTAGGAAGTTCCCACAAACAAACCGTGGCTCCTTCTCGCTTAAATTTGTTGATACCGAAAATCAATTGACGTTTCAAATTATACATATATATATAGAGTAATTGTCGTAGTAGTAAAAAAAATATATATATAGTTAGCTTCCAGAAAAGGAATCTGAACATTTCAGGGAAGAAAACAATTCGAAGAAAAGGAAAGAAAAAAAAAAAAGGAAGCAAGCGAATGTAAGAGCAACAAAAGTCTCGGGCAGCAAAAAGATAGGATTAAAACTTTAGTAAATAGAGAGGGAGAGTGTGTGTAAAGTATAAAAGAATGGACAGTATAAGAAAGACAAAGAAAAGAAAATAATAAAAGGTACGTTAGAACACATAGATAATAATTAAAAGCAAAGAGTAAACAAAAAACAAAAAAAAAAAAACACAAAACACAAAACTAACAAAAACACAGACAGCAGCATATAAAAATATACAATAAAAATCGAAAACGGTGGACAGACAATGACCTTCAATTAACTCTATCAAACTAATCTTTGACGTTTGATGCTCATTCCGAACTGATCGGAATCTTCTGGTTTTATCTTGATCCCGTCATTGCCACTAGGGTTGCCACCAACTCCCATGACCATGCCAATTCCCACTGGGCCTTCACCACCTCCATTGTTTTCTAACTTGTTATTAGGATTGTAAGGATCATTGACAGGATAGATCAACTTTTTGTTCATTTGATGTTTTTCCAAAATCAAATACAAATCATCTTTGGTGAATGGCTTAGCCAAGATGTCGGTCATACCGTGGTTCAAATAAGTGACTAAGTCTTGACGTTGATAGTTACCAGTCATCGCAATAATCGGGGTATCCTTATCGAAGGATCTAATAACTGAAGTAGCTGACGCACCATCCAAGTTGGGCATCACAATGTCCATGAGAACCAAGTCAAATTTCACTTTTTCTAATACATCGATGGCTGCAAGCCCGTCAGTTACCACTTCGACAGTACATCCATATTTCATTAAGAACTTGCGGCATAGTTGGATGCAAACATCGTCATCTTCTACCAAAAGCACATGGAGTGCTGTGCCCTGTGGTCTTTGTAAAATACGCGATTCCTGTTGTTGCTGTGTCACTATTGGTAAATTTGTCATGGAGTGCGGTCCAGCTGGTGGTTGACCTTGCCCTTGTAACTGTGATTGCTGGTTTTGCTGTGGCTGTGCTTGTGATGGGGTGGACAGGAACTTCGGAGATGAATTCGAATTCGGAGTTCCCGAAGAGACTATTGAGCTGTTCTTGCTGTGATGCAACTGTGATACTTTTGGAGGGCTTGCACTTGACTGCTGTTGCTGTTGTATTTGTGAACGTGGTTGATCCATGTATGGAAGGTCCAGTGATGGGACTTCAACACCCAACTGTGTTAAACACTTGGCTATCACGTTGATTGACCTCGAGTATGACTCGTTGATTGATTTAGTAGTTAAAAGACTGGAGACCATCGTGTTGTATTTATTGGACAAGCTCGATATTTCTGTCTGAAGTTTTTCAACTTGTCCTGATAATGATTGGTTCTTTTTCTCCAAAAAATCAAAGCTGTCCTGTAAATTTCGGAATTGGTTTATTGAGACGTATGTCGACGTTAACGTAGAAACTTCGCCATCCTTTTTCGTTGGCACTTTTCTCTTGATATTTTCTAAAGATTCCTTGTTATGCTGTTGAAAATCTGGATGTTTAAATTCCCAAATGTTTTCTATTTGATACTTCATTTTTAGATCGTTAGAGATCTTCACTTTGTGGAAATCATACTTGTTCAACTGTCTGACAAAACTGGCAAAATTGCTGTGTTTGAAATGTCTCGGTAACACTTCTTTAGTGAATTCATTTGTATCTGTTATAACGAACGAATCACCCGAATCAGACCACCGTACTATGCTGGCATATGAATTCTCTTCTAACATCTGGAACAACTTCTTGACGAAATCTGTACCTGATGCCTTTGTAGTGGTCATATTTAGTTGATCCTTATCAGCTGCATCAGCTGAAAAATCTGGTTTCTCGTCGGAGTCCATTATAGGGTATGGATGATCTGGTGTGAGATGCAAAAAGAGAGGGAAAAAAACACCAAAGGCAAAAAAAAAAAGAAGGGATAGATGGGACGTTTTTGTTTTTCTTTTATCCAGCTTTAGCTTTTGGATATCCGCGTGTCTTAATTCTCAAGCTTTGTCTATATAAACAGGAAAGAAGTGGTGGAATATGTATTAGTTGTTGACTCTATGCTTCTATGTGGGGGAAGAATACAACCGTCTGCAAATGTAGCGTTTCGTTCTTTCAAAAACGATGTGAACGATAACAAATGGCAGAAAATAAAATGGCCTCACACGAGGACAGCAAGGGAAACGTCAAAAGAGTATGCCAAATAAACTGTAATCGCTATAGAAGACACAGACGGGTTGTCGGGAAGGAGAAAAAAAGGCGGGAGAATGGTTGAAGGGAAGAGGAAAAAAGAAAAAGAAAAAGAAACACAAAAACATGCAAATGTGTACAAGACCTGCCCATGCACAATGATACGATGCCTTTGGTGTGAGCTCCTCCATATGGGAGGCACCTGGCTCCTTGCAATTTCTGCTTCTCTCTGAGCCTTGTTGCTGAGGTCGTGCAAAGGTTAATTCTGGGCTCTGGCGGGCCACTTTTGGCTGACAACTACTATTTTTATCCCCGTTTGGACTCTGGCACCTATTTCCTACATCAATCTTGACACTACATATCCGTCATATCATATTGTATATTCGTAGTCATCCAAGTAAAAGAAAACAATCAATTGTGTAAACTAAAAAAATATATATGGCAAAGTAATTAATTTTTGAGAACGAAAGAAGTAAAATGAAGTATATATAAATAAATATAAGCACAAATTAGAGCACACAGCATTAGATATAGACATGGAGAAGTCCGTGCTGAAAACAAAAAAGGTAAAGAACTATATAATTATTAATTAAAACACGTGTAAAATGAGTATTATTAAATAAGTAAATTAATTCAGCAATTATAAGTAAAAAAACAAAAAGACAACTCAGCATTTCTTGACAGGAAACTGCAATTGGAACTCCATCATGCCTTCGTTCATACACGAATAACTCTTCGGTTCGAACGGAATGACATTATCCTTTGGAAACTTCGAAATCGATTTTTGGAAATCAGAATTGTACTTCAAATCGTTTCCAGAATTGAAGTTAGAACTGTTCATAACAACCATCGTTCCACCACTTCCACCTGATGATGCAGTTGAAGAATTTCTACTGTGTCTTTTGTGCGACCCTTGCTTCTTAGATGAAGAAGCTGTAGAAGATGAGTAGGAAGAAGGTGAAAATATCTTGGTGAAAGTAGCCTTTGAAGGGCCTGTTGGCTTAGCACTGAAGGTGGACGTCATACCGGCCTGTGAAGCCTTCAGGGATGTAGACGAGTTCGAATGCGATTTCAGTTTTGTAGAAGAAGTCGAGGATGTAGATAACTTGGAAAATTGCGAGACTGTGGATGAAATAGGTGACGTTTGTTGCTGTGGGACAAAATTGTTGGAGGTGAATGCAGAAGATTTCGATGCTGGGATTGGAGGCGGAGGGATTAGTGGCTCGTTAATGAACTGTGTTTGCTGCTGCGGGAACGAAGAATTCAAATTCAACTTTGGCACCGACTTCTGAGTGTTGGTATGCACAGTAGTGTTGGTGTTCGTTGCCAGCGACACGTTGCTCATTATCGAGGATGCTTGCGAAAAATTGGAAGATGCCGTCGAATTCGACGAGATGGAGCTTGCACTCGAACGCAGGATATTCGGAGTTGGTTCAAAAACAAACGATAAGAACTTTGGTGAATTAATAGCGGTGTTTTTCGATATCTTGGAATAGTTCAGGTCGATAGGCACATGAGCGTTCGGTCTCGATGAAGAACTGAACGATAAAGTTCTAGCTCTTGCCCTTGCTGGAACTGAAGCGGCTGGTTTCATAGGAGACGACACAACCGATTTGGGATTCGTGGTTGGTTTCTTTTTGATCACAGCAGTAGTAGGAGACTTCACAGGGTAGCTGTTGACAGAAACCGACCTAGCTCTAGGTTTGTTTGTCGCAGCTGGAGTTCTTACTTGTGAGACTGTAGCGATTGCAGCAGCTGATGACAAGGATGGCGTAATAGTAGGGCGAGCAGGGACCCTTTGCGATGAGATAGCTGCAGCAGCTGATGACAGAGACGGAGTGATTGAAGCTCTAGCAGGGACACGTTGTGACGATATGGCGGCGGCAGCAGCAGCGGTGGCCATCTGGGTTGTAGATAGGGTCTTCTTATAAGGTGACTTCGTGTTGGTGGAGGAGGAGGAGGAGGAAGTGCTTCCGGGCTTGAACGTAGTGCTGACACGAGGAGTCACAGCTTTAGACTTCACCACTTTTTTGGTGGCATTCTCTGAATCCGAAGACATTTCTGAATCCCTTGCCTGTGCCGTAGAAGAGGTTCTCTTCGTTGGTGATCTCGTGACGGCATTTGGGAATGAAATTGGTGATGACAACTGCTCGGTACCGTCTGTTTTTGGTGTAAGTAAATCAGGTAAATTCTGGTCAACGTCCACGTCAACATCAACCAGTTCCATCTTGATGTACTGATTTAGATAGTCATCGAAGTTGTCTGTCTCGTTAAGTTTCGAATTGCTCGATTGTGGAATGAACATGTCGGTGATCTGATTTTGTGACTTCAATAGTTGTTCCAATCCAATTGGTTCCTCTTCTTTAGCAGAGACCACTTCAGAAGACTCAGTGTGGTTGACGGTATCGGTATGCATCTCATCAAATGCGAAATACTCCGTCATCAAGTCGTGAGCATCCTCGTTTATCTGGGAATTTGGGGTCATTCTGATATCATCGTTGAAATGGTTGTAGAACTGTTTAGCTGGCGTATTCACGTTGGAATCTGTAGAACCTTGCTGGTTTGGTTGTTGTAGTGGAGAATGTTGCTGTCTTTGCTGCTGCTGCTGTTTTTGTTGAAGTGATTGTTGCAGATTAAAAGCAAGCTCTGTAAATATAAACTCAGGAGGGGTATCCAGATGATGATCTGAACTTTCATGACGACTAATCATCGCAGTTTGTTTCCAAGGTTGAGAAAAATCGGCATCTTCTGTTTGATTCATCTCCTGGTTGCCAGAAGGGTTCGTAAATGGTTGATGCTGTACCGACATCGACGACGTCGGAGAATCTGTCTGTGGGTTGTTGTTGTAGTAGTAGAAATTCGACATTTCAGGTAATGATTTATTCGTCAATTAATATTTTTTCTGTTTGTTTTAACTCAAGATTGTTTTGGACGTTCTTTTTATGGTTGGTATTATTACAGTAAAATTTTTTGTTGTTGTGTGGAGCTGTATATTATAGTAGCAACTTTTGATATGAAATGAAACGGACTTTTGGGGTCCCAGCAAAATGATGGGGCAATATTATTTTGTTTTGTGGGATTAGTGCAAAGCAGTGGCTTTGAATTTTGTAATTAAACAAACAAAAAAAAAAAAGGAAGAAAAAGACCGATACAACAACCGACGACAATTGCGAATTGTGACTGACTTAAGCTTGAGAGAAGAGGAATGTAGGAATGTAGGAATGTAGAGAAGGGAAGCACAGAAAAGGTGATTGGTGGATGGGCTGGTTGCTAATGGGGGAGAGCGCCGAAGAGTGTATAATATATAGAAATGTATGTATATTTAGTACGGCACAATATGTTTTTGTATATATATTATATGTATTGGATGAGATAAGGTGATGAGAAGTTTTGAGAGAGTGTCAGTGGGCAGCGGCAATAGCGGGAAAGGTGAAGCAATTAGTGTTAGGCAAGGCGAGAATATATTAGCAAAAGAATTAAAAAGTATATATATAGATATATATATATATATATATATCAAAAACACCTGGTGATAAACAAACAGGAAGGAAAGCAAGATAGGGCAGGATACAGAGCGACCACAGTGGAGGCAGCTGGGGCAAGCCATTTGAATTTTGACATGTATATAACAATTTATGCGCAAATCACAGACACAGGCAATGCGAAGCAATCGATCAATATTCAACACCGACAGAGCGACTGGCTGACTGGGCGACTGGGCGACTGGGCGAGACTCGAAGAACGAATGGAACGGCAGCAAGCAACTTAAGATACAAATTAATTTGCAAGATCAAAATCTATATCCATGCACTGGAATTTCGTTTGCACCCGAGCAAACTATATAAATGCTTCTATACACACAAGTTGAACGATAAACCATAAACTATATATACATATATATATAAATACAGGCGGGAAACTTCTAAATTCCATAAGAAATCTATAAGAATTGTGATGTACCGCTGGCTGTGTATATATATATAGATTGTGGTTACACTTACATGCAATATGTTATATATGCGAGTCTGTGGCTGAGGCTCGATTAGATAAGCGTGGGGTTCTGAAATCTGAACTTCTCTTGGGCGATCGACGTGGCTGGCGTTTCAACTTTCAACTTTCACCCGAATTTGCCTGTAAGTTTTTTTTCTGGAATTATTGTGGCTGGCAAACTTTGGGCGCGCTCTCCTGCTTATGTGAGTGGTTGTGTCACCACAAAGTTCCAACTGTATAGTCACTACTGAGTACTGACTTACATGGAGCCGATACTTCAAATATTGTTCTACCGCTTTGTTGTTATATGTATCAGCTATATATATACTTTTTCACCTCATTTCTCTTTGTCTTCTTTGAAACTGCTGGTGATCTATATTGTATATATATCAACCATGGGTGTACGTACATCTTCTCTCTTTTACCTCTCGATCTATACATATACGTACTAACAGCTTCGTCTCTCGGCCCCCGCACGCCTTGTTTGTATCCTCTTATCATTAAGTTAGGGAAGTACATTCACTATGCAGTCGACCTTGTCATGGTCTCCATGATCTTGGCAGGTATCAAGAAGTCCACTGGGTTGACTTTACAAGTCGATGAACTGGCACACAGCTCTGATTCTAGATCCATCTTGTCCAAGTACTTGAAGTTTGGTGAGTCCTGTTTCGAACGTCTCATCTCCATGTGCAGACAAACCACTATGTTCCGCATAAAGAGAGTCGAGAACGCCGAAGATCTGAAAGATGCTTTCAAAAGAGGTGTCAACGATCTAATTGATGATGCTACTTCTAACGGTAGAAGATGATATACTTTTTTCTCTGCCCGATTGATGATTTACGATATATAGGTTGATGATGCTACTTCTAACGGTAGAAGATGATATACTTTTTTCTCT
>JAJMAB010000003.1:68925-124711 GCA_030564825.1 Ogataea sithepensis | reverse complement strand
ATTGAGAGATGCTACACTGTTCAAGTTCTTCCATGGATTTGTATATGTACTCACTTGCATTTCTCATCAGTATGGGACAACATTAATTTCGATTCTTCCAATGGGATTGCTTATCCGCTCAACGAGGGACTAGCATTCTGTTGGTTGTTCCTTATAATGGAGTTTCTGGAATACGTTGTTTTACCATCAACGGTAACACCTTCATGAGACTATAAGGCATAGGAAAACATCCAACCTTTAAAATCAATAATAAAACAGATGTAAAATATTGAAAATAATATCAAATTATATGAAAGTATAGAAGGGGTGAATATAATAATAATGGACTATTAACAGGAACCGATCGAACAAAATCAAGTACAAGGGAAATCTATTCATCTTCTTCAGGAACCAAAGCATCGGCCGAATCCAACAACTCGGCTAATTCACCAGACTGACTCATACTCATGATGATATCACAACCACCAACAAATTCTTTGTTCACATACAACTGAGGAATCGTAGGCCACTCACTATACTCCTTAATACCTTGTCTCAACTCTGGATCCTCTAAAACGTTGTAAGCTGCAAATTTGGCAGGATCTACACCCTGTTGTCCTAAGATTTGGATTGTGGCTCTAGAGAACCCACAGGCTGGTGCCTCTGGTGTGCCCTTCATGAACAACACAACAGGTGCTGAAGACACAGCAGAGTCTATCGCTTCTTTAGTCTCCTGCGATAAGAAACGAGCTAGCGAGATAGCAGTCTTGTTTGTAGTAAACAGTTGCGGTCTTCTAGTGATCGTTGGACGAATCTACAGGTAGTATGGTCGGGCTAGTTAGTAATCACTTCGCAACTTTACAAAAAAAGCTAAAAGGTGTCTGAGAGGATACAGTGATACTTACCAATGATGCATTCTGAAACAAAACTCTTCTAAACATGGTGGCTGTTGCTCTATTATCTGTCTGTGTTGAAGAAGTAAACAGAAACCTGATAAACACATACAGCTTCTCCAGACTCACTCTCTAGTGTCCAATGAACTCTCAGGCAAACTAAATCAAATAGCTTATGTTACTTTGCGGGAAAACAAAAAAAAAAAGCTATAGGTATAGGGAGTCGATCGACTGCGTCGATGGTCTCCTAGTTTAACTTAATTTCTAAATCCTAATTTTTTGCCCAGGTCCCGAACTTCAGGCTTTTTAACTTTTTCCGTATTTTCTTAACAAAAATGATTAGTTCTTAATTAATTATATTGTACACATTCTTTTTATACATCGCTACCATTTCCAACAGCAGGCAAAGCTTGCTGTGATTCACCAGTATCTCCACCCTCCTTTTCACCTGCAACGGTGTTGGCATCTGTGTTCGTCTGTAACAACTCAGCAGCACCTTCAGATCCTGGAATGTAGTTAGGATTGGACTTGTTGTGAACCGTGTAATACAAAGGACATGTCTTGTTGGTTCTAATATGGCCCAACGAACCACATGTAGCACAACGTCTACTAGTACTCTTACCTTTACCAATACCTTTACCACTGATACGGCCCTCGCTGTCAATGTTGGCAGCGGTAATACCAGGCGACTTCTTCTTTTTCTTCTCTTGCAGCTTCTGTAATCTCGCAAGCTCCTCTTCCAAAGTCTTTTTAACCTTCTTATTCTCCTCCGCATCGTTAGTCAAAACCAACTTGTCGCTGGCAAGATCAAGTGGATCTTCAAGTAATCTCTTTTGACGCTTCTTAACGTACAATTCAACCACTTTTGGATCCTTTATAATTTCAATTTGTCTGTGCAAGATACCGTACGAGTCTCTCACCATACGGGTAATCTTCAAAACTCTAGGATTATCGATTGTCTCCTCATTAAGCTCCTTATCAGCGGAAACAAATTTTTCACGGTCATCCAGCTCCTGGGTCGATATCGAACGAGGCTTGTCTGTACCCCTAGCGGTGTTCATCGTCCTCTGCTGTTTGTACCAAACTTTGGCAATCTCGTCATCATACATCTTCTGCTGAACTGCAACGTTGTAAGAGTGAGCTGCCGTGGACGTACTTTTCTTATCGTCCTTCTCTAATGGCTTTGGAGTCATCGCAACAGATTCACCACCCCCGGTAGCAACTTTAATAAAACCACCTTTCATCGAAGTTCTCAAGAAGGATATAGCCTCACCTTTACAAGAGGGATCACCCTCACCATGAATTTGCAACATTGCTTTACCCTGTGTAGCATTGGTAAAGTTTCTTGTAAGGTTCCATGGAGCCATCTGAAGAGCCATGGATTCATCATTTCCTCCATCTTTGTCCTTCTTGTTCTCTTTTTCCTTTGCATTAGTATTGGAAGAAGAGCCATCCTCTTCGTTGTTCGAGTCTGTCTTCTCTCTGCGGAACAACTCCAGATCATCTAATCTCTGCTGTCCAACCTGCATCGACTCCAGCAAACAGATATCTTCAGCGGTGATCATATTTCTAATTTCGTCAAAGTTTGGCAATTTTTCTTCGCTCTTCACCTTCCAGTAACCTTGATCTTCACCGCTTCTCTGGTATTCCATGAATTCCTTTAATCTCTGCCTATTTTGCATGTCGTTTTGATCTGGGAAATGATCAGAAATATCTCTCACCAATAATCTTCTCTGAGGATTCGAATTCAACACCCTGTATACAATCATCTTCAGTCGACTCTTCGAAGTTGAGGTCACCTTTCTAGAATGTGGTCCAGGAACCTCCACAACTGGGAATGTCTGCCCAACTGTGAATATATGGCTGATATGTCTCAAGAAATACTTCTGGGAGGTACCACCACCAGAGCTTCTAATCAGCAAAAAATCTGTGCTTAATGAGTCGTGCCTGAAAATTGGTGCTCTTATCATCTGATTATAAAGAGTTGGCACAATGTTACCTGGCTCGACATAACCAAAATTCCAAAACGGTGATCTATCTTGAACACCTAGAACATGAGTTTCACCGATGGACAATTTGGGTCTAGTGTTATCATCTTCATTTTGTTTTCTGTAATAATTGATAATTTTGGATCCCATACCAAAATTATTAAGTGTTATCGGATTTTCCTCACTATACTCCAACATAAAGAAATTTGCAGAATCACCCAAAGTAAGGTCGGTAGTGTTTTGAAATAATTCCTTCACTTCTTTACCTTTATCCTTCTTTCTCTTTCTGGCCTTGGGTTTTGAAAAGACCATGATCGTATTCGGACGAACTGGGAACTGTGGTCTGTGAATAGATCTTGTAGCTTTGCTGGTCAATTTCACCTTATAGAATGGAGATTGTAATCTCATTGCAGGAAGCGAATGATCAATAGATAAGTTACCTATAGTGGCTCTGATCTTTGATTGGTAATTCTCTTTCAAAATATCGTACTCTCTATCATTAG
Organism: Ogataea sithepensis; assembly: GCA_030564825.1. Classification (NCBI taxonomy): domain Eukaryota; kingdom Fungi; phylum Ascomycota; class Pichiomycetes; order Pichiales; family Pichiaceae; genus Ogataea; species Ogataea sithepensis. Next base: position 121,348 of record JAJMAB010000003.1, on the reverse strand, counting down.
AAACAGCAAATCTCAATTCTAGTGACTTTTCATTCAACGGAATTAGAGCTCTGTTGACAATCTTTCGCTTAATCGGCCCGAGAAGTTCATCATTGGTGAATAGCAACTTTGGATCATTCATATCAATTTTTAAGTTCAAAGAGTCCACAGTCAAGACACCTTCAAAGATCATCTCATCGTCATCATCATCCCAACCGTCCGGATCAAAATTCTCAACCTTCAGCTTCTTCGAAGGAGGCATATGGCTTTCTACTTCGCCACAGTTTATTATTTTATCGTCATCCCAATCTGCAGTTGATAGAACAACTGACTTGTCATAGGTAATGAGTGTTTCCTTTGGTTTCTTGACCTTCTCTTGAGGAGGCTGGACATTAATGATATCTTGCCCTGTAATTTCAATAACCCTCTGAGAAGCATTGTGACTCTGCTCCTGTTGTTGCTGCTGCTGTTGCTGCTGTTGTTGTAGTTGTATCTGATGAACCTGCAACTGGAGTTGTTGCTGTTGTGATCTTGGAATCAGTTTAGATTTATTTTGCTGTGCTTGTATCTGTTGTTCTTTGGAACGTGTTGATTTATGTGAAGTTCTAAAAATCTTTCTCGTATCCGGCTGAAGTTCAAAATGTATTTTGGTCGGAAGTAGTGGAGTCTGCACAAATGGAGGCTGCTGGTAATTAAAATTGAGTGGTGCAATCGGGAACAGGGTCTGCATTTTGAGTGGTTTGCCCTTTTTGAACGATGGATAGTAGACCTTCAAGAGCTTCTCTCTATTCCTTTTCTCCTTTTCTAACTTCTCTAGGTGCAGCTTACGTTTCAGATCATCCTGAGCTTTCTTTCTCTCCGCTTCATTGTCATCATTATCAGATGACAAGGATATATCATCCTCGTCTATCATTTTTTTCTCCTGCTCGTCGGTCTGTTTGTTCTGTTGGCCGTCCTGTTGGTCTGTCTGTTGTTGGTCCATCGGAAATCCCATATCCTCGTCATCATGATCATCCATTAAAGCATTAGCATGCTCAAAGTCTAAATCAGCTAACCCAGCATTGGTTCCACCACCAGGAACACCGAATAGACCGCCTGGTATCATGTCGGCAGCTTCATCTTCGTCCACACCTTGCATGGCCTCTTCTTGCAACCCTTTCATGAGGTCGTCTTCACTTTCCTCTCCAGAGTCAGATTCCGCGTGCTCCTTTGATTTATCTGGTTCTTCTTCTTCGGCCAACTCGTCTTCATCACTGAAATCCAATGCATTATCAGCGTGGTGGGTCGAACCATCAAACATGGCATCAAGGTTTCCCATCTGGCCATTCAATGCCGCTGTGAAGTCGTCATCTTCCCGGCCTTCTATGACCGGTTTGGCCTCAATATCACTAGATACCATGATGATATACACCACTATATTTCAGAGGATTAGCTGAAAATCACTGAATCAAAGAAAGAAGGAACAGGTGTATATTTATCATACGTTATATCAGGCGCTAAGTTTCCTGAATCCTCGCTTCGCTCTTCGGTCGTCTTTCACTTTAGTCTTTAACCTGTCGCACGACGCAGACAGGGCAATAGTGGCGTCGATCGGCCTGTTGCATCTACATAGTACAGGCTAACAATGAAATTTTTGGTGTTCAACCTATCTGGTACCTTCGGCATTCTTCAAATTTGTGGAGACGCCCCATCTTTTACTGGTGTTTCACACACTGAAAAGTAAATGTCACCACCGCAATCATGTTTAGGGCCACGAAACTATATGAATTGAGGGTTCCCTTACAATTAGGCAAAAGATTTGTCTCGATCGTTCCTCCGGCACAGGCTGTTGGCCAACTATCTAATCTTGGAGACAAATTGATCCCAGTTGACGCATCCTGGTACATGCCAAATGTGCCAATCCTTGGATACCACGAGTTTATGAAGCAGAGACTGAATCAAAACTCGGTTTTCTTTGACATTGACAAGATTAGCGATACTACCAATCCGTTTCCTCACATGTTGCCAACAAAGGAGCTCTTTGAAAAAGAAGTTGGCCAGTTGGGCATTTCCAATGACACCACTTTGCTGATTTACGACCAACAAGGCATATTTAGTGCCTGTAGAGCAGCCTGGATGTTTGAAGTTTTTGGTCATGATCCAAATAAGATCCAAATCTTAAACACTTATCCAGCATATCTACAATCGTTCAGCGATCCAAACCTAGCTGGAAAGTTCCAAACGATGAACATATCGGGAGACAAGACGCTAGTTACAGCACCTTCTCCTCATAAACCTACCACTTACAGCGCTAAGTTTGATCCTTCGAAGGTGGTGACATTTGAACAAATGGTTGAATTGGTCAATTCCAACAAAATTGGAACTGAATATACAGTTATCGATGCGAGATCGAAAGAAAGATTTACCGGAGAAGCTCCAGAACCAAGACCTGGTTTATCATCAGGTCACATCCAAAACGCTAAGAATTTGCCATTTACTGAACTCTTAACAAAAGACAAATCTTTCCTTTCATCATTGTCAATCAACAGCAAGATTAAAGAGCTAGACATTGATACCACAAAGCCAATTATTGTTATGTGTGGTACTGGTGTCACTGCTTGTGTTGTTAGATCGGGTTTACAATCTGCTGGCGTCAACGGTGATAATATTGCAGTGTACGATGGCTCTTGGACCGAATGGGCACAGAGAGCTCCAGAGTTGGTGGTTAAAAATGTCTGAAAAATACAGGTCGTAATTCATTAATAATTAATGTCTGTCTGTGTATAGTTCGCAATATATAGTTACATTATACCTCAAAATTCAGTTTCCAGTTCCTCATAATCAAGATTATCAAACAAACTCTTCAGCCAATCCTTAATCTTGAACCAAGAACCATAACCATCAAAGTTCTTTGAGATTAACAATTTAAGATCAAAAAGATCAATGACCGATTTAAACTTAACCCATTCTTTGTGGTCCAATAAACTCAACATGAACTCGCTAAAAAGGTGGAGATCAACCTCAAGTGGTCCTTCTTTATCGTCAATTGAATAGTCAAACCACTCAGATATGTGTTCAAGGATAGCATCGAATTGACTAATGCTCATTCCCTGAAACGATAATTTCGAGTTAGCATTAAGGATTGCAGGGGTTAAACGGATTGGCTCATTTATAATCATGTAATGTTGTTTCTTGTTTTTGCTTTTGCTTGGAGAGACTAAGTTTGATATATCATTCTTACCTATATGTTTTGGCTTCTTCGGTGACGGTGATTTTAGCTTCCTAGGTGGTATTTTCCTTCTATCCAGTTCTAGCTTCAATTCGTTCTGTATTTCAACGGGCAATTCGTGGAAAATCTCCCAGTTTATTTCGTTCTCCGAAATTGAAAACGTAGATGGAGGTAAAGAGTTAGACTTTTTAACAGGAGAAAGCTTTCTTGTGATCTCGCGGTCTTTTGAAGGATTGAGTTCCAATTTAGGTTCCAATTTGGCTCTGTTTAATCTCTGAACCTCAGAACTATCAACTTTTAATTTGTCAACTTTTTTGAAAGGCAATCTCATCTGATTAGAATCTTGCTCTTTGGATTTGTCGTCCTCGCTAACCAATTTACCCATTGTTATCGATATTCCTCTTAACTCCTTAACATCCACGTTCAGTATTCTCGATATGTATTTCAACTCACTACTTATCAATCCTGTTTCTCTAGTATTAACACCAAACTTGTTGCTTTTGGACACAAAATCACAGTACCCCATACCCAAATACTTTGGTGGCTGAATGGGAGCATCGGGATGCCTTTTTGCTAGCTTTAACGTTATTTGAGAGCCTACCATACGAGCTTTGACTAGTCTTTTATTTATTTCCTTTGCTAGAGACTCAAAAAAGGTCTCAAGTTGGGCGTCGGTATCGAATCTGATACCCCAATTCACGTCAATAGATAATGACTTCCTAGCAAATCTTTCCGGATTAGATAGGATATCGATTGACGTTTCGTCTATTCCTCTTGAGTACTCATAAATGGTTGTCCCAGTTTTTTCACCAAACAAGCTCTTCAACTCTTCCTTAGAAATCGAGTACACGGTATCCAACTTTATTTCAGTGCAGTGAAGTTCGTTTTCCAACTTTGAACAGATCTGGCGGCCAATTCCAGGTAGATCTTTAAGATTGATGTCTTTCAGAAATTCAAGTTTAGTATCAGGATTGACTCGATAAATACCATTTGGTTTTGCCTTGCGCAAAGCTAGCTTAGCCAAGAGAACGTTTGGACCACATCCACAACTGACAGAGCAGCTGGTAGCTTTCAAAACTCTATCTTTGATATTAGCCATAGTTTCTAGAGGATCTTGATCATTACTTAAAGTCGTTATATCGATAAGTGCTTCATCAATGGAGACAGGTAGTATAGAATCGATATCGAATTCTAACAAAATCTCATAGAATTGTTTGGATATCTTTTCGTATGCATCAAAATTATATTTCAAGCAAATTAAATCGGGGCAAAGCTTTTTCCCTTGCCTCAACCACATTCCATTTTTACATCCTCGTTGTCTGGCAATATAATTGCACGACGCAATATCGGAATTGGCACCTCCATGAGTAACACAAACGGGAAACTTGTTGATATCTATCGGTGGCTCGTTTGTTAGTGCAGATACAGTTGCAAAGAAACAGTCGAAATCAATATGGACGATACATTTCCCCGTCTCTAAGTTCTTCGTCTTCGTACTACCCTTCCCTCTAGAATTGAGAGTCTTTATTGCCATCGACAAAAACTCCGATCTAAGGTCAGCTTTCCAAGTGCTTAAATGATGCAACCGAGACTTGGCAAAGAACGATGCAAGGAAGCCAGGATGTTTAGCATCCATCTGAACAGGAATTTCGTCTATTTTAGCTAGATTGTCCCCCTCAGGATTAGCCATTTGCGACAACTGCAATAGATCAAATTGGTCTTCTTCTTCTTCTTCTTTTTCTTTTTCTTCTTGATGACTCTCTGCTAGCTCCGGTTGTTCAAGTTTCTCAGTTTCAACCCTTTTAAAGTTTATCTTCTTCTGTCCGTAATCGTTGTTGATCAACATATAATCACCCCAATGCATCAATTTTCCCATTTCAATACTATCGGTGATCCAATTCGGCATGCAGACTTTATAATTTCTGAACTCAAGTCTCTTACGTGGTGTCAAATTTTCAGCAATTATATGTGTTGCATTTCCTTTGGCACCCAAATACTGAAGGAATACTCCACCGTGTAGGATGATCATCTTATGCAACTGAGATATATCCGGACTTGTTTTACCGTTAACATAAATAATACATCCTTTAAAAATCATAGGGTAATCAATATTTCTTGCCTTTTTAACAAATTTGATATACTCTTCATCTTGTTCCTGTTGTTTCAACTGTTTATTATGGAAGTAGGTGGTATAGTCTCCAAATTGTAGCTCTTGCTCGCCAGAAACATCTACAATATCTTGGTCATCATCATTCTTATCGTCAAGATTCGAAGTGATTTCCTGTGTAGACGTGGTCATCTCTTTAATCAAATATTGTGAAGGAATAATATCATCACTGATAGGGTCTAGGTTCACAAACTTTTCGACTTTTAGTTGAGATTCATGAAACGAATCCCATACAAACGAGTCACCATCTGTATTCTTGGCTAAATTTTGGGAAGTTTTCATGTTTGGTCCTGCTGTTTTGGTTCGGTTGGCATGTTCCTGGCTCAACTTATTGACAAAAGAGATAAACTGGGAGTCATTCATCGACCCCCAATCATCATCCAATATTGAAGAGTGCTTCGCAGCAGTGACATGGATAGCATTTTCGTTGTCGGGCACCGGTGGTTGAGATGAAAATACTTCAACGTCTCTACGATCATCTCGATTAGCAACGTTATCAGATCCCTGGTTCTTATCAGTTGCGGCTAGGAGCTTCAAAACCTCGGAGTCTTCAATCGAGCCCCAATCCTGGGTAGTTGACCTGCTCGACGCCTCATCCATAATCCGATACACATCTAACACAAACGCAATTTATTGATTTAGGCTTGAGCTATATCCAGTAGGTTCAAATACAACCATACAGTTTAGCTTGGAGTCGAGTGTGGTAATTTTTTTTTTATACCAAGTGATGAATGCCAACAGTTTGTATTATGTATATACCATATATATATAGAGACTAGTTCACCAGTGACTAGAGTCCGCCACGCGTCAACCGCCCGGCGCCCGCCCTCTGTCCCCGCGAACGCTGAGACTCAGCTAGTCCTGAATCCTGAATCCTGAAGCCTGACGGAGCACCCGCCGCACAGGCTCCCATTCTCGTGGTGGAAAACACTGAACAGGTGCGATTGCTCAATGTCCGGAGGCGGTACAATTTGAATTTGTCTGATGACGGCGTGTCCCACCGGCACCGGGAATCTGGAACTGCGTTCGGTGAGCTCGGAGATTCCCCTCCTTCTGATGGATGGAGTTAGCCAAGATTTAGTCGGTCTTTACTGTAATTATGTGTATATATGGGGTTTCGGAGTCGTTCCGATTGTTTGTGCGTATTTCGATAACTCGATATATATATATATATATATATATATATATATATATTGTGCCTCGGTGTTATAGACGATCACCTGTGGACCGCTTTGTATGCCGAAGATCTGAGCTTAAGTGCATGGAGTTAAACGATCTGCATCTCTCTTATGTCCTTACCATTTTCGGGTTCGTTCCGCCGCTGCCCAACTCTTTGGTCTTCGAGCAGGCTGCTAGCTGCGTGCATTTGTAAGCTCTTCCTTACTATATAAAAGGAACGACAATTTGTAACCTATCCCATCGAGCTTGCTTACGGTTCCCATCTGGCGAATACCTTGTCAAGTCACTAAATTGAAAAAAATTACTACAGTTCCAAAATGTCCTCTCCAGAATGTTTTAAAGCGATCAAGCACGAAGGTACCACCGCAGGTGAGATTAAAGTCATCAATGGCATCTCAACTTACGTCACAGGCAAAGCTGAGTCCGAAAAATACGTGCTAGTCTTCACTGATATCTGGGGTTTGACTATCAAGAACACCTTGTTGATTGCTGACCACTTTGCAGAAAAGGGCTACTACGTGTTGATTCCAGACATTATTGACAACGATCCTGCCGATGGCTCTAGACTCCTTGACGTGGAATATAGAACGTCTTACTTCACTAAACACTCCCCAGATCGTGTTGCCACAATTACAAAGACTATGTTGGATGGCTTGCCTGAATCGGTCATTTCGAAGACCTGGTACAGTATCGGTTATTGTTACGGTGCCAGATTCGCCATAGACATGGCCAAGAATACCCAATCCAAGTACAAAGTGAACGCCATTTCGATCTGTCACCCAGGTATGGTTGACGATGAGCAGATTAAATCTATTGGAAAGCCAATGTTGATTTCTGTTGGTGACGAAGACTCTCTATGGCCTTTGGATAAATTGTTCCAGTTGTGTACTGCTTTGAAGGAGCACAAAGTTGTGTATCAACTGAACTTGTTCAGAGGTTTAGACCATGGTTATGCTGTCAGAGGTGATTTGACTGTTCCATTTGTTAAATATGGTGCAGATAGCACTGTCACTGATCAGCTTGCTTGGTTTGCTAATTTCGCTTAGGGGATGATCCGTTTGATTTTTTTAATCGCGGATATTACCTCGTTACATATATATACATAACATGTCTACAGTTTTTAAAGTTTTGAAATAGAGTTATCGATAAGAAATGTGAAATTTATACGTAAGTAAAGGAAATACAAAACCGATGGCCAACATGAAAATCAAATGAAATCGAACTAGAAACAAAAGCAAAAACAAAAACAAAAAGACGATAATGAAAAGAAAAATAGCACCTTATGATATCTCACAAAAGAAAAAACAAAAAGAAGTCTCCAAGGATAAGGGAACAGTCCCTGGGGATAAAAATATAGTAAAATAGAATAACAGTGAACAGAAGTAAAATAAAAATAAAATAAAAGTAAAATAAAAGTAAAAAAAGAAAGGGTAAAGAAATAAGCATATCATTCAATATTTTAACTTTCTCGTCTCGGTACGAATGTCGGATAGTCAATTGAATAACTGTGGCGATGATGGAAAGCTTATCAACATGATATCGAGATAATGACGAAATCTAATATATAGTGCTAATAAACAACACTTACAAGACATCTCTTCTGTTATAATTGTAGTTATAACCACCCTGACTTGCAACAGAATACGAGCTGTCACTTTGTATGTTATAAGGTCTAAAGTTAGCTGAAGAATTGTTGGCATTGTAGTTCGTTGTACTGTTACTGTTGCTGTTGTTAACTAACGCAATTGAACTTCTCTCATCATCTGGAACAGCAAATGGATTTAAACTGTTTGTATTGAAACTATCACTATGTTTGGTCATTGTCTCTGGCGATTGTATACCAGGCGATTCGCTTGTTGATGCGTTTTCTGGTAGCATCGAGTTTCTATCATGACCTCTCATCGCAGTAGCACCCAACGCAGCCAATTCGTATTCGACTTTATCGCTTGGCTCGTTGTTTGGAATGAACGCCAAACGATCGTCCTTGATTGGTTCGTACCTCGTATCTGGATTCTTACGAATCAAGGCTAGAGTACATGTGACGATTGTCATGATTAACATGATCAAAGCAGCAACTGCATTTAAGACGAAGTACACGACGGCAGCAACAGAGGACACAACAGCCGGCTGTCTGAAAACATTAGAAAAGAACAAGTAGAACACAGAATTTATGACATTGATAACAGCAATGAAGATGTTGAAACCGTTGGTTCTCTTGTCCATAAATGGTCTTCTCCAAATGAGAACAGCAAGATATATCAATTCAATAGCAAAGACAAACACAGCTGCAACTTTACCTTGAGTCTGTAGAACCGCGATCAATAATGCTCTGATAAATAAGTAGATCAAACTGACAACGACCCAGTAGAACATGCTGGCTTTGTATTGGGCGTACAAGAAACCAAATCTGTTCAAAGTCTTTTCATCACCAAATAGAATATAGGCAGGGTTTTGGTACTGTTTGATCGATCTAGTACCGGCCAGCATGATTCTCACAGAAGCGTAAACCATTAAAATAACCGACACAGCTAGAATAACAATGGCAAAAACGATACAACCTGGAGAATCATTTCTAGTGAATTCCCAGATGCATAACATGGTCAACGTTGGGAAAGTAATATAGAATAGTCTGTAAAGAGCACCTTTGATGATGGATCTCCAGTGTGCTCTGAAACCAACCAATTTCGAGTCTTTCAACACACCAGTCAAAACCATAAGTTCACAAGTAGCCTTGAACATCGAGGTTAAAACGAGTAAAACAAATCCGGTGAATAAAAAGAAGATCATACCAGTCATGAACATGTTTGAAATCTCGATGTTGGATAGATAAGCAACTCTTTGAATTCCTCTTAAAACTAAAGTCTTAGAACCAACGTTGTCTTCATCGGTCGTGTACAAACTTGAATCGTCCAAGACATCACCTAAAGAGTCTGAGGTCTCCACGGAAATTCTTTTGATCAATCTAAATTTGTGCAATAATTTCTGAACAGAAATCGATAACACAGACTTGTTAGCTAAAATGGAGGTGACGCTACCTCCAGTGGCTTGCACGTACCAATAAATGATTTCTTGCATGAACGAGGTTCTAATGATACCCAACGACCATTGGAAATTTTGGGCCCACGAGGCGGCAATTGGAGGAACTTTGGCAACACCCATCATGGAGAAGATAGCCAAAGTTTGGAAATAGATGAACAAAGATGCAGCATTGGAAGCAATGTGGGCAGCAGTAGCAGAGTGACCTAAGATGGAAACAAACGACGAGACAACCAAACCAAAACCGGAAACAATGGCGATTGGCCAACCAGCATATCTTGTTTGAACAGTCTTACCGTTTGATAAGACAGCCTTGACACAGGCTAGAGGATCCTCGTTATCGGTGTCGTTTGTCGAGTAAACAACAACTTTAACGTATGCATCCAAATCTGGAATGGTGTAAGCAATACCAGGGATTTGGTTGGTAACACTGGTGTCTAAGGTGTAAGTACCGGCCACGTTCAATTTACCTGCACTGATTGGACAGATTGTGTTGTAGTTCAAATCACATAGGTTCAAAGTATCTTCGTAGACATTCAAACCGTAAACAACAAGTGAATAGACGGCCTTAATTTTTCCACTGATTAAAGAAGTGGCATCGATGTCGAAGACTGCGGTGTTATTGTCTGGATAGTAGATAAGTTCAAAGTACGAAGAACTAAACTCGGAATTTTCCATACACGTAAGTAACGAGGTTGATTTGATCAACCTCTGAGCATTACTTATCTGTGAAACGAACGATAAGGTCAACGCTGCCCTTATTAGAAAGTTAAAATACCCGGAAAAGAGCATCGTTTTTGTATATGAGTGTTCTGGGAAGATGGGGATAGGCAAAGGAATAAAAACAGTTGATTTGGTTATCTAAATGGGGTTGAGGGATCGAATTTCACGTTAGAAAGTGCAATGTGATAAAGGATGCTAAGAAGTGCAGGTTAAAGAACGAAGACACAAGTATGGAAGCAAAGAGGATATATAGGTAGACCACAAGGAGGCAAAGAAAGGAAACAGGGGACCTTTTTTTGCAACTTCAATATGTTAGGGATATTCACACCTCAAGAACAAAACACACCAATATAGATACTCCAAGGCTGGAAAAAAATCAGAAATTCACACAGATCAGACAGAATAAGAAACGTTCACAGTGTGGTCGCTGTTTCTATATATAGTCTACCTCGATTTCGCTTTATTATATATATATACGGTCGATGGCCAGGGTAGCGCAGCAGCAGCTTATGTGGCTGGTGGCTGGATCCTGAACTTTTGAAACCTGTTCAGTGTGTCACTGCCAGCCTGTTGTTATGACAGCACCGCCACATCTCTTCCTCTTGGCTCATACGCCACGACGAAGGGGCGGAGTCGACGGAGTCGATGATGGACGATGCCCATTAGCGACGCGTCGCCTTTGATGTCCAATATAAATTTCAATTTCCAAAATTCCAAGGAGAACTGCCAACTTGCTAACTGGGCAAGGAATCAAGAACCACATCTGAATTTCCAAATTTCCAAATTCAAGATTCCCAGACGCGTCGATCGATTGATTGAAGATGGTCACGTGGATGAAAATTGATTGCATCTGCCAGTTTACAGATCGAGATTCGAGATTAAAAATTAAAATTCGACCCCAGTCTACCGACTCCACTCCGCGACTCCGCGTCGGCCACTCGGTCAGTCGGTCTGCATTAAAGATTCATCGTTGACTTCAGCCGCGCACGAGTATCTATACTATGAAGTGCGGCGGCCCGCCACTGCACCCTTGCCCGGACGGCGACGGGGAGCCCCCTCAGTGTGGAAAGCGGGTCACGCTGGCCGCGGAGCCATTCACAGTCACCCACAGTGTTACCCCTCCCCCACTCCTCCTTCTCCTCTCTGCTTGGAAAAGACTTGTCTCAACTTCCGTTGGTCCAACGTCTTTACACCTATATAAAGGACCCTGATTTCCTCTTTGACAACATGCATTTCCAACTTATCAAAGACCAATTGCTTGCTTGAAGACAGCTACCATCACAGCTATTCACTCCTCGTTAGATTGTATGTCGCTTCTGCTCCAGCTTTTATTTACCCTTCTCCAGATTTAGCCTGTTCGCACCCTTTTTTCGATCTCCTCTCTCAATCTGTTGGGGATCGGAAAGTTGGGAAGGTTGGGCGATGGAGGAATAGCAAATACGACCCCCTGTTCTTTCATACTAACATCTTTCTTCCCCCAATCGTTTTTCCCTTGGTGGATCTACCTATTTTTCGTATAGAGTCTTTAACTTTGACAGTTAGCCAATTTTTCAACCAGAGAGAATCTAAACTGCAAGATTGAAAAAAAAAAAAACAGACAAAATGCCTGAAAAGAAACCGCTTGAAAATGAACACTTGATGCACCAAGAGGCAATTGCTCCTCCAGAAGGATTCTTGAAAAGACATCCTTCCAAGCCTTATTTGACCTCGATTGAGCAATACGAGTCCATGTACAAGGAATCAATTGAAAATCCATCTTCATTCTTTGGTAAGCAAGCTTCAGAATTGCTATCCTGGTCAAAGCCTTTCACTGTTGCCAAAGTTCCAGAGGCTCCTCATTTTGCTGACAACGACGGTGAAGCTTCTGCTTGGTTTGTGGACGGTGAATTGAACGCATCTTACAACTGTGTTGATAGATGGGCCATCAAGAATCCAAACAAACCAGCTATCGTCTACGAAGCCGATGAAGTTGACCAAGGCCGTATTATTACTTACGGTGAACTATTGAAGGAGGTTTGTAAAGTTGCTCAAGTTTTGAAGAACATGGGTGTGAAGAAGGGTGACACCGTTGCCGTTTACCTGCCAATGATCCCAGAAGCTATTGTCACTTTGTTAGCTATTGTGAGAATTGGTGCTGTCCACTCTGTCGTCTTTGCAGGTTTCTCTTCTGGTTCTTTAAGAGATAGAATCAACGATGCCGACTCCAAGGTTGTTATTACCACCGATGAGTCCAAGAGAGGTGGTAAGATTATTGAAACTAAGAGAATTGTTGATGATGCTTTGACCACTTGTCCACAGGTTAAGAACGTCTTAGTTTTCAAGAGAACCGGTAATGCACACATTCCTTGGACCGAAGGTAGAGACTTCTGGTGGCACGAAGAGGTTATCAAGTATCCATCGTACTCTCCTCCTGTTCCAATGTCTGCAGAAGACACTTTGTTCTTGTTGTATACTTCTGGTTCTACTGGTAAGCCAAAGGGTATTCAACACTCAACCGCTGGTTATCTTTTAGGTGCACTATTGACAACTAAGTATGTCTTTGATGTCCACCCTGAAGATATTTTGTTTACCGCCGGTGATGTTGGCTGGATTACTGGTCACTCTTATGTTGTGTACGGTCCATTGCTAAACGGTGCTACGACTGTTGTCTTCGAAGGTACTCCAGCTTATCCAAACTACTCTAGATACTGGGAAATTGTTGATAAGTACAAGGTTACTCAATTTTACGTTGCCCCTACCGCTTTAAGATTGTTAAAGAGAGCCGGTGAATCGTACATTGAGAAGTACTCTTTGGAATCCATCAGAGTGTTGGGATCTGTGGGTGAACCGATTGCCAAGGATGTTTGGGAATGGTACAACACCTACATTGGAAGAGGTCAGGCCCACATTTGTGATACCTACTGGCAAACAGAGTCTGGTTCACACCTGATCTGTCCATTGGCTGGAGTGACTCCTACCAAGCCAGGTTCCGCTTCTTATCCATTCTTTGGTATCGAGCCAGCTATCATTGACCCAGTTACTGGTGTCGAATTGGAAGGTAACGAAGTGGAAGGTGTTTTAGGTATCAAGTCCTCCTGGCCATCCATGGCTAGAACCATTTGGGGTGATTATAACAGATTCTTGGATACTTATTTGAACCCATACAAAGGTTACTACTTCAGTGGTGATGGTGCTGCCAGGGACAAGGATGGTTTCTACTGGATCTTGGGTAGAGTTGACGATGTTGTTAACGTTTCCGGTCACAGATTATCGACTGCTGAAATCGAGGCTGCATTGATTGAACACCATTTGGTTTCTGAATCTGCAGTTGTTGGTTTCCCAGACGAGTTGACCGGTTCCGCAGTGGCGGCCTTTGTTGCCTTGAAAAACAAGTCTGTTGAAGATGCTGCCAGTGTTAAGAAGGAGCTGGTTTTGACAGTGAGAAAGGAGATTGGTCCATTTGCTGCTCCTAAGTTGATCTTGTTGGTTGACGATTTACCAAAGACCAGATCTGGTAAGATTATGAGAAGAATTTTGAGAAAGGTTTTGGCTGGAGAGGAAGACCAGCTGGGTGATATCTCCACTTTGAGCAACCCTCAAGTTGTCGCCCATATCATTGATGTTGTTAAGAACAAATAAATTATAACTGATAGGATAAAACTGGTTTTTTTTTCTACTAGCTGTCAATTCTTAAACTTGTAGCTTTTGGTGATTCTTATTTTTTTGCTTAATTTATATTTATTATTATATTATATTGTTTTGTTTTGATTTGATTTGTTGAGTACTCTTTCGTGGCTCTACAAAGTGTCGTCCATGAACTACTCGGTTTCTTCTTTCTCTTGGTGGTGTCAACGGTTATTATCACCAACTATCCATTATAGGATTTTTGAATTTTGTCTTTTATCTTTACTTCTGTTTTTGATCACATGACCTTTATTTATTCATTTTTGTCTATATCTATATTTATTTATTTTATTATCATATTCAAATCCATGTCGATATAATATATTATATTTACTATAAAGATCGAATTAAAATTACTTTCCCCATGTATACCACCCATACTAAGTTGCCATGGCGTTATATACTTTCGAGATGGTTACGCATATGCCGTCGCGCCTAACAGCGCCAGCAGATAAATTGGCGATGGAACTGTCGAAGGTTCAAGTTATATATATATATATATATATATATAGATCATATAAAAATTTAGTTCGTAAAAGCTGGACGCGATGATTAATATATAAATATATTATATACAAATTAATTTATAGCGCGAAAAACCTGATCGGCTACATCGTCCACGAGCCACCCACAAAGCGTGTTTTTTGTGGCTGATACACAAACAAAGAATCGCCATATGTTGGCGCGTATAATAATTTATGTGCACCTTCCCTAAAATCTGTGGAGCTCAGCCACGAGCAGACGTCTCGAGTATGTGGGGTGCGAGGTGTAACCGGTGGGCGGTGGCCAGGCGGCTGGGTGCCGGGGGCGGGGCCTGTGGCCGTGGGGCCCGTGGCCATGGGGCGCGTGCTGTGCAGGGATCGTTTCGAGAGGCGGGCAGACCAACGGGCGCTGCCACTGGGCAGTTAAATGCTGAGAGTTCTCTGATAGAGGCAGATCACCAACTCGGCTGAGGCCCCTTGGTTGGATTGGTGGTTGAGCTTTCTTTTGCTTGGTATCGTTTATGCTTTAGTAATTTCTCTTTCCACACTGTTGCGTTTTTTTTACCTCCTAGCTGTTATTTTTGTTGTTGTTGTCGTCGTTTTGTTTGCTTGTGTCAAAAGTATCTTCATCCTTGTTATCTATCTCTGATTATCTCTTTTGGCTGTATAGACCAGATCAACTAGTATTTTCGTCATTTTGGATTCTGTTTTTTTTTCCTCCTGATCTCACTTGCTTCTATTATTAAACACAATTCCTATTCTCCTTTACACCTAGTATTCCTCTACTGGAAACAAAAATTTTCTTGGTATTTCATTAGCAAGTATTCTCACAACTACATCACATAACAACAACATCATCATCACCAACTATATTGTCCTGTTTTTTTCCTTTCTTCCCTTCTTACGTTCATCTTTAATTTTCTGTTAGATCGGCTCCTTTCGTTTGTCCTTCGCACAACCCACGATCGTTTATATTTGCAAATTATTTACCATACAACTGTACAACTTCCTTCTATTTTGTGAACGAATATTGATCACAGCATGAAGTTCACACAGTTCCGTTTACTCCTCACGGCCTATTTGGCACAATTCTTTTACTCGGTTGATGCTAGATCCCTTGAAGCATCCTCTTTGGTTACATGTATGGAAAATTCACAGATTGATCCAACCTACTTCAGTGTCGTCTTTGATCCAGATGCAAAATCGATCAGATATGTCATTTCATTGACTACAGAGTTAAGTGGTTACATTTACGCAGACGTTGTTGTCTACGCTTACGGTTTCCAAATCATCCACGAATACATCGACGTTTGTAGTATTGGTTGGAAACAGTTCTGTCCAATCTATCCAGGTTCCATGGAGATCGATTCTATCCAGTACATCTCTGAAGATTACGTCAAGATGGTGCCAGGTATTGCTTACACGTTCCCTGATCTTGATGCTTTGGTCAGATTGGTGGTGACAAACTCCGAGGGTGAACAAGTTGGTTGTATCCAAGCGGCTTTCTCTAACGGTAAAACTGTTTCACATACTGCAGTCAAATGGGTCACTGCCGTCATTGCAGGTATCGGTTTGCTTGCCTCTGCTATCTTGTCTGCATTTGGAAATTCATCTTCTGCAAGTAGAATCTCCGCTAATGCAGTCTCTTTATTCATGTACTTCCAAAGTGTTGTCATCGTTGGTATGATCCACGTCCAAGAGTGTCCTCCTATTGTCACTGCATGGATCGAAAATTTGGCTTGGTCAATGGGTTTGATTAGAGTTCAATTCATGCAGGAAATTTTCAGATGGTATGTTCAAGCTACAGGTGGTACCCCAACACAATACTTGACTAATTCCGAAGTGTCCGTCTTGGTCCAAAGATCCCTTGACTACGGTAAAAGAGCCATTAGAAATTTCGTTCCATTCTATCCGGTGCTTTCATGGTTGTTCCCATCTTTGGAATTGGATATTCATGATTCTCTACAAAAGAGAACCGTCGACTTGTACAATTTGTCAAGTACCCAATATTTGCGTATCTTAAGAGGTATTGAAAGAGTCGGTTACCAAGCCAGAATTGAACCAACATCTATCGTCTGTACTGGTTTCACGTTTTTCATCTTGTTTTTATACGTTTTGGTTGGTCTATTCTTTGTCGTTAAGACCACTTTAGCTGTGGCTAACAGATACAGATGGTTAAAGAAGCCAATTGACTTGTCCAGATCCTGGAGGCCTGTCTTGAAAGGTATCATGCAAAGATATATTTATATCGGATTCACCCAATTGACAATTCTTTCCTTGTGGGAATTTACTAAAGTTGATTCCCCAGCTGTGGTTGTCATTGCTGTCTTGTTCCTAATTCTCAGTTGTGGTATCATGGGCTGGTCTTGTTATAGAACGATCAAATTTGGTCACGTTTCGGTCCAAACTCACAACAACGCTGCTGCCATCTTATATGGTGATTCTAAAGTGTTGAACAAGTATGGTTTCTTTTACACTATGTACAACGCCAACAAGTACTGGTGGGGTGCCGTCTACATTGGATTTGTCTTCGTTAAAAGTTTGTTTGTGTCCTTGGCACAGAAATCAGGAAAGACCCAGGCTTTGGTTATTTTCATTTTAGATCTATTTTACACTGGTTACTTAATCAAGGAAATGCCATATTTGGATAAGCCAACCAACATCGTTAACATCATGATGTGTGTCGTGATGACTCTTAACTCGTTCTTCTTCTTGTTCTTCTCGAACTTGTTTGGTCAACCTGCTGCTGTTGGTTCCGTCATGGGATTGATTTTCTTTGTGGTTAACGCTATCTTCTCGTTGGTCTTGTTGATCATGATCATTGTCTACACTCTAATTGCCATCTTCAGTAAGAATCCAGATGCAAGATTCTCTCCAGCCAAGGACGATAGAACATCGTTCCAAAAGAAGGGTATGAACCAAAACGAGATTCCAGATGGTGCACAAGAATTGTTTGAATTGGGTGCCGTTGCTAAAGACCATCAAGACAACTGGGCCGGTGAAATGTACAAGTTGAAGGACATGGTTGAATCATCCGCTGACACCTCAAGTCTGAAGAACGACCAGGACGAACCATTGAAACTGACACCTGAAGAAGATCAATCATTTGGTGCCAAGTTGATGCACAAGCTAACGGGAGGAAAATCCATGTTACGTAGAAACAAATCCACTGCCAAGTCCACCTTAGGACATGATGATTTAAGAAAATCAGAATCCAACGGGGACTCGAGTTACTCTGCTGAAGAGACCACATACGAAAACAAGAGATCTACAGGTCACGATACGTTGCACTCATTGGCAAAATTAGAGTTTGCTCAGCCTCTGCATCAAAGAACGGAATCAAACACACCAATTATCCAATCTAACGTGTTCAGTGATAACAATAGTCCAGATCGCCACTTCAAGACGAATAGTCTGGGTGTCGAAAGTACGGATGATCTCAGTTTGTATGAAAATGATCCTACTCAGGCTGCTGGTGTCTACGGGACTTCCTCAGAAGCTCGCCGTAAGTACACTTACCTATAATGATCTTACTTGATTTTGTGGCTGGTTCTGCTCTTTGGTTTTTGCTTTGTTCTGCTTCTTATCTTTACTTTCTTTTTTTGTTGAATTCTTTTTTATTATCCTCTTACTATTGTTTAGGTTGTTTGTTTTCGAATCGGCTTTTTATTCTTTTTTGTACATTACGGTCTCTCCTCACTTTTTTCTTTCTTTCTGTCCCCCTTTAAATACTGTCTTGTTTTTCTAAAATTATTCTTATAATTATAATTCTTGTTATTATAAAATACAGTAAAAAAATAAAATACTTATAAAACATAAATGCGATCAGCGAAAAACTCGAAAAGAAGCAAATTGACAACTGAATGTAACTAGGCTCTTTGATTTTTTGCCTTACCCGATACCATTGCTTAGATCAACAAAGTTTCAATCTTGTCCTTGATAGCGTAAATTTGGTTCTTGATAGCAGAAGCATCGTTGGTGGTAACAGAAGCAGCGATAACTGGTCTGGAGACACCACAAGCTCTACCTAGAGCACTCTTGCTTGGGACGAAAACGTATGGAACGTTTTTATCTTCACACAACAATGGCAAGTGCAACAAGATTTCGATAGGTTCGGTATCAGCAGCCATGATGATGAATTCAGAAATACCTCTGTTCAAAGTCTTGGTGGTTTCATTGGCACCTTTCTTCAATTGTCTCAAGTTTTGAGATTGTTGAACAACGTCCAAGATTTGTTGTGTCAATGCAGAGTCGGCTAATGGGAAGGCCTTTGGGTTTGGTGTAGCGGACATTTTAAGATTTGTAATAACTTAAAGGTTCCTTGCAGTGTAGTGTATTAAAGAAGCTCGCCTTGAAGAATTCGAAAGAAGTGAAAGAGAAGAGATAGAAGAAACATGAAGGAGAGAGTAAAGATCTAAAATAGAAAAAATTTAAATTTTTCAAATCAGCTAAAAAAAAATTTTCCTAGCGATATGCACGTGACCAAAAAAAATACTGAGACAGTGAGACGACGACTGCACGTCTATCGACGGTACCGTTAATAGTTATGAGCCCAGACAGGAAGTTGTTATAAAAGAGTTCCAAAAGAGGATGCGGCGCACGAGCACCGTAAATTTCACCCGTGCACCAGGCAGAAAAACCGGGAAAGCAGCCAAGTCTCTCAAAGGTGCGCATTTCCCAAAGAACAGCTCAAAATCCCATCAAAATCATCTTTGTCTAGTTTTTTCTCGTGTTAAACAATCTTCAACAACATTGGAGTCTTGACTATCCAGCCAATTGTTATCAATCTAACCTGTCAACACATTTAACACACTCACACAATGTCTGATCTTTGGTATGTATTTTGCCTGTCAATTCTCAATTACTCTATGTTTTGGATCGCCAACTTTCTGGACAATCGACATCTCTCAAATTGGCTGTGGGTGGCTGCATCCATTAAGGAGCTCCGAAGTCAGTCTTGTTTGTGGGCACATCATGCCCTAATGTATCACTTTTCGACATAAATAATCACTGAATAATCGTGCCTACCTTGATTGACTTGGAACTTCAATTGTGTCGCCTGCTATTTGCCTTTGTTGTTTTGAGGCATTGGTGCTGCATGATGTTGGTGATGTACCAGCCACTAATGAATCAGGTCGTCCTTCCGTTCGGCATTCCATGCCATTCCATAGGTTATGTATGATTCAATTGATTTTAAGTAGAATTGACAATACTAACATATTGATGTCCTTGAACTTACTTATCGTGCAGTCCAGTTTACGCTCCATTCTTTGGTTCCATTGGTTGTGCCGCAGCCATCATCTTCACATGTTTTGGTGCCTCTTACGGTACTGCTAAATCGGGTGTTGGTATCTGCGCTACATGTGTGTTGAGACCAGATTTATTGATTAAAAACACAGTTCCTGTCATTATGGCTGGTATTATTGCCATTTATGGTTTGGTCGTCTCCGTCTTGATCTCATCTTCCCTAAAGCAACAACAAGCCTTGTACACCGGTTTCATTCAATTGGGTGCCGGTCTATCAGTTGGTTTGTCTGGTTTAGCTGCCGGTTTTGCGATTGGTATTGTTGGTGATGCTGGTGTTAGAGGTACTGCTCAACAACCAAGATTGTTCGTTGGTATGATTTTGATTTTGATTTTCGCCGAAGTTTTAGGTTTGTACGGTTTGATTGTTGCCTTGTTGTTGAACTCAAGAGCCAACCAAGATGTTACTTGTTAAATTTAGTATTTGAAAAAAAAATACTGATTTTGCATTTACCATAACCATTCAAAAATTCATCATATATCATCAGAAATGGTGACTTAAGCGGGGTTTATATGGAGGTTTCGAAAGCAAGATTGATTCATTCATTTCAACTCCATCTATTCATTTGCAATCATGCCATTACTAAAGTAGTTGTCTAAACTGCTCTTCAATTTCTTTCATCCTTTTTTGTTTTGTTTGCGGCTCTTTGACTTCCTGTCAAGCTGTCCATCTTTATTTTTTTTTGTCTACTTTTATCTTTGTTTTTTTCTCTATTTTATTTTTCTTACCGAATTGAATAGATAAGCTCTGACTTTATATTTTGTTTGTTGTCTTTTTATTTTTGTTTTACTTGACTTACTTTATTATTTTTAACTTTCCAAATTTCATTTTTGATTTTATCAATGAAGATCATTATGGCCGTAACCCAATTTCTATGCTTGTCCTTATTGCATAATACGGATACTTCAACCCGTCTTTACATCTTCTTGACTCATGGGAAATATGTTTCGAGATCTAGAAATGTAGTTATACCCCTGTTGAAGTTCTCTAGGCAGTCAGAGAGGAACGATACTCGAAATACCATAATGAGAGAGATGCAAGATTACACCGACTTGTTCGTACGGTAAGTAAAACATTCACAGACACGCCATAAACAGGAGAAGTTGAAAGGGAATCCAAACCATCTTAAAACATGTGAGAGCATGATGGATGATCATTGTACAAGATTAAAGCAACGTTGGTGAATAATTAAGCTAGGAATCCGTCAATACTGGTCTACAAAGTATCGCTGTTGCATACATGAGGCTTTACAGATGCATATTGGTACTATTCATTCACTGGAAAAGTTGTATCACTAGGTATCATTTAATTGACAACTAGAGCAAGAATCCCAATTCAGTGTCAACACTTCTTAAAAGCTCAGATGACTAAAGCGAGTTGGGATTCCCCTTGAATGATCAACTTTATATACTGTTGAACCCAGTAGTAATAGAACAAGTAGTTCAGTGCGTTTGATTAATCGTTCTGGAAATTCTGAGGCATTAGACCCAGTGCCAAGTGGTTCTAATGATTTTTTGGTATTTTGGGAGCTATTAATATATCGGATAATTGCTCCTTTGTACTCAAGGAGCTTGTGAATTTAACACAAATAGATTGTTGTATACCCGTAGTCTTATATATCAAATAGCCATATCTATCTTCTAATTGTATAACTAATCTTTTATGCTACATAGTTAGATGAAAGTCTTTTGTGGTAATTACATTTTATGATAACTTCCAAATGTGGATAAAATCAAACCCGAACAATAATTGTCCGAAATGGTATCTTGATTGAGGGAGATAGATAATCTCTTGACTCTTGTCTGTCTAGCTTATTGAATAACATCCCCTTTTTTTCAGAATTATTATAATTTCTTTTTCAGAAAGTTTATTCCCTTGTAAACTTTCCTCCTTGCTCTACATTATGTAGCAATTGGATTTAAAAATGGGTAATTTTTGAAATTAGATATACTTGTAATACTGTTGGATAGATCTGACTTATTCAAATTGATCATCAAATTTTAAGAGAAAACAAAACAAAGGAGAACATTCATTTTAGCGCTAAAAGTGGACATTTTTGAGATTTTGGTCGAATCTGGTCAAGGTCCTGCATATTTGTGCATAGTTTGTATTTTTTTGTAACTCTGAGCAACTTTACCCTTTTTATGCATCATGCACCCCTCTTTCTTCCCCTCTTTATACTACATTATCCAGTAATCAGACCTGAAAATTGGTGATTTTGGAAGTCAGATATACTTGTAATACTGTTGGATAGATCTGACTTATTCGAATTGATCATCAAATTTTAAAAGAAAACAAAACAAAGGAGAACATTCATTTTAGCGCTAAAAGTGGACATTTTTGAGATTTTGGTCAAATCTGGTCAACTTGTTGCATATTTGTGCATAATTCATATTTTTTGTAACTCTGAGCAACTTTACCCTTTTTATGCATCATGGACCCCTCTTTCTTCCCCTCCCTGTACTACATTAGCCAGAAACTAGACTTGGAAATGGGTGATTTTGGAAGTTAGAAATATTCTTTAGACGCTTATATAGATTGGAGTCATTTGAATGGGTCATCAAATTTTGAGAGAAAACAAAACAAAGTAAAGCCTTCATTTTAGCGCTAAAAGTTGACATTTCTGAGATTTTGGTCAAATCTGGTCAACTTGTTGCATATCTGTGCATAATTCATATTTTTTGTAACTCTGAGCAACTTTACCCTTTTTATGCATCATGCACCCCTCTTTCTTCCCCTCCCTGTACTACATTAGCCAGAAACTAGACTTGGAAATGGGTGATTTTGGAAGTTAGAAATATTCTTTAGACGCTTATATAGATTGGAGTCATTTGAATGGGTCATCAAATTTTGAGAGAAAACAAAACAAAGGAAAACCTTCATTTTAGCGCTAAAAGTTTGTAAATTTCTAATACCGGAATAACCTGGTGGAATTTAATAAAATATTGTACATAAAGGGCCGGCTGGTGCATATAATTAGAGAATAAAGTTGGAAAACTTATTTTGGATACAAATATGCACTTTTGTTAACAGAGTTGATCCGATCCATCAAAAATCCAAACTTTGAGTGCTAAAATGAAGGGGTTCTTTTGTTTTGTTTTCTTTCAAAATTTGAGGAGCTACTCAAATAATTCAGTTTTATCCAACAGTATTACAAGTATATCTAACTTCCAAAATCATCTATTTTTAAGTCTGGTTTTTGGATAATGCAGTATAAGGAGGGAAAGAAAGAAGCGTGCATGATGCATAAATAAGCCACCGTTGCTGGGAGTTTAAAAACGTCTGTTTATGCAGGAGTATTTACCATGTAGACTAGTTTGTCCGATTTTTGGCAGTCTAGATTTTGAGGATCATAATAATTGCGATCAAACTGCTATTTTGTCTCAAAATTTGATAATCTACCTGAATAGTTACAATCCACAAAACTATATAAAAGTAATACTAAAATTGCAAAAGAACCCTATTTTGATTGAAACTCTAATATTAAGCAGTCTTAAATCAAATATCTACATTGCAATCCATTTAAAGAAAGACATTTCCGCCTTCTATAACGAGATAGCAAGGTAGCTGCTCTTCATGCAAGCTTAACTGATAGATTATATTCGGCTGGGCATTTTATACGGAAAAGCAAAGTCGGATACATTTTAGGATGAACATATATTGGTTGGCAGCGATCGGGAGAGATCATTTGGAATGCTGTACCAGTCTATTTTTAGTTTGAGTCTTCGGTTTGTAGTCAAAACTTTTTGGTTGACCTCGCCAGTTTCATAATTAATCAAGTTATCATTAGTCAAGTCCAATGAGTCTGAACTATCGCCAGGGGTGATGTCCTCCAGATCAGATTCTAATTCTGCTTGAAGCTTTTGCCTTTGGATTAACTCGATCAAAGGCTTATAGAGCTCTGGTAGGTTATCTGGTTCGTAATCTTTCACGAACCTTATTCTCCAAAGTACTGACCAGTGAATTTTAGTTTTCCTTGGGATGCTTCTACGTCTACCCAAGTTTGGATAATAAACTCTTCTCCATTCTCCCTCTTTGTTTTCAATAAAATATCCAATTGGTAAAACTTCAATTATCCACCATCCAAATGATCTTTTGAAAGAATCGTCTCCTCTGCAATCAAACCTTAAGACAGGGTCTTCTGGCAACGACTTGGCAAAGTCACTAGGAGTGTCAAACAGTGCAGGATTTCCCTGGTTATTCACAGTTGATGACGAAAGCTGCATTTCATCATAATTCAAAAAGTTGTGATGCATTGCAAATCTCTGCTCTTCTGTCAGAAAGCGAAAAATTGGACGATTAGGATGATTATAGGTTGTGTCTCGAACCAAACAAAGACAATCATGATGGCATGATAATAGGCTGTCCACGCTTGTAAATTTTTTAGTAAATTCCTTGAGAGAAAATGGCTTGAACTTGACACCAAATTTGACTGCTGATGAGAGGATCCAATTCATTGGTATATTGGACATGGAATGACCACTAAGATCTGCCGGCCACCCACCACCGACATCAGAGTGATCACCGGGAAACCACACTTCTAATGAATCAAAAGATGCATTACCGGAGTGGTGTCCCTTAAGCATGGGCATCATCTCAACTGAATTGGTATCATCTTCATTTTCAATTTCATCGTCTACTCTGCCTTCTTCGTCTTCATCTTTGCAGGATAAACTAAAAAACGAAGGAGAATACGAGTGAGGGGTGAACAAATTTTGCTTGAATTTTCCCCTTCTTTCATCAATACTCACGGCATGCCTAATATGCTTCACATGATAAGTGATGGAAGTGAATGGGAACATCCTATCCCTGAATATACCACATGAGTTAACAGAATCCCATAATCCCATGTATTCAATCTGAACATCTTCCCGGCAAAAAGTTTTCTTGAAGTCTTCCGAAATAGTCTTGGTAAACTCACGTCCGGTAGGCTGACCTGACTGTTCCCACTTTTTATAGATTTCCCAGGCAGTTGGCACCATGACTTCCAAACCTTGGTTCAGAAGTCCAATTCTCTCAATCATTCCCGCTAATATCCTAGCTATAAATGACCCCCGACTAAACCCAAACAAGTAAATTCTATCGCCCTCCCTGTAGAATCGCATCAGGTAGCTGTATGCCTCAATAACATGATAGTCGAGAGAGTAGGCAACAGATTCGTCAACTTGTGACTTCAAATCTTCCACCGGGCTTTTAAATATTCCACCATCTCCGATATCTTCAAATCCTGTTCTGATATTATTTCCAATACCGGCTAAAGAATCATTTCCCTCCAAGACAAAGTGGGAGATAAAATGATTTGTCAGTAACTATTTGTTCAAACAAAGGGGAAAAATATGAAACAGTACGCAAACGATGTTTGAATACATACGCTGATAGTAGCACATTTGCCTTTCATCGTTCTTCTCCAACATCTTGTACATCTTCAATATATTTGTTGGTGATTGCTTATTAAAGTTGTTTGCCGTCCCATCAAAGCATAAGATTAAGTTTCTAGGCGCATCAGGCATTACCGACAGCGTCTGATTCCCTGTGGTTGAAGTCATCCTATACTAATGCGTCAATATGTATATTTAAGATCCTATCAAAGTATACAAAAGCATAACGAAGATAAAAAAATGGAAAGATATAAAAAGGAACGGTAAAAACCCCACGATCCTTGTCTTCTTAGCAAAAGCGTGCGACCTTGCAACATTCACTCGTTGCCAAGGTCAATTTCCCTGTACCTTGAATCGTTATTATATCCGAACAGTTTCATCAGTTTTCCCTTCGCCTGCACGGTCTTGTCATCGATATAATTGAACACAGACCATATTCTATCAAATAGACGTTCGTCAGCACTGTTCAAAAACATGTCTCCGTGCTTCAAATGATGGAGATATAATTCAAACTTTATCAAATCCTTTCTAGAAATAAAACCTGCTAGCCTTCCCCTATCTTCAACAATTACAAATCTAGGGCCCAATTTAAGGAAAATATCGAGAACGGTATATAATGAAGAGTTGATATTCACTTTCAAAAATTGAATGTTGACAAATCTTTCAAACACCAGTTCATCTCTTGTTTCCTCCTCCAAAGAAACTTGATCCTGTTTAAATATCAAACTTCTAACCTTCTTATTCGACAAAAACCTTATCTTACAGGCCAATGAAATTTCCCCTGCGGCTTCTCTTTTGTAACTGGTCAATCCGTTAATCAAGTCTGCCCTATCAATATATCCGAGAACCACAGGCTGTTGACTCTCGTTCCTTATTATTATAGGAAAAGATTTAAAGCTAGTATCCGCAAGCAAAATTTCCAAATCTTGGTAGCTCAATCCACTAACCGGCAAAGCAACAATTTGATCTGTCATCGCATCAACAACCTTAAGTTCTTCAAAGTCGTGATCTTCCTTAGCATCGATGAACGGTATCCCGTTAAATTTGATCATTTGATCGGCTATACCACCACATCCATTTCCCCAATTATCATTGATAATCTTAGTCGTACCCACAACAATCATAGTAGGAATGATGTACTTGATAGCACCCGTCAACTCAAACATAATAATGACAACGGCTAGAGTCAAGTGAGTAATACCACTCAACGTAGCAGCAGCACCCAAAAAGGCGTAAGTGCCGGAAATGATGCATGTTTCAATACCAGTGCTTGAATCTTTGGAGCAAGGATAGAGGGATTCAACGATTAGTCCGATTGCCCTACCAAAAGTTGCCCCTGCAGCCATAGATGGGACAAAAATACCGCACGGAACTTTGCAACCGTAGGAGATGATGACCAAAACCATTCTTAATAACGTCGCGTACATCAAACTGGTGAAAAATATTGTTTTCGAAGATGCATTTGTCTTGTTACATAAGTTATGCTCAAAGCCAGCACCACACTCATGGAATAGAATTTCCATTCCTTCCGTCATATCTAATCTGATAAATTCATTGAAATACCCAATCATAGATGTCAACAAACATAATATGGCTACTTCCTTGACTGCATTGTTGGCCAAGAATCTCTGTCTGAATGCAACAGCTTTTATGTTAAACTTTGAAACGACGATTCCATACACGCCACCAAATATTCCTAGAACAATGAAAAATGGAACTTCAAAGTACTTCCAATTTGAATCGTATTTGACTTCAAACATAACTATCTGTCCTGTTCTGAACGGATTCATTGCAGACAACGTAGCCGTTGCAATCAATGCACAGTAATAACTCTTCCAAATCGTAGACAACTTAAAGTTCGATGTGATCTCCTCAATTGAAAACAAAACACCTCCAATTGGGGAAGCAAAGGCAACTGCAACGCCAGCGGCAGATGCGGCCGTTAAGAACTGGGATAAATTGGAATATGATTGCCCGAACCTTTTAAACAACTTTGGAATCACATTACCTACACACGCAGCATAGTGGACTGAAGGGCCCTCTTTTCCGACACTCAACCCTGAGGCAATTGTCAAAGGTAACGCAACGCTCTTTATCAATAAAGTCCACCAACCCAAGAACCCATCCATGACAAAACCAGAAACTATGCATTTCACCTCTGATATACCTGAACCAGCAGCTGTTGGAGCATAAAACTTACATAGCACTGCAGCGATGAGCCCGAAGATCACTGAGATGACAATAAAAACGATATAGTTAAGGAACCCAAAGTTTGACCACGGTTTCCAATTGGTGCAGCTATCTTCCATCTCACCCCAGCAGCAAAAATCTTTATTTAAATAGAGATTTGTAGAGCAGTAACCCATCTTGAAGTCTCCTAGCCACTCAGTGATGATGTTCAAGCAGCCTGCAATAAAACCGATCGTGATACCAATCAAGGTCAGAACGAACCAACTTTGACATGTGGTCACCAGTCTATCTTTCAGTGAGTTTATCCTCGACTTCGTGGGTATAAATGAGGAGCTAGTAGCCTCCCTTTCGTCATCGTCGTATTGCGGTAGTGTAGATTTTCCCGGAATTCTGTATATTGTATAAAAGTGCTCTCTGTTTTCTTTCAAGGATTCCTTTATCCAATCAACTGTATGGAAATCTTCAAATCTCTTGATCAATTTTTTGGACGACGGCGAAGAAACCAAGTATGTCTGCCATGTACTTGATGATGCATTGGATGATGATGATGTCGGTATATTCGTATTATGTGACATTTGGTGAATTGTGTATATCTATCTATCTGTGTGTTGTATCTTTGTGTCTCTATGTATTCCCTTGTTGGCGATAGTTAAAATTCAATTCAAAGATGAGGTGCTATAGTTTGTTGTTCAATTGAGTTTATAGCAAGAACAACTGTGGAAATCTTAATGAATATTTCAACCTTCGAAATGCTACTAATTTCAACCCTAAAGTGTTACGTATATGGAACCCTCAATGCACCGAATTGACTATTTGAATTTGACAGTCACGAGCAAAGTCAACTTCGCGAGACTATCAAACTCCACATAAAATAATTGGTTTTTATATAAGATCATTTCATAATTTATTTTTGTGTTTTTTTTATAGTGATAGTAATAATAATTTAAAATAATAAAATGGAGGGGTGAATGGGGGAAACAACAATAAAAAGACTTTAGAATGTAACCTATATATAAATAAAGTAAGTGATATCATATTCATACCGAAAAAGCATAATATAATAGAGCAGTCAGGTGTGTGTCTATGGACGACATTTTCTCTTTTTTTTGAATGAAATAAAATATAACAAAACGAGATAGTCAAAAAAAACTAGTTGGAACTTTTTTTCCCTTCGAGCTATCTCCTTCTTCTATAACGGATTACCTATACACAACGATGATAATAAAATAACAACTGAACAAACCAAACCAAACAACAGAAAAGCAACTCGTTTAACCGACGACTAAGGTTTCGTCATCGGAGAATTCGTAAGCTGGAATTTCCAAGTTCAATGGGGCAGGACCTCTTCTAATTCTACCGGAGATATCATAGTGGGAACCGTGACAAGGACAGAACCATCCACCGTAATCACCAGCTTCACCGATAGGGACACAACCCAAGTGAGTACAGATACCCAACATGATTAACCATTCTGGGTTCTTAACTCTGTCTGAATCTTCTTGTGGATCTCTCAAAGAGGAAATATCAACATCGTTGGCTTCAGCAATTTCGTGAGCCGTTCTGTGTCTAATAAAGACTGGCTTACCTTGCCATTTGACAATAACGTTCTTACCTTCTGGAATGGCTCCCAAGTTAACTTCAACCTTGGCCATAGCCAACACATCGGCAGAGGCGGACATTGTGGATAGGAAAGCTTCAACGGTAGATTTAGCAGAAGCAGCACCTAGCACACCATAGGAACCAACCATGAAGTAAGTGTAAGCTCTTGATTTGTCATTAGTTCCCTTGGACTTGTTTAAGTAGTGGGAGAAGTCTGGCGAGTCATAAGTAGACTTTAGAGAAGCGGTTGTAGATGACAACAGTCTAGCTTGGGATGCTATATCACATAATAATAAAAGAGCATTGTTAGTATACCTTCGAAAAGAAAACAAGAAAAAAAATATTGAAAATGTAAATTATTTGAAAGATTTTACCAAATAGTGACGAGTTCTGGCAACTTAGTGATATTTCTCTTGAGTTGTGAAAGGTAGTAAACGATGTGTGACGGTCCTCAGCGTTGGATTATTCTTTAAATTCACCTCGCTCTCATTGGCTGAAATATTTTGCTTTTGTGAGAGAGCCAAACTATGATCAGAAAACGGAACATTTTGTATACAACGAGTTGATTTCGGTGATTATAACTATCAATGAGGTAGCATTATGTCCAGCACTCAATAAAAAAACTTGGATTTGCCAATCAAATGACTGTCGAATAGTTCTAGTTGTTAAAAATACTCGCATAGTGGACGTTGTTGCTAAATACATGATGTCGTTAAATAAAAGCCAGTAGTGCTAAGTCACATTTAATAACTAGATCAGTGTTGGGATTGATGTATATATGTATATGTTGAGGTTTCCTTGTTAAATAGGTCATAGCTCTGGTAAACAGTAATTGTTGCCAAATCACTTTTAACCAATCTTTCCTTGTCTATTACACTGACTGAGTGGATGTCGTTAGCTAAACTTACCCAAACCCAAGTTTCTTCCGACGTTTCTTAGCGCAATTCTT
This sequence comes from Ogataea sithepensis, assembly GCA_030564825.1. Taxonomy (NCBI): domain Eukaryota; kingdom Fungi; phylum Ascomycota; class Pichiomycetes; order Pichiales; family Pichiaceae; genus Ogataea; species Ogataea sithepensis. The sequence continues at coordinate 91,490 of JAJMAB010000003.1, read as the reverse complement.
TGTAGCATTATTATGTGAGTATACGACTGATGAACAAAACCAATGATAAGTAGAAGTGTGAAGGAGAAGTTGTGAAGAAGCAATATGAATGAAGCTAAACCAGAAACAACACCAGCTTCTAGAGAGAGACCTCCCACAAGCAACGCACCCTGTTTGTCTCCCTGCCAGAATGCCAGCCAGCCCGTACAGCGCACGCGGCCACCACACAGGCCTCCCCCAGCGAGACCGCCAAAAAATTTTCCAGTGGGCGGTCGAATTATAATTAACGTCCGTTCATTGGCTGAGCGCCTCCCGGCTGTGAGTGTGTGCCTGTTGCGCTTGTCTTTTGTCCCATTTCCACGGGGCTTCTTTCTTTCTTGCAAGTTGCGATGCCTTTCCCCGTGACTTCTACTCACGTGATTATTTTTGCTTGCATTATTTCTTACAGATATCTACTATCTATTATCATTGCACTGGGTTTCGGCAATCCCTTGGAACTTTGGAAGTCGGGCATTATATATAGGTGTAGACAATTCTCCACATTAATTTATAGGTCATAAACAGAGTGACCATTTTGTTTCCGTCGGCCTCTTTTTTTCACATATTAGCCATGCAATGGCAAACTTGCGGATCTCAGAAGCGGAACTTTTGCGTATATTACTTTGAATACAACTACTGGTTGTTTTTGAGACTATTATCGTTCATATGTGCATTTTTATGTCATACTGAAGTTCTTTTTCCTGTATTGGGATTCAGTTACCCCCGCAAAAATTATATTAAACCACATAGATTTCAATGTCTCTTGACAACACCTGATGCATCAGCATTGGATAGAATGTATTTCTTGTAACCATAGATGTCACCAGGGAAGCGTTTGACAGTACCATTTTCACTCACCCAAATTTCGTTACACACAGTGTCAATCATCGAAACATCGTGCGAAACCATCAACACACCACCCTTGAAATTCTTCAATGCCTCATTCAATGCATCCAAACCAGATGTATCCAAGTGATTCGAAGGTTCATCCAAAATCAAGATGTGTGGGTTACTCAAACACAACGAGGCAAACGCAACTCTGGATTTCTGACCACCGGATAACGATTGCATCTTTTGCAATGCTAGAGAACCTGTAATACCAAATGATCCCAAATGACGTCTGTACTCCTCATCAGTTTTACCAGGAAACTTGGTGCTCATCCAACCAACTGCATTTTGATTCAAATCCATACCATCAACGTGGTGTTGTGCGAAATATCCGATTCTTAATCTCGAATTCTTGGAAACAGATCCGTCTAATGGTATATTGTCACCCATTAAAATCTTCAATAGTGTTGTTTTACCACAACCATTGGCACCAACTAGCGCAATTCTTGAATCCATTTGAACATCCATATCGACGTCTTTCAACAATAGTTTATTTGGATCGTAACCGAAGGAAACACCAAGCAATTGCAATATTGGAGGCGACAATTTTTCTGGATCTGGGAATTTGAATGTAATTTGTTTCTCTTCTTGAGGTGGTTCCAAGACTGGTAATTTTTCCAATTTCTTAATTCTCGATTGGGCTTCCGATGATTTAGCAGCGTTATATCTGAACTTATCGATGAACTGTTGTAAATGCTCTCTGTATGCCATTTGGTTCTCGTATTCTCTCTTTTGGTTCTTCAATCTCTCTTCTCTTGTATTGTAGAAACTGTCAAAGTTGGAACCTCTGTAGTAATCCAATCTTTCTGAGTGTTGATGGATGATATCCGTTGCAACTTCGTTCAAGAATGCACGATCATGCGACACGACAAGCAAAGTAGATGGGTATGTTTGCAAATAGTCGGCAAGGTACGTACTTGAAGGGACATCTAAGTTATTAGTAGGTTCATCCAACAATAATAAGTCCGGCTTACAGAATAGCGCTCTTGCTAACGATAATCTCATTCTCCAACCACCAGAGAACGTTTTCGTGGCTAACTTCTGAGATTCTTCACTGAAACCTAAACCAAATAATATAGATGCAGCTCTACCTTCTGCCTTATCTGACTCCATTTCACTTAATTTGTTGTGGACTTCCTCCAATCTTTGAACCAAATCGTTTTGTTCGTTTTCCAATCTCTTTATTTCCAATGAATTTTCGTCAAATTCTTTCTTCAACTCATCAATTTCATTGATTCTTTCGTTAATCTTGCTGTCTTCACTTAGCAATTGTTTTCTCCAAACATCAGCATCCAAAACCGACTGTAAAGCAGGTGTATCATCACCAATAATTTCTTGCTCAACATGTAAAATTGTAATGTGCTTTGGAATGTTCAATTCTCTTCTTGATAATGCTCTCAATAGGGTGGATTTACCAATACCGTTCTGACCAACCAAACCGTATCTTCTACCGTAAGCTAACGTTAATTGGGCATCAGACAAAATTCTTTGACCTTGACCAACGTAAAGATCAAACGTATCAATTTTGATATCTTTTGATTTACCTGCACCTGCACCAAAATCAATAGGGTTCACCTTCAAAAAGAATGAATCGTAATCTTCGACCTTTTGTTCGTTGATTAACTTAGAGGCCTCGTATTGAACAAACTTGTTAGCCCTCTTAGCGACCTTCTTAGCAATCTTAGCTTCAGCCTTTTGCAATTTCTTCTTATCCACCCTGGTTTCAATCTGTCTACCAGTATGCTCAATATCAGTAGTTGATTGTAATAATGCTAGTGAAGAATCTAAGTCTCTCTGCTGGTTGTTAATTAGATCGATATCCAACAATCTCTTTGAAGTATCACCAGTAATAGACAATTTTGCCATGTTATCGTTCAATTTCTTCGCTAGATTCTGTTTTATCTTATTCCCAAGTGTCTCCACTTTACCTTTATCACCACCTGCACTGATTAATAACTCTTCTAAAAACTGAATCTCCTTTGGAATGTCTAACTGTTGAGCCAAAACGGAATCTTCAGTTGCGGAAGAAATGTGACCAACATAGCCAACTGCATAGTCAGCCACAACGGGATCGATCGATGGGACTGCTTGACGAACTTGTAAACCTATACTTGACATACTGTTCTCCAATGAATTGATCGGTATAACTACAAAAATGAAACTCGAGTAATGTCAGTAACTCTGGGACTTTTTCATCAGGCACCCATTCAAACGATATCATCCACCTTGAAAAACTTTGATGGAAGCTCTCAAAATTGGTCGTGTACATGATAACCATCAACTTGAAAGCACCCATGAGGCTCAAACTAAATTTATCTAAATATTACATAATCTATTATAAACAATAATAAAAACTTGAAGTATAGACGGTTGTTCTTATTTCAAGACAAGTTGGGCTTTTCTCTTACCAGTCAGCTCGTCAAACTCTGACTTAACAAACACTTCCACCTTATCAAAGACTGAAACCTCTCTAATATTACCTTCTTTTGTTTTAAAAGAAAGCTTATATAGCTCCTCGTTGAAGTCGCCTGAATTCACATCACCCATAGTTTCCAATTTAATTAAACTTTCCACACCAAATTTGGGAACTAAAACAACGATACCGTTGGAGAAAACTTTAATAACGTAACCTTCTTGCGAACTCTCATTATTCTTCATCACTTGTCCAACATAATATTCAATACTGGCCCTGCCGGCAAACTGCGCATTTCTATGGCGTTTGTTCATATTCTTCACAACGAGATCCATCTTATTTTTGTCTCTATGTAGAGGGTGTAATGGTTCATATCCAATAGCAGCAGCCAATTGTCTGTGTGCAACAACATCACAGTATCTACGAATAGGAGACGTAAAATGTGTGTAAATCTCTGTAGCCAAACCATAATGTCTGAAATCTTCATAGCCAAAGTTACCAGATGGGAAGTATTCAGCTGCCATCATACATCTAGTTGCCATGATACGTAACAAAGTATTGAAATAAGGATCTTTCGGATCAACACATCTATCTAGCGAGTCTGCCAATGCTTTTGAACTTTCTAGGGAGACATGCATACCTTTCTTGACTCTTAACATGTCGTTTAGTGCTTCAAAATTAGTTGCTGGAGGAGCTGCGTGTCGACGTAACATGGCAACTTGCGGGAAGGCCTCATAGATCTTTTTGGCTACTGAAATATTAGCGAGAAGCATGAACTCCTCAACTAAAGAGTTCGTATCCAAGAGTTTCTTAATTTCCACTTCACCTGGATCAGATGTCTCACTGTCCATATGAACCTTGACCTCCGGAGAAGCTAAGTTCAATGCACCGGCATCCATTCTCTTTTGTTTCAACTTCTTAGATAAGCGAAGTAAATGTCTCATTCCTTGAGTCAATGGATCTTGCTTACTCTGATCGTCAATTCTTATCTGGGCCTGTTCGTATGCAAATGCTTCTCTAGATTTGATGATAGATTTAAAGAAATCAACACTGACAATGTTGGCATCTTCATCCAATTCCCAGATTGTTGAAAAGGCGAATCTCTCGACATAAGGCTTTAGAGAGCATAAATCTGTACCTAGAAGCATAGGCAACATATCAATTCTCTTGTCAACCAAATACACCGATGTGGCTCTGGATGCACCTTCTTGATCTAGAGCAGTACCTGCATGAACAAAATGAGTGACATCCGCAATATGAACACCAACTTCGTAATTACCGTTTGGTAGTTTCATTGCATGCAAGGCATCGTCAATATCGACACATCCTGGCGGATCGATGGAACAGACAAGTTTGTCTCTTAAATCTCTTCTTTTAGCCAACTTCTCATCACCGTTATTTAAATCCTCAGGAACTTTCCAATCATGACCTTCTTTAGGCAAACAGTCTAGCACATTCTTTGAGAAAGGTCTATACTCCACATCATGTTCTAACAATAATGCCTCTTGTTCGGCGTCCTTGTCCTCAACTTCACCAAGAGTTCTAACAAAGTGTCCATCTGGATACTTAGAGTTCGATTGCCATGAATCAACGGCAACTACTATTCTCTTACCCGCTAATTCCTTGGACCTTTTCGTTCTGATTCTAATTTTTGGCAAAGATCTATCCATCAAAATAACAAAGCAACTCTTGGAAGCATTTCCAACTTGAGGACCATTAACAGAATGTGGTGTGATTTGGCCAACGTACAATCTCCAACTTCTCTTCAGAATACCAACAACTCTACCTGTTGGAACCACTCTTTTATCTTCTTCTTCAACTTTTCCTTGAACCTGAGCAGCTTCTTGTGCTAATAGTCTTCTTTCTTGGTCACTTATTATAACTTCATTTTCGTCATTATCACCAATTTCGTTCTTGTTGATGGTCTCTTCATCTATGATTACATTAGTTGGTCTTTTCCATTGGTTTTTTGGTAAAATCTCAACAACCACAGAATCACCATTGAATGATCTATTGAGGTTTTCTCTACCTAAAATAAGCAATGGCTTTGGTAATGATGGCACAGAGACTTGACCTTCTAAAAAGTTGTACGAAGAAATATTGATGCTACCCTGGAATAAAACGCCATTCTTAATACCTCCCATTAATCTTGAAGAGGGATAATATTCAGGATATTTCATATCGTTTACGTTGGAGGAAAAGTTGTCTGACGAAGGAAGCATATCTTCTAACTCATTTGCATTTGATAACAACGAAACGTAACTGTGTAATGACATCGCGATAATACCTTCCTTGACAGCTTTGGCAATATTATCTTTATCGCTTGTTAACAAAACAACATTGATACCGGACTCACTTAAGTGTTGCGTGTAAAACTTTGAACATTGTCTAATCAATCTATCATTATAGTCATTCATTGTCTCACCTTTCTCTCGTGGTAGGTATGACGATGCATTGAATTCGTTATGAAAAACAACAAATCTTTTTTCCTCACTCTTACATATGCTTCTCAATCTTAAATATATTGGATAGCTCTTATTGCGAACTTCTTCTAGGACTGTTTGCGGAATAATAACGTCATAAAACGCCATCTCACTCTCTAGCAAATCTATGGCATTTAAGACAACGTTTGTGTCCAGAAGTAGATAATGCTTTCCAATGTGTTCAGCTCTGATACTTAATGGTGAATCTGATAAGATAGGTTTCGGGGTCTCACCCTCCGGGTTTGGGGTGTAGTAATCAATGCATTCTTTACAGCAGGTTGAAGAGCATGGAATATCGTCCCTCAAGTAATGCTCTCTGGTAACTTTCAAAGCACCCCCGTTGCGAGATCTCACAAAGACCTTCTGCGTAACAGCTAGACCTGATGATAGTCTCTTCCTTTTTGTACCAATAGTTGACATTATCGTTAATTATACTATAGTGCTGAATCAGTAGAGAAGAAATCAACCGTATAGCTGAACACTTTTTTGTGCCTCTAAATTTTTTTGAATTTTTTCAAACTCTGCGAGCGGTTTGAGTTTCTCACGAAGCGAACGATTACAACTTATATTTACAGATCGTTACGAACTTACGATCATACTATATTTTCCAGATCTATAAATCCTTTAGCTAATATACAAGGGTATATAACTTACTGCATGAATTAATTTCTCTTTTCTAACGCACTTTCTTTACTCCAAGTTTTGATCCAGTCGGTTGAGTCAACCTTCGGAACGAAGTAAATTCTCAGGGCATTATCGAAGAGAGGAACCTTTGGCTTCTGTGACATCAATGCAGTGTTAATGGCAGCCTTTTTACCAACCTTGATCAATCCACCCGATTCTGTCTCCATATAAGCTTCTAACTTCTTTGGCTTGAAGTTGGCATGCTTAGGATCTTCGAAGTAAGAGTCAGGTCTATCCATGACAAGTTCCATAAGTTCCAGAGGAGTGGATAACTCACTGGTTTCAGAAATAAAATCAAACTCATCGGTAGTTGGATACATAATCATTGCAGGAAAGATTAATTGAGATTCAATGTCATTTTTATCTTCCAAGTGAATTTTGGAGCCTTCGAGCATATCGGCTGGACTAGATGTCCTTATATTGGTAATACCTCTCACCGAGATAGCATTATCTAAAATTGAGTTTAATCTTTTGTTTTCTTCTTCGGCTTTTCTCTTTTTTTCAGCAATCTCGGTCAAGACTTGTTTTCTTTCGGCAATTTTCTTCACTAAGGCATTAATAGCAGCATTTTTGTCATCAATAGTGGTAGCATACTGTAAGACCTGTTCTGCTTCATCATATCTTTCCACCGCAAAAAATGCTTTCGCAGATCTGAACAATGCCTTTGTATTCTGCGGTTGAATCTTCAAGACTTCCTTACAATCATTAATGCATCTTCTGTAATTCTTTAGCTCCAGATTACATGCAGCTCTGTTCAAGTATAGTGAAGCAGTAATTTCATCAACACCACAGTCAACATCCAAACCTTTTGTGTAAAATTCAATGGCATTCTTATACTGTTTAGCCTTGTAGTTTTCGTTACCTTGGTTTTTGAAATTGGTTGCAATCTCGTCTGGTTCACCTTCGTAGGCGAGGGCTCTTAACGCCTCCACCTGAATATTGTCACCCCCATCAGTACCATCTGTCTCATCCAACTCTGTCATAAAAAGTGGTAATCGATTTAAATCAGCCATAACCTCGTCTGTAGATTTGGCTGAAAACTCAGAAAGTTGCGGAGGGAGGGCTGGCTCTCCTTCCTTAGGCACATATCTCTTTCTGTCCCAATCACTGACGTATGGAGTTTCTCCTGTTACTTCTTCGATTATTTCATTTATTTCAACCATTATATGTAGCAATCATGAAGCTTTTGGATCTCAGCAAGTTTGACCTTCTAGAACCTAAAGCAGGAAAGCTCAAATAGTGAACAGAAAAAAAAATTCTAGTAGACTGTAGAATCTGGGTAGAAAAATATTTACTTTGTGGCACTTTAAAGTTTACACAGCCGTGATTATGTAATCAGTGATTAAAGCAACTTGATACTGGTACTGTATACGCCCTGCACGCTGCAAGTTCTTATTGAAAATGTGCTACCATTCATAGATTAGCTTATCCATAAATTTATGTTAACGAATCTATAAAGTGATCGTCGGTTGACGGAAATCATCTCGAAATCTAGCAATATCCATTTCCAAAATTTTGGTACCATCTAACGTCTTGATTTTTGATATGCTTCTCCAGAACGTGAATTTCCAGTCATGATCTCTAGAGATCGGATGCTGATATGCATCAAGGAAATCACAAGATCACAATATGAATAATGATCTCAAGTATTTAAAACTAAATAGTTTATTAGATGGATTTAATTAAAACTTTTAGAGTAAGAATACAAAGCCCATCAGACAAAGTTACTCTGTTTCGTTGTTAATCTATGTTGACAAGGTGTGGTTCGATTCTCAGCTACAGTCAAAGCTAGCTATATCTATTCATTATAGAAAGAGTTCAGTTTATCGTACCAAAACTTTCATTCGGTTCATTAATTATCTAAATCTAGGGTTCGTATATTAATCATTAAATTTATATATATCTGCAGAATTAAAAACAAGTACGACAAGGCACAGAAAAAAGCACAATATAGATCACAGTCCTCTACTCTCCTTTCCATTTTCCAAACTTCTTATAGTCTTCATAAATGTTTCTGAATACAATTCTTGTTTGAGAGTCCACGCTCGCATTAATATAATTTAGCTCATTCACAGTCAACAAATCGAAAAGCAAAAAGACGCTTGCATGCAGCAATTCCCTTATCTCGGGAGTCATTGTAAACTTCAAATAGAATTTCAAGTAATTGAATATCAAAACCGGTGTTGATCTTCTTAATTGAGACTTAAGTGTTAATAATGCATTTGTAATTGATGTATCAGCAGAGATGGATCCATTATTATCGTGGCGAATTGAAACCGTGCTAGCAGAAGGTTCGCAGAGATTACTCATTAATCTTTGGAATGCCAACCCTGCCTCTGTTGAGCCAGATAATAATTTAGAACAAGCTAGTTTTTCATCGCTTTTGTCAAAGAGGCATTCCATTAATGGGACAAAGCAGGAAATTAGAAGATGTTGTCTGTTTGTGAATCTGTAACGTTGGAATAGAATGGTGTTTGAAACTATTTGAGTAAGCTGGATATAAACTTCGACAAAGGTTTCGTCGCCTTTCACTAAATGCACTTCAAGTTGGAGTAGCGAAATTGAAATCTTGTTGACCAAACTGATGATCAGTTCCATTGCGTACTGAGTCAACGACCAGCTTTTGTTAGCGATCAAAGATTTTATGACAACGACGGTTCTCAAAAGCCCATCTAAATCGACAGTCAGTTTCTCCTTGTCAATATCAAGCAACGTCGAAATAGATGAAATCGTGAAGTGTTGCACTGTTTGCAATGATGAGGCATCGGGTTTCTTCATGGTGGATAAAAATAATCCGAGCAATTCAATATACTGTATGAAATCAAATTTCAAATCCTCTGAAAATGAATCTAGTAATAGTTTCCATGATTGATAATAACTGGTTGGATCTCTAGTTGCAAGATTCTCGAGGTAAAAGCTTACACTCTCTCGAAGAGTTTCAGAAATTCTCAAGTTGATGAACAAAGCCATCACAAATTCAGCATTGTACACAGTCCCGAACTTGGTGATTAGCTTAAACAATGATTCTTTTACAGCCACGTCTGATTGACACCTTTTCCCAACCTTCTTGACGATGGTGCGGCAATCGCTATCAAAAATAAACTCTTCATTCCAAGATTTTATTTCCCCAATTGTATTCAAGAGCCAACAAGTATCAGCGGAGTGCAGGTACATATTTTCTTTTAATAGGAGCTCAGAGCAGGCCTTGGCCAAAATTTTCTCCAAATGTAAAATTTCAGAATCCAGATGCTTTTTCTTGAGCTGCTTGTAAGACCTAATCATACACAAAGATGCATTGAGTCGGCCAGATATACTTACATCTGTCCCTGAATCTGGGAGTTCCACGTGTGACTCCAAACCTGCGGAGATAGATTTGATAAACTCTGAACTTGATTTTTCATTTTCCTGTTTCAAATGAAGATCGCAAACAAGTTCGATAATATTGAGAGATAGCTTTGCGACTTTTGAAGATTTCGAAGACTCTATCAAGTGATAAATACATGATTTGTCGGTTTCAATATTTGACTTATACGTTGGCTGCCCTAAGATATGAAGAATGGATTCTCTTGCTCGTTCCTGGGTGACTATGTTAGAATCTTTGCTGACTGAAATAGTGTACAATGAGTTTAGAATTTCCTCTCTTTGGTATCTTTTATAGCAATAAACAGGAATTAAGTGAACAAGTGGTAGCAAAGCTAGATTGTTGTCAATCAACTTCGAGGTCAACACAGTGATGAGCGCTTGAATCAAATGTCCTTGCTCGTGAATGAGGCCATTCGTGAATATTTGCTCTAAAGTAGCTACATCCTGGCTATTGTATAACGCAACGACTACTGCATGCAATTCTTCAGAAGTCAAAATAGAGTTGATCAATACAAACCATCTCTCAAACACAAGTCTTTTAAAGGTATTGGGGGACTTTTCAAAGTATCTCACGAAATTAGAACTCAATGATGGACTTAATTTATCGGGATGTTGCTCTAGAACTCTGAAGACTGCTGGGTAATAAAACGATGAGTAGTAAGCGCCCACTTCAATGTGCTTGCTATAATCGATTAGGGATTCTAAATCTTCCCACCGATATAACATTAGAATTAGTGTTTTGACTTTCCATAGACAGTCACTATATTCTTCAAGTTTCAACACAGTGACAAATGAAGCCTTAAGATTGTCAATAGTATAGGTTAAAATCTTATTTCTAGCGTTGTTCTCGGCACCAGTTACACCTTCTAACAACGCAATTAAGATGGACATCAAAAGAATAGAGTTGGCTTTGATATCATTTGGAAACTCTCCCATTATACCAATAGCCAGCTCGCTCGGTTGTGATTGGGATGAAGAGATTGTATGTTTAGAAACTTGGCCAATAAACTCATCGGATGTTAAGACGTTTTTCTCCGACTTGCACGAGATTATATGCTTTTTCCAGACTTGGAAAAACTGTGGTATTTCTCTAGATCTCACATAACAATGAAACAAAGAGATTAGAAGTGGGAGACCCTCATTTGAATCAGTTTCAGATATGGCATCAAATATTGCATCTGCAAACTTTAAACCAACATCAGAATTTCTCTCGGTGGATTGAATTATGACATTGTAGTCGATTTTGGGCTGTGATAAAGAGAGTTCGACTAGGGGAGATAAGAAATCAGTAGATAGACTCTTGTTCATATTCGTAATTTCCTTTAGTAAAGAATATGTAATTTGGGGAAATGCAGATGTAATTCTTGTGAAAATTGTTTCTAGTTCTTTTATGTCAACTTTTGGTACTATGAGCTTAAATAAAGGAATTACCGACTCAGGTGAAATGCTATCCTGAGTTGATGCCTTTTGAGTGAAAAATCCAATATTTTCCTCAAGGTTTACGATGTTCTCTTTTCTGAAAAGAATTTCTTTAATAATATTGCTAATTGATTCCTGCTCAGATTTTCCACGAATCTTTGAGTCAATATAATCCTTCTGTAAACTAACAAGGTTTGGCAAGCACAAGGCACAAAAGCTATTAACTGCTTTCTTATTATATCTTATAGTTGTGGTGTTTGAGAATTTAAACACTTTAACTGCAAGTGATACTATCTTATTTATGAGAGGCTCTGTATATAATTTGCTGTTTGAAGTTGCAATTGCCAAGAGCTCGGAGATTGTTTTGACACTCTGTTCATTTGTAAATGATAATTTGGAATGAGTTGAAACCAATAAAGTAGAGTCTATAAAACTTTCAACCAAATCAGTATCCATTGACAATTTATTTGATGCAATTGCTGTTAAAGTTGAAACAGCAATATCTTGAAACTTTAGACCATTGACGATCTTGTCTCTCGTGGCAGCCAAGTTTTCATTTTTATTGAACTTCAACCAAGACTTGTTAAATAGTTTCCATGATAGCTGATTGGTTCTGAAATGGCTGTACTTCTGCTGAGAAATACGATCACAGATCAACTCAAATATGAATTTTTCCTTTCCAGGGAGATGCAATCCAGATTGTCCTTCCAATAGTTCGCATGACACTTTAAATATCTGATCTATGGTGGTTGATTGACTCCTTAGATATCTTGTGATACCTTCAGTGGTTTGAAGGTTCAAACTTTTATCCGTTTTCTTTTCAGGCATTATAAATTTGTCTTTTATAAACTAGTTTGTTCATTTGATATTGAATACTAAATGAAAGTGTCATTAAAAACACCTGAAAAAGGTGCAACTTAATAATATAAATAAATTTGTTAAAAAAATTTTGAGATACAAAAAAGATAGGGGTCGTGTGAAGCTCAGATCTTGAAACTCCTGTCGACACGAAATATTAATGGCAGCCATACATTTTCTTTTCTTCAAGCATGTTTCTCTTTTATTTACCTATTTGTATACCGTGAAGCAAGTGGTTTATTTGTGCTTAAAGAACTGCATCACGTTAAAAGTCTCATTTAAGTGAAAACCTACAATGTCTTTTAACTTTGGATCAAGTATAGGGGCATTTTCTGGTTTTAATAGGGCCACGTTTAGCAAACAGGCTAACGAACAGAAAGCCGATGAGGCACCTGAAGATCAATTGATGAAGGAAATTGCGATTCCTGATAAGTATGACGAATATGCAGATTCAGATGACAATGATCTGGATCAATTTGGTATTGGTTCCAAGCAAGCATCTAAAACTGGGCCTGGCTCTTATGGCAAAACACAGGATGTTAAGCAGGATACCGAATGGTTAGCCAACGGCAGAAAGTTGGACTTTACTGCTGGTCAACCGAACAACGTCCAAATGATAGCCGGTAAAAATGTGCCAAAAGGTAAGGAAACAGATACAACAGAAAACAAAAATGCTAATTCCTCGGAAAGTTTGGGTAACAATCCTGAACTTTTTGAATCTGACATGCCGAAAAAGTTGGATACGTCGGAGGAATATACAGCTTTTCTGAATCTATTATTCAAAGAATTTGAATTTCTTTTACTTGATTCTGCTTATAAAGATTACTCGCAGGATTTACAGGATGATGAGTTAAATATTGGTTTGATCAATAAGCTCAAAGAAAATGTCCTGGAAAAGAAGGCCAATTTACAAAGATTGGTCAACTCGATGATATGTGGCCTCAGTGATCTAATATCGATTAAGGCGAACACTGAAAACGATGATGACAAACTTTACAACTATGAAGAAACAATAAACGTCTTAAACCTTTTTAATGCGTTATTTTTTGCTAACCCTGACGAAAGAATCACATTGTTGTCCATCTGGGTAAACAGAGCTGACATACAACCAGATGATAGTTTGGCTGAGGAGGCACTACACTCAGATGACAAACCTTATAGAAACTTCTTATTTTGGTCGACGTATCTGACTAAGCTTGTTACCAGAGGTATGTTTAAGGATGCTTTGGAAGCATTGGATCAAAGTGGATACGAAGAACTAAGGAGTAGCGATTTCAACTTGTACAATCTCATTCAAGATTTCCATAGCTTGCTTCGAAATTATGATGTTATCAAGTTTTCTACGGATTTGAAGGCTTTCATGAGTTGGAAACAAACAATGGTTAGATTACGTGACCACACTTTCAGCTTACAATACGAAAATACGAGCATTGCTACCGAGGTTACAGAATTGATTTCAATTATGTCAGGTTACTCAAGTTCTATTCAAGAGCACTCTTCATCGTGGTATGAGTCCCTTTTGGCACATTTCTTGTACCAACTACCATCTGTTGATTTAATACCAGAGTATCTTCGAGTTGCTGTTGATAAGAACGCAGTGGATGCGACAACAGCTTGGGAATCCGCGTGTTTGGATTTACTCCATGGGAAGTACCTAACAGTGATTTCATCGTTGGAACAACTGGATCAATCTATTGCAACTTATATTGCCATATTGATGGAGGCATCGGGCTTCTTGAATGACTATGCTTTGGTTGTTTCCAAGGCAACCTCTGAACTTAGCTCCACAATTGATCAGATGTTGGAGGATTTGGCTTCAACGTACACGTCCAGCCAAGATCTATTTCCACTTGGTGTGGGTATTCTGGTTTCTTTGAACAACAGCAAAACGAGGGAACTCGTCTCAGACACCTTGCCAAACTACCAGATCAAGAATAACGATGATTTTGAGTGGGCTTTGTCCATCTGTGCTAAATTGAAACTACCTCAGGTTGCCAACAAAATCTATAAGAATGAAGCTGCCAAATTATCTTCGTTAGGCTACCTATATGAATCATTATTTTGTTATGCAGAAGCTGGTGACTACATCAAACTTGTCGATCTGAGCTGGACTTGTTTTGAAAATCTCTTGATTGATGGTAAATTTAATGACGACCTACTAATTACCAAGATCAAAACCAACGACGTTAAGAATCCAATGTTGAGACAGGCATTAAGTCCGTTTGCAATTCTTTACCAGTTCCTAACTATGAATCCGAGCAAACCTCAATTCGACAAGATTTTAAAATTGTTCAATTTCAAATATCTCCCAACGCATTATAAAACGGTACTAATTTTGATATTGAAGCCATACTTGAACAAGAAAATGTTCACACTAGACGAGTTAATTGAAGTGATTAGAGTGTTGAACACTTTTGAAAAAGAGTTGAAATCTGACGACGATGTTGTCTCGAAATCCGAAACACTTTACGAGCTAGCACAAACGAAGGTAAACAACTCTGGTGATTCATTCGATTGGAGATGTCAGGAAAGTCTACCTGGTAGCATCAGGGACTTGATTCTGGATGTTAGAAGAAACATCAACTTTGAGGTCAGTTTCACCTTCTCTGAAGCAGAATAAAGATGAACTGTATCTATAAATCTGTGTATATGTATACGAATTTGTCAATGTTTAGCATATTGTACATTGCCGGGGATAAGCGGCCCAAAGTAGATGTAGCCCATACGTCAAAAAGGTTGCCAAACCTGCAAGCCCTGATGAAAAAAAAAGACCCCAAAAAACGTCCACCGGAGACAGGCGCTGTGCGGCGGACTTGGTGCGGTGCAAAAAATTTTTGGGCTTATCAGACTTTTCTTCATCTCGCATTTGTCCCACCTCTTGCTATATATATATATATGCCAATTAATTGATTCCGCTATAAGTTCTCTTCTCCCCAGAGCCACATCTTTATCCTCATTCTCCTCTTGCCGTTGTGTACCCGTCATATAATGTCCGAACCTAGTGAATACGATAACGTTATCCTGTTGAAACAGACCAACCAATTGAAATGTCTATATACGTAAGTCTATCTTCTTTTCTTTTTTCGTGTTTTTGTGATGCTACTATCCCAGATCTCTAAGCATGATACAGGATTTTGGTACTAACTTGCTACTCTTTTTTCTTGTATGACAGCATCATTCGTGATCAAAACACTAGACGTGGTGATTTCGTCTTCTACTCTGACAGAATCATCAGATTGTTAGTGGAAGAAGGTTTGAACCAATTGCCTATCGAATCCACCGTCATTCAAACTCCAATCGGTGTCTCTTACAATGGCCACAAGTTCCAAGGTAAGATATGTGGTGTTTCCATCATCAGAGCCGGTGAGTCCATGGAACAAGGTTTGAGAGACTGCTGCCGGTCCGTGAGATTAGGTAAAATCTTAATCCAAAGAGACGAAGAAACAGCTCTTCCTAAATTGTTCTACGTCAAACTACCAACCGACATCCAAGAAAGGTATGTCTTCTTGTTGGATCCATTGTTAGCCACCGGTGGTTCTGCCTCTATGGCTGTTGACGTTTTGTTGGAAACCGGTGTCAAAGAAGAGAGAATTCTGTTCTTAAACGTCTTGGCCAGTCCTGAAGGTATCAAGATTTTCCAAGACAAATACCCAAAGATTAAGGTGATTACAGGTATGGTTGACGAAGGTTTGAACGACAAGAAGTTTGTCGTTCCGGGTTTGGGTGACTTCGGTGATAGATACTACTGCATTTAGGGGAAAGCTCGACTGTCGTTTGCTGGATGTATGTAGTCGTTGTATGTATAAAAGAATTGTTGGAGAGTTCCTGCGTTTTTTGTCTATGTTAATAGTTTCTTTGAGGACTCTTCAGCAAATTTCAAATCTTATTTTAATGTTATTTTGAGTTGTATGAGTACGTAAATATGTAAAAAAGTTAGAAGTTACAAACGTTACTAAAGATAAAAGTTCGAAATCCAAATCGTTATATTGTTCTAGGCACGCAACCTCTCCAGAAATTGACCTCTTCCATTCAGTTAGAAAGAGAAAATGCAGCCGACTCTTTGTGGTTATTATTCTAGTATACTAACCTTTTTCTCTAAGATCCTTATCAAAGCTCTGAAGCCATTGGCTAGGGCCCAGCTGACCATGTTCGCTTATATAATAAACGATTTTTTACTGCGCGACACGAATGAGAGAAAATGCACGCCAAAGCTCCACAATGAAATAGGGGACCAAATGTAAACAAAACAAAAAAAAAATAAAGCTGTAAAAGGAGTAACAATTCGATAGGTCACAATTATAACTGACTACTCCACAATAACAATGGAATTAGATGACATTTTCAACCAGCCTGTCGTGATAGACAACGGATCCGGTATGATACGATCGGGTTTCGCAGGTGATGAAAAACCGAAGATCAACTACTCCAGTATAGTAGGCACACCAAAGTACAACAAAGTGATGCCATCCTCTATAAACGAAACGGATACGTTCATTGGCTCAAAAGCTCAGAAATTGAGAGGTTTGTTGAAGTTACAATACCCGATATCGAACGGCATAATTCAAAATTGGTCCGACATGGAACGCATCTGGACCCAAGTGATATCCGAACTCAGCATCAAGACGGATCAGCACCCACTATTGATCACTGAACAACCACTTAACCCAAAGAGAAACAGAGACAAAATGTGTGAAGTCATGTTTGAAACGTTCAATTTCCCGACGATGTACATCAGTGTGCCGTCGGTGCTATCGTTGTACTCAATGGGAAAGACCACTGGTGTAGTGTTGGATTCAGGGGATGGTGTCACGGTCGTGATACCGGTATACGAAGGTTTTGCTATTCCTGGATCTATAAAGAGGGTGAATTTTGCTGGAAGAGAGATTACAGAACAAGTTCAATTGATGTTGATGAAGGCAGGATACTTCATGAGATCATCGAGCGATTTTGAAATTGTGAGATCTCTAAAGGAGAGACTATGTTACCTTGATCCTAACGTGGGAGGCAAGAAGACACCTTCTTTCGATCGCTACGGTGGAAGTGGGGGTGGTGCAATGAAGGAATTTAAATTGCCAGATGGGAAAAAGTTGAAAATCAGTGAGGATGCACTAAGTCGACCAACTGAAATATTCTACCACCCAGAATCGTTTGGGTTGGAATATCAGCCATTACACGAGGTGCTCAAGAATGCCATCATGAAGACAGACATGGATTTGAGACAACAACTATTCCAAAATATCGTGCTAAGCGGTGGTTCCACTCTTTTTAGAAACTTTGGATCGAGACTGTTAAACGAGCTAAGGAACGATGACAAGGATCTAAAATTGAAGATTTTTGCTTCGCCTGATAGAAAAATAAGCTGCTTTGTTGGCGGATCCATATTGGCCAGTTTGAGTACATTTAAAAAGATATGGGTCACTAAGAATGAGTACCATGAGAATCCGGACATTATGCATATAAGGTGTATGTAGTACTTTCATAGATCCATATAGCAAATAAATACATTTATAAATACCATATACAAAGAAAAAATTTGATTGCTCGACTGTAGATATATTCTGAAGAGAAAGAATACAACAAAATGGGCATAATAAGCACCCAGGCAATCCAACAACAATAAAAAGAAAAACCCCCAAACAAAAAAAAAAAAAAAAAAAAAAAAAAAAAAAAAAAAAAAAAAAAAATAAACTAAATTAGTACAAATCGTATCCTAAGAAAAACAAAAAAAAAATAAAATAAAACTAATCGAAAACCTTAAGAATATAAAAATATATGGTAACCCTGAAAAATAATTTCCCAACCTAGAGTAGACTTATACGATCTCTCTAAAAGCGCTCTAAAAACCAAGACATGGCACATGACAAAATTCAACGATCGTCATCGTGATGCTTAATAGTACAAATATCGATCCCAAATATCTCGTTCGTGGAATATCCCGAACTCTTCGAACCACCAGATACAGAAGACAACTCGGCAGCCAACCGTTTTTTGATTGGTGCGATAGGCGACCCATAAATGGATCTGTACATCACGTCCTCGTAGCCATCACCGTTCCTATTCGGAATAGGAGACGTATAAAAATCGTCCAAATACGAAGGCGAGTTCCACAACTTCTTTATTATCGATGAACCAGTGGCAGCCATTGGCGTCCGAAGCACACTCGATGGTGTCTTAAACTTAGGTGCCTGTTGAACCATTGGAAGTTGAAGTTGATTGTGCGTTTGTGGCGTACTACGCTGTGGTGAAAAGTTTTGTAACGGTGGTAACTTGTTATGGATCAACTGTAAAGGTTGTCCGTACTGGACGTTCCGTTGGTTTGGTGTAAGAGGTTCCAAAAGTGGGCCTGTTTCACCGTCTTTCGATGGAGAAAGATCCAACGTGGACTTACAACTGAAGGAGGATGTGAACGGTATTCCCTTGGCTGCGAATATCGGTTGTGCTGGCGACTCATTAAAGTATGCGTCTTCCAAAGATGTTTGCAAGCTTCTGAAAACAACATGCTCTCCACTAGCCGATGCGCTCCAGGATGACATTGGTGCAGATAGGTTTGGAATGGTACCCAGATGGCTGTTAGGTGTCAAACCTGTATAATTGTAATGGGATTGTTGGTGTACTGGGGTTCTGTGATCCGAATCGTCTATTAATGGATTGGTCTTATCGTTGGTAGTCGATGAATCGCTTTCATTGTCGCCATCTTCGGTTTTTCTTTCACTGTCTTCATCGTCATCAGCCGCATTCGAGGACGTCGTTTTAATGGTAGTTATGTCCGAAAAAGTATTGGCCCTTTTCAGCCCCGTAGCAGAAAAAATGTTGCTGGACGAATCCCTACTCACATCGTAAGTAGATGATCTAGTTGCCTGGATTGGCTTGGAAGAACAAGCTTTATCTTTGCTAATGGACATCTTATCGGCATGTTTCACGTTGCAGAACTGATATTCGAATCCATCAACAATCTTCCAAAAGTGGCCCTTTCCATCTTTAGATTTCTCTGTTTTGGTAAAAGATTTATTCAACGATAAGTTGTGTCTGATGGAATTCTGCCATCCAATTTCACCTTTACGATAGTAGATAAAGTTATCGGATATCCAGCCGTAAATTTGGGACAATGTCAATTTTCTTCCTGGTGCTCTTAGGATAGCCATCCCAATCAAGCTTGCGTATGAGAATGGTGGCTTTTCACTTGATTCAAAACGGATAATTGGCATATCATCGGGCTCTGGGATATGAACATTCTGTGGACCTTTGATTCTTCTTGGTCTCTTTAACGATGGATCGTTGTTAGATTTAGGTTTCGCCAATAGCTTGATTGGGATTGGAGAGCTCGATACAGCATGAGAAGAAGTACCGCTAACCGCAGATGATATGCGAGGACTTCCGGTAACGTCGGAAGAGGCAGCAGTTGGACTTGAATTGGCAGTGAATTTTGGTGCAGGTGGAGGTGATGGAGGCTCTTCAAATTTTCTCTTCTTGTTCATCGTTGTCTTTTTAACTTTCAATAGATCCTCGTAATCCCCATCTTTGGTGTCATCATCCTCGAAATCGTCGTTATCATTGTCTTCGTCCGCCCTAGTTGATTCGTTCCGATTCAGATTCAAGGTAGTAATTTCATTTGCTTCGTCATTGTGGAATTGAGGTGAAGAAAATTCTGGTGATAGCAGCCCACTTTGTCTGTTTGATGTATTACTGCCGTTGTTCTTCTTCTTTAGACCACCTCTAAGTACGGAATGTGGAGGTGTCTTCAACTCAAACGATTTGTTGGTTGGGCTCACAATCGTAGGAGCCGGCAATAGTTCGTGTTTTTCACCTGGCTTGATAGAAGACATGGTTGATCCGTTGTTTGATTTTCTTTGGTTGGTTCTTTTGAGAAGTAATGGGAGACAGCTGTTTCTCAAGGAACGGTATATATATCGATGGTGCTAACTGCAAAAGGAGGCGAGTGGGAGTTTCCTCAGATACAGCCTAGTATGTGGAACTATGAGGAGAAGGTGTAAAGGTTGATGTAAGGCAGAGAGTGAAAGGAATGAGGTGACTGTGGTGTTTATAGTGAGCAACAGAAGGTGGAAGTTATATAGAGTAAGCAGAAGGCGAGGTGGAGTTTGAGAGGAAAGTGAGAAGAAAGAAGCAATGGAAGAAAGGGAGATTTGTAATAGAAGAAGTTTTAAACGGAAAGAAAAAAAAAGAAAGAAGGGTGAAGTTGAAGTTGAAGGTGAAACGAGAAAGGGCCCCGCTGCATGATCTGGAGAAAGCCAGTCGCAGACGCGCCGCCAAGGGTGGCAAGAAATTTTGGAGGATCTGCCGCCCGAGACGCGCTGCTCTTTCCGTTTTCGGATGGACGCGCTTTTTGGGTGCCTTTTTTTCCTTGCTAAAGTGGCCACACGTCATGTCATATTATATATTATATCGATCAATCTGGTGTTGTTGTAGCTTGGGCTCCCGTCTCATATGGTAGAGTCCTGCCAGCGGGATCTTATAAATTTTAAATATTATATATATATCGTGCTCTGTCCTCCACAATCCATACACCTCAACTTGCTTGCTACATTAAGCAATATCTTTTCCTGTTAAGGAAAGCTTCGATGAGAGCCTAGCTGGTATATTAAATATATATATATATATAGCTTACATCGATATAATATATATTATAGTATTGACTCTGATGTTCCTAGTAAATGCCTCCTTGACTAAACTCTAGCCAGCTAGTGGCACCTGACACCTGTCCCTCCCCAACTAATCGCGAGGTTACCAATAAGAGAATTTTGGATAGCCTGACTTCTATCATTCCATGCTTATATAGCAGACGTCGATCGATATGTCTTAATTATATATATATACAGGCCAACATCCATTGGAAAAACTTCACGATTTTTATGGTGTTTTATTTTTTTTATATGATTATGATGCTGATGCTAATATTGAATTTGGTTTCTCTTTCAGCGTTAGCATCTCTATATCTATAGAGAAATGAAATATCATGGACTACTGAAAAAAATAAGTTTTGATGAAAGGACGCTTATAGGTCGTATCTTGAGTAAGATTTCGTTTGTTTTTCGTCTGTTTATCTTAAAAATTAGATTCTTTTATTATTATTATTATCTGTGAGATTTTTATACCTCTGCTCGTGCGATCGTTAGATCAAGTAAATGTTGTGCTTGAGCAAGTGGCATGATATCTCCCTTTTTTGCAAACGCTGTTCTCTCATATGAAACTTAAAGTATCGACCAAAAAAGAATAGGAAGGAATGTGCGAATATTTGTTGGTTTGTTTGTTAGATCTATATTCTGCGAATACTCATAATATATCTCTACGTACGTTATTTTCCCTTGCCAAAGACAAGATTTTGGACGCCTGTTTTCTCGTATTTCTCTTTCAGGTTCCTTCTTCTTTCGACGAGTCCGGCATTTTTTTGCTTGTTAGATCTATATTTCCTGTGGATTTACCCTCTTTTATCAGAGATGGCACCCCTAGCTCAGAGTCTTTATATCTATATACATTTCTTAACCTTCTACTTTTACGTAAGATTGGAAAAGTTGCCCCTATTAGCGACCCCGTGTCCTTTTGCTCTTTTCAGTCTTCCAGTACCTTCTAAGTCTCTCTCCTTGTCGGTTTAAAACACGTTAGCATACTTGAACAAGTCGACCGTTAATAATAACAATTTACTTTATTTGTGACGAAGTGATTTAAAAATAATCCTTATCCTTTCAAGAGTGCAGTCATCTTATGATGATGATGATTTAGGAAAATGTACATAAAAGCTAACTGACGTACTTAACATATCAGATTCACTTATCCTAATGACCAGTAATCAGATTCCCAGGAGAAGGGGCAAGTCTTTATTGGATGTTTTTACCAGAAAGGATCAACAAGCTTCCATTGGGAGAACAGTTTTTTTTTTAATAATAATAATAATAATAATTAATTCTCGACGAGCTTATATAAAAATAAGCCTAACCCTATGAAGTGAGCAGTCGTCTCATTAGGGAAATGACTATAGTATATAACAATTAACTAAATTAATACGCTACATATCAGCTTCACTTATCCTAATGACCAGAAATCAGATTCCTATGTTGTTGTTGTTATATCTATATTCCCGGTGGATTTATCCCTTTTATCATAATAATAATAATAATAATTTATTCTCGACGAGGTTATTTAAAAATAAGCCTAACCCTATGAAGTGAGCAGTCGTCTCATTAGGGAAATGACTATAGTATATAACAATTAACTAAATTAATACGCTACATATCAGCTTCACTTATCCTAATGACCAGAAATCAGATTCCTAGGAGAGATTGCCTTATGAGGCAGTTCTTTATTGGACTTTTTCATCAGAAAGGATCAAGCAAGGTCACGCTGGGTGAGCAGTTAACCAGATATCATATTATCCAGAATTTCTTTGACCGACATTAAAAAACTCCGTAGAGGAAAAAAGTCTATGA
>JAJMAB010000003.1:0-68825 GCA_030564825.1 Ogataea sithepensis | reverse complement strand
CGTAAACATGGAGGGGAGGAGAATAAGAGAAAGAGGGAGAGTGGGCCCTTGTGGCACAAAGAAAATGGGGATTGACCCGGCTATCCCTAAGGGGCCATCCTCACCATAAGAGTCCACCTTAGGGATAAGCTAGGGAGGCAAAGGTTCACCAAGCCGATGATGGATACCTGTCACCTAGCCCTCCGCATCACCAGAAGGGCTAGGCGCAAAGGGGGAAGGATTGTTGTTGTTGTTGGAAGGAAAGAGGGGGGGGAGTAACATAGTTAACGTAAATTTTTCTCTTTTTTTTTTTTTAATTACCTAATCCATAACATAATTAAACTGACGTAATAGCTTACTTGATCAGCGCATCTCAGTATCAGCTAATCTAATCCTGATCCGCTACATTTCAGAAAATTTGGGCGTGTGGCGTAGTTGGTAGCGCGCTTGCCTTGCAAGCAAGAGGTCATCGGTTCGACTCCGGTCTCGTCCATTTAATTTTTGAGACATTTGGAATATCATTTTTTTTCTGACCATTTAATCCTCTTATTCCAGCAACGCTCCGATAATTTATAACTAGATTATTAACTTTTAATTTTCCTCAAGAGATATCCATTAATACCAGAACACTTTAAGTTATGACTCATGTTGCATGCTTACGTTGTCTTTATTTGTGATCGAAAATGCTATACCAGATGAGGGAAAAACATATCTTCTGTAAACCTTTTTGGAATAGCTTCAGAATATATAACTTGAGTTCCATACTCCAAAGGGTGAACTGGCTAACACAAAACAAAACTTTTGTAAATTTCTCAAACAGATGTTAAAATTTACCGGCTTAGACAAAAACACCCGAGTCTTTTAACTTCCTTAGTTCAGATTTAAGCTGATCAATATTTTGAGACAGGAGAGCTGCAACGAATATTTTTTTCTTTCTTCTTCATGATTTTGTCACAACTACCTCTACACCTTTAGGATGACTTGATGTCCAGCTCCAGCTATTAAACGGGGACATTTTAAAAGTAATAATAATGTTTTTCTTCAGCTAGTTCGAACTAAAGGAGTTACTATATATATATGCTTCTATCTCGTGCCAGATTTGAGAACGCAAAAATTCTTTTCTAATACTTTGTAGATTTTCCTTTTTACTAACGGTGGCCAATATATCGAATAACTGTAATAAAGGAGCAGATCGTCTTCTAGCTACGAAAGCTCAAAGAGGTGCCCACAAAAAGTGCGCGTGCTGCTACCAGACACCCTTCTTTTTTTTTTAAAAAATTAGAGTCTGTCGAAATCAAATTAAGAACACCAACAACCACATCCTTCTCAATTTAAGCAAGACAGTAATCTGCTATTTTTTGATTTAAGTTTATTGAGATATTTATTTCCTCATGAGAGAAAACGATTCTAAAATGCTGAATTGATCACTTTCTCCACCACCGCGCAATTGCCAGTATGGACAGCAGTTCGAACTCCTCAGAGCTTGAGTACTTCACAGGTACAGAATGTTCAGGATCAATCATTACAGGTGATTTTTCATTCACGTTTGAGAACAAGAGCATCATCAGACACACACCACTCAACCTAAACTGCAATAAACAAAATCGAAAAATAGCAGATTCAGTAACTGAGGATCTCTCCTCTATTACTTCCAAAGAAGAGCAATATTATGATACTATTGAATATGCCGAGAATGAAAATGTTCTTCACCATCCTTCCGCTAACCGCTTTGAAAGATCTCAACTACTAGAGCACAACGAAGATGAATACGCTGAAAGCAGACTAGTTAAACTTTTTGGCTACCTCAACGACGAAGAGCACATGTTAAGAGAACTAGATTTGGCAGCTGCCCGTTTCGAAAGAGAGCAGAAGAACGAAAAGAAGCGGTCCCCTTGCCCATCAATGGTCTACGATTTGAGTTGTCGTTTACCACCAAGTGATGATTCCCAGACGACTAATAGTTCAGATTACAAATCGTGCATTGGCCGTATTTCAACTAAGTTTACAAAGGAGAAGAAAAGGGATAAGGCGAAAGATAAAGCAAAAAGCTACTGGAAAGCTATGGGGGTTTTCGTTAAAAGTTTCAAGGTCAAATAAATTGGTTCGCCAATTTCTGTTTTCTTTTTGGCTTTTAACTACTTTAAGATTTCGATTTAATTAAAACATTTATTCGTTTACATACTTGAATGCAAAGAGAAAAAAAGTATTCTAAAAACAATGGTTTAATGAAGCGTAAATAGAAGTTTTTTAAGAACCCAAAATAGGATCACTCTTTTAAAAATGAAGAATGCAGAAGTTCGTCGCAGTCCAATCTCTTTGTTTTATTCCAAACAAAGCAGCCGGACAAAAATTGTGTAAAACTTTCGATGTCACTAAGCATCGCATAATCATTGACGTTACAATTACTGTATCTCACAAGGTATTGCTTCAGGCTCTTTGTCGAGGATCTGAACTTGCAACTTTTCTTCTTGTAAGTTAGGTATTCGGTATCAACAAACCCGTCGTTGCCAAAACCTTTCCACAACAACGTACCATAATTTATCGCTACATCAACTTTCGAATGATCGTTAGTATTTGTGATGGGCCCCTCATTGTGCAACTCATAGCGTAGACCCAAGATATAACTTCTAGATGGTGGGCCAAAGAACCCAAGTAACTCATTCATCATCTCATATTGATCAGCCACTTGGAACATCGGAACACCGGTAAACAGCTCAATCAATATTGTGCCCACTGACCAGACGTCGATCTTCCTATCGTATCTTGCACCTAATGTAATCTCTGGAGCACGGTAGAACCTCGACTGTAGATAAGAGTAACCAAGTTCGTTGAAATGACAAGATGATCCGAAATCAATGATTTTTACCGTAAATCTTGATTCTGTATGCGAAAGCATGAGGTTTTCGGGTTTCAAATCACAATGTATTATGCCGCACCTATGAACATAAGATAGACCACTTAGAATATCTCTCGTAAAATCTTTGATCAACGGCATACCAATGCCTTTGAAGTTGGTTGCCTCTATTAGTTGAAACATGTTGAACGGTAGCAGTTCAGTCACGATGCAGATATGAGAACGGAAGCTAAAATGTTCAAGATATTTCATTATTGATTTACTACGATTCGTATCGTCAGTATTAAGTTGCTGTAATATTTTAACTTCGCTAACGGCTTGCAATGACCAACGCATTTCATTTTTGATGATCTTGATCGCAACCGTTTGTGATGTTTTGTGATCTCGCACAGCAATAACAGAGCCAAAAGAGCCTTGTCCTAAGATCTTCAAGATCTCGTATCTATAATCAATGTGATCCCCAATGATACATTTGTAAATTTTGTCATCGTCGTCAAATCCGAAATTTCGGCTGAAATTCTTAGTGTCTATTTTTAATTTGTTTCCCTTGCTACACCCCGTAAAAAAAATCTTGTTCTTCTTAAGAATTTCACCCCGTTCATATATATTTAAGTTTTGAAACATGTCCGGTCTTCTTTTAATAAGATCATCTATACTGTTATATGCTGTTGACGGCTGCTCCTGGTATATAAAAGAATCCAAATAATCGTTGAACAGTTCACTAATTTTCCCATTAGATACAATCATACTGTACAATTCTTCATGTGTCGATAACTTAGATACTATCCTAGCCCTCAACTCACTTGCCCTGAATATGAGAGAGCTGTGAGAAGCGCTTTTGGGTATGTGATGTGAGGTGGCTCTATTGCTACTCGAGCGAGCAGGGCCTCTGAGTTTCCCTGCTTTCGAAGGAGCATTTTCAACAATCTGGCTATGTTCCTTAACTTGATACAGGTCATTGGTCTGGTGGAATGAATAATCAAACGATCTAATTCTCATTTTCTTGTCTAGTGGTTTAACTCTTTCTTTTTGGAGTGGCAGCGGTTTCATTGCTAAGCCACTCGATCTATATATCGTCGGAAGTTTATTCTCCTTTCCTTCCATCTTGGATTTATTCATTGATGATGCTGTTGGTTTCAGATACGATGGTAAACCTTGGTTCAAACTAGATGATCTATAAGCCTTGGTGGAGTTGGTGTTCCGCGATGATGGAATACGCCCCCCCTGTTTGACATAGTTATTACTTGGTTTTGGAATATTCTGTGCATGAAACATCGGAACTCTTTTAAACGCAACATCAACATTCTTTGGCTGAAATTCAGCAGATTCAAACTGAGTTCCAGGATTTGCTAATTCAACATTGCCATGAAATTTTAAATTATCAGCATTCGTCTTAGCCCTGGATGCCGTTTGTGGTGGTTGTCTCACCTTTTTGACATTCAAAACTTGTTGTGCAGCTAAGGAAGTGTTATGTAGAGAGGTAGACTTCGTCAATACTGGAAGCTTAGAAGTCGCTTGTATAGGCAATGTAGGGTAATCATTGATATTCACGCTTTTGTTGGATGCCGATCTCTTGGGTATCCTGGAAGCAAACTGGGGCTCAGTGTGCAACTTTAGAGAAGCCAATCTGGCTTTTATAGGAGTTGAACCAATGATAGTATGCATATCAGTCATCGTGTTTGTTGTTGTCATATCAGCAACTGAACTATCGTCTTCAGAGTAACTTAACTCTCTCTCTCTTTTCAATGTTCCCACATGTCCAGTGGTAATGCCTGACTTGAAATTCAACGAGGACAGCTGATCGGAAAGAGATGCCATGACACAGTCCACATCACCATCACTGGTATGGTTCCCATCGCACTGTATCATGCCTTGCTTAGATATTCAGCTCCTTGATACCAAGTACCCAATCAGTACAACCAATTATTGCTGTAACCAATCTTGAACGAATATCACCACTGTTTTGGTTTCCAACTACGGCGAAATGAAAACAATCAAGAAAGGCGCGTCGATAGACCCGGAAGACAGACTAGAACCAGTTCTATCAGAGGTCGATTCCATCGATATGCGAAATCGGTTCTTTTTTTGTGCATTTTGACTGGACTGTGATATACCTATGCTTCTTCGTGCTTACCTTTCAACAGGACACCATAGAACACACAATCTGAAATTTTAGGAGAATCAAAATGGGTATAACGATTGACAAGACGTCTCCTTCTTCGTACACCACCCAGACACTACTCTTACTTGCACAGACGATATTTGCAGCTTTAGACTCACCATCTGCAAAGGACTTTAAGCTATCGGCTATAAGGACCAAGTTTCTCGCACACCCAATAACCGAAGGCTTGGAGCTAACAGAAGACCAATTGCTGAGGTTGCTTGATAATCTTATGGTCGAGCACCAACTCAATGAAGAAGGATCAAGAAAGATGAAGCTGGAGGATTACATCGATAGCAAAGACACCGTAGTGACGCTCTGCGAGATACTATACGAGCAAAGACTGAGCGAGTTAGAAACAGCAATGGAACAGAACAAAACAGAGTTTGATCAGAACGTGAACCAGTTAAAAAAACTGCAGAGTTGAAGGTGAACCGTTTTAAGATCATCGCATCTTACTGATTCACCATCTGTGCACGCTAACATGGGACACCGTTAAGAGCAAACGGAGACGACCACCATGAAGCCCACCATATAGAAGCACTATGACTATAACAATATATGGTATCACATACATACATGTATACACTGTACACTAGAAATAATAAATATAGATCGACATATCGCATAACTATATAAATCCGATGACATAATTGAGTAATCAGCACACACATACTAAAAATTTTTCCCAGAGTAATTACTGGCAGAGCGAAAACGGTGCATGTATTCTGTGCTCTGTCAGATTGAGTATGGAGTAATTGGCATTTCTCCAGATGAACTTTGTGTCCAACAACCAGCTATAGGAGTTCTTCAGAGACAGTTTAGCTGCACTAACATTGAATCTACATTATTAAGCGACAGATTCTATTCTACTTTTTATTTCCTAATTGCCACCAGATATTTATAAGAAGTTAGTTGCAGAGTTCTATTCATATTGAATTAAGTTCCCCAACCCTAGAAGGATCCATTCTATAACCCCACAATACATACACCATCCCATATTCATGAGAATATAACATGAGCAATATACCCAGTCAAAAGAAGAGTGTCGACGAGATGTCGGATACGGAGAAATTGCAACATCTTCTAACTTCCAAAGCTCTGATGACCAACTGCTCAAATGGATTCAATGGATCCGTGCCGAATGAATCAGGAAGCTCAGGAGGAGGATTCTTCCCGTTCCCATCGAACGACTTTTTGGACGTCCATAAAAAGATCGAATTATATGACCAAACATTGAAAGAGACACTTATAGCCATAAGAGACGGGAAGTTGAAGCAACAGCAGGAGCTCCTGCATCAAAAAGCGGAGCAACAGTTCAAACTGCAACTCTCGGATAAGTTACAGAATCAACTGAAGAAAATGAGCAACGGTATGTCTTTTGATTTCACCAACAAGGGATCGAATATTGTCAAGGATGATGAAGGAAATGGAATAGAGATAGAATTAAGTTACGACGATGATCATATGAATGAAAGCCACATAGAACGCAACAAAACTCAGGATGACGATCGGGGATTCGACGTCGAAGTGGACATTGATATTGAATATGGAGATGATTATGACGATGACTCGGATTATGAGAGAGGACACAAGAACAAGAATAGCAAGATTGAATTGGTAAACGACGAAAATTCCAGTCAGAAGATAAGTGGGAAGTTGGAATCGTCAAAGACAGCAGATCAATATATCGGAGAGATGGTTAAATTCATCAACCAAAACAACAAATTTGACAACTTCTTGGAGGAAGTCTCAAGACTTGAAAAATTTGATAAAGTTTCCAAAGAATCGAGCGGTAAATCTAAGAAGGGTAAGAACTCCTGCGAATTCACTTTCCAATACGGTAAAGATGGGAAACTTGTGAACAATATATCTGACGATATCACAATTGACGAAGTAACGAAACAAAAAATCAACAATCAAATCATGAAAGCCTTTGAGTCCTTTAAACTGGACGGCACCATACCCTCGGATGATCTCAATATTGCGGACGAATTAGCTAAAACCATGCAACGAAACCTGTTCTTTGGCAATGGAGAAGATGACGACCAAAAAGAAAAGTCAAACAGAGATCTTTTCGATTATGAAAATGATGACGCACAACAGACGAACTACAATGATAACACAAATTCACAGCCTATAAACAAAAACAAGAAGAAGAAGAAATCGAAAAATAAGAAGAACAAACAGAGTCAACCACGACAGCAGGAACAATTCGCTAGATTCCAAAGGCAAGGAGATCCAACTTCGTCCTGGTTGTGTGAATTTTGTGAGTACGAGAAAGTTTACGGTGAAAAACCTATCTATTTGATGCGCTGGTTTGATAAGAAGCTGATGGAGCAGGAAGAGAGGGAAGCATTACAAAGGCAACGGTTAAGAAGGGCCAAGAACAAAAGGCCACCACAAAATAAGAGACAAACTTCTCCTTCTGAATGCGAAGTTTCATACAACGTGGATGAAAATCAGGATGATACCGCGGAACAATACGATGGACAGGACATCCGTGAGTCAGTTCATGATAACGACATTGATCCCGACGACATTTATAAGCGCCAAGAGGAATAGAACAACTAGTTATACGTTGTTAATAGATTCCAGGAGTGATGATAGTAATAATAATGACTGGCATCCAAAGAAGTACAACTATTAATGATGAAGACTACTCAACATCTTGCAAATATATTATATATACTAAGTGTAAATTAATAGAATTTTTTTATAACAATATACGATATATACATTGATACATACACATGACCAAAATTTGAAGCATAATACCTATATACAGGACTCTCGACACCAAAACCCACTCGCCAGGCTAAAACCCGGACTTACTTTCTGACACCGTCCAACTGAATAATCTCAGCATTCTGTGCCTCGGCCTCTTTCAACATCTTCTCCTTCTTGATATCAAACGGTCTCTTTTCCTTGAAATATTTAACCCAAGAAGCAACACAGTCTTTCTGAAACTGAGTATCTTCAGATGAACAATTCTTCTTGATTGCATTCTCATTACGGGGATCCAAAGGGTTGACCACCTCGATTTTATCAAGGCATTTGAAGTAGAGGTCTCTGGATTGCCAGCACTGTTCTCTCTTGGATCTGTTAGGAGGTTCTGGTGTGGAAGGTGCGGTATCTTTAGTCAATCCGAAAAGACCCATTTTGAATGTGACAAAAAACTATGGTAGTTTTACTGGAATTAAGAAACGTACAGGCAAAATAGGAACGGTAATTAAAAGTGTCTATCACGTCTCCACTATAGTGATAAATTTGAACTCCTGCGTGGGATTTGGGAAACGACATATTACCCAAGATATTATATCAGCAATACCTTGTGGTGATATATGTTTCAGTGATATTATAGGTCTTTATCTTATCTTCACCTTATTTGAATACATCGTTGTTTTACTGTTGATACAGCCACCGCCATTTAACTATCAGTGATTTGCCCCCAAATTATTGTTGAATCTACAAGTTAGCTCAAGAGAACAAACAGCACGATACCAACTAATTCAAATTTCAATCGGTTACAAACAGAAAGAGTCACGAAACAGAATTGACAGAGTATTACATAAGATATAAACGGACCTTGATCACGTGACAGAAAACAGAAAAACCGGAGGCCGCTGCCGGCGGCACACTTGACAGTGTGACAGTGTGGCACCCGTTTCTCCTCCCCTCCACCGCCACGAGGATCCAGCCTGCCAGCTACCGCACAGTGGCACACCGCACAGTGCTCCGGCGCTTCACCGCACGGACACGCGCTTTGCCGGCGCAGGGCAAGCGATTTCTCTGGGGTAAAAAAAAAATAAAAAAAGTGACTGAATTTTCCACTTTCCATTTTGCAGGTCCGCCGTCCACAGTGACGAATTGCCTTAT
Source organism: Ogataea sithepensis (assembly GCA_030564825.1). Classification (NCBI taxonomy): domain Eukaryota; kingdom Fungi; phylum Ascomycota; class Pichiomycetes; order Pichiales; family Pichiaceae; genus Ogataea; species Ogataea sithepensis. The sequence continues at coordinate 59,952 of JAJMAB010000003.1, read as the reverse complement.
TCGGGACGACTCTGCTCCAGTAGGTGTGCAATTTCGATCTTGTTGTCGAGTACAGTGTGAATTTCTCTTTTTCGTTCTTTTTTTTTCACTTTCTTTTCTTCTTTAATTGCCAACTTTCTTTAGTTCATCTAATTTACTCTTCCATTCTTATCCGTAATTTTACAATGCTACGTCGTCCTGTTTTCGCCAACTACGCCAAGTTAACCTCTTTCAACCTATCGGCCAGACACTTCTCACAATCCCGTCTCTCATTGGACAAGATTAAGGTCAAGAACCCAATTGTCGAACTAGATGGTGATGAAATGACCAGAATCATCTGGGATATCATCAAGAAGAAGTTGATCACCCCATACTTGGACGTTGATCTAAAGTACTACGACTTGAGTATCACTTCTAGAGATGCTACTGACGACAAGATCACCGTTGATGCTGCCGAAGCCATCAAGAAGTACGGTGTCGGTGTCAAATGTGCCACCATCACTCCAGATGAAGCCAGAGTCAAGGAATTCGACTTGAAGAAGATGTGGGTGTCTCCAAACGGTACAATTAGAAACATTCTTGGTGGTACTGTCTTTAGAGAACCAATTGTCATTGGTGGTGGTGAAGCCAACAAGAAGGACTCCAAATTGATTGAAATCCCAAGATTGGTTCCAGGTTGGGAAAAGCCAATCATCATCGGTAGACACGCCCATGGTGATCAATACAAGGCTACCGATTTGGTCATTCCCGGTGCTGGTAAGTTGGAGTTGACTTATACCCCAGCTGACGGTTCCGCTCCACAAACTCACACTGTGTTCAACTACAAAGGTGCAGGTGTCGGTTTGGCCATGTACAATACCGATGAATCCATCATTGGATTTGCACACTCCTCGTTCAAGATGGCTTTGAACAGAGGCTTACCATTGTACCTATCCACCAAGAACACCATCTTGAAGAAGTACGATGGTAGATTCAAAGATATCTTTGAAAGCATCTACGAATCCACCTACAAGTCACAATTTGAAGCTCAAAACATCTGGTTTGAACACAGATTGATTGACGATATGGTTGCCCAAATGATCAAATCTAAGGGTGGTTTCGTCTTGGCTTTGAAGAACTACGATGGTGACGTCCAATCAGATATCGTTGCACAAGGTTTCGGTTCTCTAGGTTTGATGACCTCTGTTTTGATGACGCCCGATGGAAAGGCTTTCGAATCTGAAGCTGCTCATGGTACCGTCACCAGACACTACAGACAACACCAACAAGGTAAGGAAACTTCCACCAATTCTATTGCCTCCATCTTCGCTTGGACTAGAGGTATTGCCCAAAGAGGTAGACTTGATGGTTCCGAAGACGTTGTGAACTTTGCCAATACCTTGGAACAATGTGTCTTGGATACTGTTTCCAAGGATGGTATCATGACCAAGGATTTGGCCTTGTTGATTGGTAAGAAAGACTTCGTTACCACCACCGGTTTCTTGGACGCTGTTTCTGCTAGACTAGCAAACGAGGTTAAGGTTTAGAAATAAAACGACGCACAACATCAAATAACAATTATATTAATGAAATGTCAGTCTCACCAAGTTTTTTTGTTAATACAGGTTGAATTGTAGAAGCTTGGGAACTTTCATAAGAACACATAACGATCCTTTTGTGTTTTGCTATTTCTTTATGATATTCAATTTTTATATTTCACTATTACTATTCTTACTACTCCTACTTATTCTCTTTTTAATTTTCTTTTTTTCAGTCTACGAATATATATCTCTGAAATGCAGTCTGAATTGCATTCATTCGAACCTATTTCCAATACTATAAACAAAATTATCTCTAAAAGAAACAGAAAATTACGTACACACCTAACTCTTGACGGGAGCATCCGATTTCTCATCTTCATCGTCATCCAAATACTCCCACAAATATATCATACCATAGTAAGTGGCAAAACTCATCACACTAACTTTGATCAACGGAACAAGCAACACCCTATAAAAATAAGCGTGAGCATTCATCTGGGTGTTAGCACTGCCGAATCCACCTCCAACAACACCATTATTTTCCAATTCCTGCTGTTGCCTAGTATACTCTTTCGTAAATTTATGCAGATCGTGAAATTCTCTAGCCACTTTGGCCTGTTCTTGAGGCTGACTTTTCCAATGCTCTTCTCTGACGGTCTCTATGAGCTCTCTCAGCTTTTCATTCTTTTTCCGACGTGGTAGCTGATCTTGCAGTGTTTTCAAAGTCGTACAAAATGGACGACTGAGTGCATGTCTAGGTATTAGTTTTTTCGATAGAAGCATTGCTGTCGGATTACCTGTTGTTTCCTTTCTAGAGCATCGGAATAGGCATAAACCCATTTGATTAACATGAGCTCCCAGAACTTTAGAAGGCGAGCCATCATCTTGATCCACCGCCGTGGTTTGACGTCGCGTCGATTACAACGGCTTCCCGCGTCGACGCCCAAATTGCCATGTGTTTTGATTTCTTTGTTTTTGTTTACCTTTTCGATATACGTCTTTAATTTTGCTCTACAGTGCTGACCATCTTCGATACCCAAAGCTGATTTACAAGACTTCAAATAGAGTACATTAATAGATACACCTATTTACTGCATTCAAAAACAAAAATTAGACAACTACTTTGTTTGGTACACTCAGTTTCTCACACTAATCCTGTCAGAGATCAGATTCGTGAGATCCACTTTCTGCATGTCAAGGGAGTCTTCGATAACAGTTGCCGTTAGAATACGGCCTTTTACGGCCCTTGAATCCAACGAATTATACGTGCCCAGACAAGTATTACTTCACAACAATGAGAACCACCTGACACAGAGCACAAATCGGCTATTACAACAGCAAGGCATACGGAAGATCTTGAATGCGGTTGACGACAGGATGCTAATCTTCGACCCAAGCGACACAAATCCATTGGTGGCAATGGAACAGAATGCGTTTCCCAATGGGTTTTCTAGAGGGAATACGAGGAAAAGCAGTATTGGACAACACAGCTCCAGGATCCGTGAACATCGTTTTGTGTTCGATAAACTATTCGATCAAGACACAACTCAGGAGCAAGTTTACGAATGCACTACCAAACCGCTATTAGATTCTGTATTAGATGGATTCAACGCTACAATATTTGCATATGGAGCCACCGGGTGTGGTAAAACTTACACCATATCGGGTAGCCCTGAATCTCCTGGAATCATCTTTTTGGCAATGAAGGATCTATTTGAAAGAATAGAAGAGCTCCAGGATTCTTGCCATGTCGAGTTGTCCCTGAGTTATTTGGAGATATATAACGAAACTATCAAAGATCTACTGGACCCAACCATAGAAAGTAGGAGGTTGATGCTTCGTGAAGACCTTAACAAGAGAATATCTGTTGCCAACCTATCAACGAGGACACCTCACTCTGTTCAAGAAGTCATGGACTTGATAGTCATTGGAAACCAGAATAGAACCGTATGTCCAACCGAGGCTAATGCGACATCATCGAGATCCCACGCTGTGTTACAGATAAATGTCACTAAAAAGCCTCGTACATCAGATTTAAATGAGGAGCACACGTTTGCAACGCTGTCAATAATCGACCTTGCCGGTAGCGAACGTGCATCGGCCACAAAAAACAAAGGAGCTCGCTTACATGAAGGTGCTAACATCAACAAATCTCTACTAGCATTGGGGAACTGTATTAATGCCCTATGTGATCCAAGAAAGAGAAACCATGTACCATATAGAGATTCGAAATTGACTCGGTTGTTGAAGTTTTCCTTAGGAGGCAATTGCAAGACTTTTATGATTGTATGCGTGTCTCCGTCTTCTAGGCACTACGACGAAACTCTAAATACGTTGAAATATGCAGATAGAGCAAAAGAGATCAAGACCAAGTTAATTAGAAACCAACAGAATTTGAGCAGACACGTTGGGTCATACCTAAAGTTGATAACCGAACAGAAAAAGGAGATCGAAGAGTTACGAAGTAGAGAGAACAAAATGATTGATATGGGAATACAAAAGTTTACTAGAAAGAGAGAAATTTGTCAAGAGAAGTTGTTTGATGCCATTGATGAAATGAAGAGATCTATACGGAAAGCACATAATCAGAAAGTTCAAAAAGCTCTCATCTTGGCTAAGAGAAAATTGCTGCTCTTACAGAAATTACATATGGAACAGTTTATAAATTCTCTTGAGTCCAGATTTGGCCCATCATCTCAAGATTTTTCAGAGATAGATGCATTTGTGCCTGAATTCAGCCAACTCATCGTCCTATCGCACAAACTTATTCAAAAATTAATAACGCAGATAAAAGAGCTAGAAGCGCACTATACAACACCAAACGAATTAGACTTTATCATAACAGATTCATCTCGTGCCATCTTGAGAACTCTTTCTCAGCTAGAGACATGGTCAGAATTTGATACCGAATTGTACGAGAATTTTATTGCCAATTTGAAGGAGTCGATTGAAAGGTTCATTCTATTTGAATCGTCAATCCTGTTTGATGAATCCATCCAAAAAATGTCTTCTTACAAATTTATTTACGACAACTTATCAAGAACTTTGGCAATTATGTTAGATATATCCTCTGAAAACCAACAGGCATTGCTTAATGTGAACAACTCTTTGAAGGACATTGTGGCCCAATGTAAGGATTCCATCAATTTGATGCTTACGGATAATGACGATTTAAATTTGATTCTCAGTTCATCTATGACCCAGGGTCCTGAATCTTCAACAAATTCAACGACCACACCACCATCTTCTGCATCTGCTTCACTGTCATCATCTGATGATAATTCTGCCAAATTGTTAGAGTCCCTGACTCCGCTGTCCCCTTTCCAACCACTAGCAGTTGACTTACAATATGGAAGACCGATTTCAGTGAATAATCTGAACATGAAGAAATTATCTGGAAAGACATCGTCAGGTAAGAGACTTTCGTCATCACCACTGACTAAACCTTCTTCGGCCAAGAAGCTGAACAAGACTTTATCAACCACCGTAGCACCTATTTCCAATTTAAAGATTAAGCTGTTGAATGACGGAAATACGTTGACAAGAAGCTTATCTGATACTGCAACGTTCTACAACAATTCAGATATGAAGGCGCGTCCAAAGAAGGTGCGCTGGGAGGTTCCTGCGTCATCATCTTCCACAGTGGCAAACGGAGTAGACGACAACGGCTCAGACACAAGTATGAGTTTCAATGAGGATGCCCTAATGACTCGAAAATTTCAATCGTCCCCACTTCGTAACTTACAAGCAGAGATGAAAAGGGAGAGGAAAGAAGAAGAAGAAGAGTTCCCTGACGAATCGATTCAAGATGCGGAAACGTTTAAACTGGACGATTTTTCATTCGACCCTAAGAAATTCAACCTTACGTCGCCGTCCTTTAAATCCAAATTCCTATCGAATAGTAACAACAATACAGGAGGGTTGACGTCAAGGAAGCTAGAACCAGCGACAAGACTTAGAAGCCTCGATCCGAGCACCGAGTTTCCGCCTTTGAAGAATGGCTTACCGACTTCCAATTCGAAGGCTAACATAGGGATACCGCTCTTGCTGAGTCCCAAGAGGGAGGTTGTCAAGCTGTTCGACATCACAACCAAAAATTTGAACCAAGATGACCCTGAAGGTGTAGTTGATGGTGCTACCAAAGAAGACGATGATGATGTGGCCAATGCTACAGAGATGGAAGTTGATAGTTAAGTACTTTACGTACGCTCTTTTAAATAGTTTTAGTCTACTCTGCGTTCATATACACAGGAAAAAAAAGTCATCATTAATTTCTCAATCGTTATATCAGCTAGAATAATGGACAAAAAAAAGAGGGTTCCCTTCCCTTTAACTCTTTGGAAGAAAACCTCTTTAAGTTTTGGTTGAAGAAAAGATTTCGTATATTTAAAAGAATATAAAAAATAAAGACACACACAAAAAAAAAAAAGTGATAATAATATAATATGAAGAAACAAACAAAGCTAAAAAACAGAAGAACAGAAATAAAAGGTAAATGGAATTTATGAATAATAAAAAAAAAGGCACTAATAACTAACAGATTATTCATTGCAACGGAGCATACAAGATCTGCGTCACGTATTTTCTCTTGTACCGAATCACAGAAGCAACAGCCAAAGTATTATGCTTAATACTCGTCGTTGCCAAGTGGTTCAACACAACGTGATTAGGAATACTAAGCGCACCGGAGGTGTTGTCTTTATCTGCATGGTTGTAACTGTTCAAAATGACACTCTCCAAATGTGGGGGTAACTGCGGTGGGATCAACCACTGTTGATTGTGGTTTCCTTGCCTTTGGTTGTTGTCCAACGTCACGTAGTACTCTTCCATCACTTGCAAGTCCGTAAAGATAGGTGGGATGGCAGTGATGTATTCAGCAGGTTGGTCTTGAGGAAGTTCCTCTTCGTCATGGTAACGTGAGTAACCGTTACCCATATCGTCGTCATCTTTGGTCAAACCTAACTTCGAGTCTAAGGTACGAAGCGAGACACGGGACTTGTTGGAGCCACTACCGGGTTGGTTGAGTGCTGATGTGTACTCATCGTGTTCGGAGGGGAAGATCTCCAAGTAGTTGACAAAATGACCCGAGGTGTCCGTTGCCGTTGGGATGAAATTTGAAAAACGCACGTCGTTGTCAACCACGAATTTGAAACGGTGCGTTCCTGGAGGCAAACCGATTTGAACTGAGAATGAGCCATCTTTCTTAGATGGTCCGTTCAGAGCAATCATCTTTCTCCAACCGGTAAAAGTACCCATGACGAACACTTTAGAACCACCTTCCGTCCATTTGAACACCGTTGGAACAAGAACCGGCTGATGTGGTTCGCCTGGTTGTTGTTGTGCTTGTGGTGGTTGTGGTTGTGATTGAGGCTGTTGTTGCTGTTGAGATTGCACTTGGTGTGATTGTGCCACAGGTGCACCAGGAACAGACTTCTCTTGAGAAAGAGGTGTCGTAGCATAAACAGGATCTTGCCCTATGTCATTTTCACTATCAATGATCATATCCTCGTCTTTGTTTTCATTATGGTAAGTTTTGCTCTTATCGTAATCCATATCATCGGTCAATATTAATGTAGACTTTCTTCTCAATGGGAGGGAAGAACCCGATGAGGAGGGCTCACTGCCGACATCACTGTCTTTCAATGAAGAAGAGGTTGTGTTTTCTATATATTGTGAAGAAGGGTTCCTGAAATCATAGCTAGGTTGCCTTTGTAAATCCACCATGGAAACGTCTTTAGATGTGCCACTCTCATCGTAGTATGCGGTAGTGGAAGTCTCCGTGGAAAGGTTCGAGAATCTTGAATTTGATTCGTCCATTGGTTGTCCGTCCATTGTATAGTTAATACTGTTTTTGTCGCTATTGTTCACACTTTTGTCTGTTGTAATGTTGTTGTTGTTGTTGATAAGGCTATTATTTCCTGTCTTTGGAAATTGATGCTCTTGTTCTTCGTCTTCTGGTTGCTGGTTAATTGTGACGATGGAAGGGTGTCTTTGATATGGGGTGTGGTGATGGTGGGTATGACTAGATGGAGTATTTCCCATGTAAAAATCTTAAATCTCTTTATGCTAAACGACAATCGGTTACCGTTTCTATGCAGCTATTGTTTTTGTATTTTTTCGATCGATGTTCAACCAGCTTTTCTTTTCTTTTTTTTTTTCTTCCCTGTAGGTATATATATATATATTAATAACGACGTTTCTGTTGCCCGTGCTATATATGGGTTGTGGTGGTTTTCAAGATTCTTCTCTCGTTGTGTTTCTATAAATGAGAGGACCAACTCCACGGGGTCAATATATCCTCCTTTATTGTGAGGCACTGGGATGTTATTTGCAACGTTGTAAACGGCCAAATCGATGGAATGTCTTTGAGGCTAATAACGGTTGCTAACCGTCACCAATTAGACTGTCTGAGCAGCTTCTCCACCGGCAACAAGTAGAAAAAACAGCCAGCGAGTCCAAGGCGAGTGACCTCCAACCGACGCCGACTTCCCCCGTTGCGTCGACCGGCGCATCCGTTTTTGCGTTCTATCATTTTGATGTTATGTCAGCAATTACTAGAAGCCGGGAAGGCTTCGGTGATTTACAAGCTCCGTTTGGTGTCACGTGTGCAACAGCTTTTGATACTAGAAACAACTCGCTTTTGCAGATTAGAATTACTCTTTTAACTATAGTGAACATCTCCCGTATTTCTAAGTAAAGTTGTAGGAGGACTAACAAGCAACTGTGTTGGAATAGTGTACTAAGTAGTGATGTTTCAGTCGAATGTATGGAGAAGTAAATCTTAGACAACAAAAGAATTCTCCAGTCATTGGATCATTTGGAAGCTTTTCCCTTTGGAGAGAAAGTATATTAAGCTAATTCTTGAGCTTATCACTGTGGAAATCGCCTTTTTTCGATGAAATTCTAACATTACCTCTCATATTTGATTGCTTCAATAAAATAAATACAAACACATTGGAAGGCTTTACTACCTATGCCAGTCCAGATTACCAGGAGAACGCGAAGTGAATCTGAGACATTCAGAGTTGCTACATGGTGATTTGCTACTTTTGTCGATAATTTATGAAAGATGCTATGGATTGTGCCCATAGCGTTGTGATTATCGATCTCAGAGATCTTAAGATGATTAGATCCAGGCTTAAATTGGATACTTCTGCTTTCCATCAAAGCATTATCAGCACCACCTTCCCCGATATGTTTGCTAGCTTATTTGCTGTACATTCAACACTACCATTCTTGAGCAAACCAAAGCATTTTATCAAGATTCAAATAACCACGGAGTTACTATTAGACTATATCATATATACAAGCGCAATAGTTAACTTATTCGTGCCCAAAGATAAATATACCATCCAAGAATTAATCTAAAGCAACGACAACTCTGAGAAAAGATAAAATGGAGGGATTATTATAAGAATTAAGTGCAATGGAAAAACTCACAGTTTTTGAGATCCTCACAAAATCAAAACTTCCACAAGATTTTCCAGTTATTATAGGTCGTTAGCCACTTAACATTAAGATAGACGAAGAGGGTAAAGGGAAGTCCAAGGCAAGATCAGCATGGGCGAACATATTCCCAGTAGCTCGCTGAGGACATTTAAGAATTTTATCAAGGTAGCTTAGAATTTCCTGTTCACAGTCCATAAAGTATAATTTGTTCTATATATCAAATAGTAAGTACTAAGTACCCTTTACGAGATCCACTTGAGAACCCAACAGAACTCAAACTTAATCAACGATTCTCAGGGTTGCTATTTTTATTCGGCAGATGGGCCGGACATAACTTAGTACAAGTCCTAAATAATTTTTCTTAAAATTGGGAATTTCTTTTTGTCATTACAGAAAGCTCGTCCCCTAGAAACGATACCCTTGTTATGCATCATGCACCCCTCTTTCTTCCCCTCCTCACACTCCATTATCCAGAAACCAGACTTGAAAATAGATGATTTTGGAAGTTAGGTATGTTTGTAGTACTACTGGATAGAGCCTGATCATTCAAATTAAACATCAAATTTAGGGATCAAACGTAAGATAGTAACCCTTTCTTTTAAGAGCTCAAAGTTGACATTTTTGAGATGGTGGTCGAATCTGGCCAACGTCCTGCATATTTGTGCATAATTTGTATTTTTTGTAACTCTGAGCAACTTTACCCTTTTTATGCACCATGCACCCCTCTTTCTTCCCCTCCTTGCACTATACTATCAAGAATTCTGACTTGAAAATGGGTGATTTTCGATGTTAGATATAATTGTAATACTGTTGTATAGATTTGAACCATTTGAATTGAACATCAAATTTTGAGGAAAAACAAAATAGAGGAATCCGTTTGTTTTGACGCTCAAAGTTTGTAAATTTCTAATATCGGAATAATCTGGTGGATTTTAATAAAATATAGTACAAAAAGGGAGATATGATGCATATAATTAGAAAATAAAGTTGTAAAGTTTATTTTGGATACAAATATGCACTTTTGTTAACAGAGTTGATCCGATCCATCAAAAATCCAAACTTTGAGTGTTAAAATGAAGGGAATCATTTTTTTGTTTTCTCTCAAAATTTGAGGAGCTGTTCGAATGGTTCAGGTCCATCGAACAGTAATGCAAATATCTCGAACTTCCAAAATCATCTATTTTCAAGTCTGGTTTCTGGATAATGGAGTGTGAGGAGGGGAAGAAAGAGGAGTGCATGATGCATAAAAAGGGTAAAGTTGCTCAGAGTTACAAAAAATACAAATTATGCACAAATATGCAGGACGTTGGCCAGATTCGACCACCATCTCAAAAATGTCAACTTTGAGCTCTTAAATGAAAGGGCTACTATTTTACGTTTGATCCCAAAATTTGATGTTTAATTTGAATGATCAGGCTCTATCCAGTAGTACTACAAACATACCTAACTTCGAAAATCATCTATTTTCAAGTCAGAATTTTCGATAGTATAGTGCAAGGAGGGGAAGAAAGAGGGGTGCATGATGCATAACAAGGGTATCGTTTCTAAGGATTAAGCTTTCTGGAAAGATAAAAATAAATTCTTAACTTTAAACAAAGGGTAAAAATTCTCTACAATAAGGTGCCCTTTGTCTTATAAATGATCCTTTCGGAGATTTGAGCAGTTTGGGATTCCAGCTCTAGCTGGGTGGCAAATTTTTCTAAGGCTAAATATTGGGAAAAAGAAGATATTGAACAAGAGTACTGATGGAACGACTAGACCACAAGGTACAGGACCTAGCTTCAGTCGCATCTATGCTTACACTAATAAATCAATTAAACAATTGTTAGAAACATTCCTTGAGTTTGAATCTGGTTGTGATGTGAATTGTGTATCCTACCGCATAATTAGTACTGCTCATATGCAATTAGAAATGCTATTCAAACTGCTCTAAAATCAGGGTACTTGTTCGATACCTATGCGATGGGAGTGGGAGTCTTGGGAGTTGTAAACTTGTAAGTTGTAACTTAATGGTATGGACGATTGTTTTAGGCGTCTTCGTCGTTCGACTTCGACTCTACGATTCCGTCGATCGGCGACGCGTCTGGGATCTGGATTAGAAGGGCATGTGATCAGAGTTCACGTGAGCAAAATTAACTCTTATCGCGTTTTTTTGCGGGCGCCGTTCTTTGAATTGGCCACTTCTCCGACTCTCGATAACACGGAGATCTCTGTGTCTTGCGATGGTGTTTTATATAGACAAACCATTTCGTCTTTCTGAATCACTCACCCACTAATCTTCTTTCTATTGGTAATCATATTACATTCATAGCTAACACAACCACAATGTATACAGATGAAGAAAAACAGGCATACACTGCGTTCGACACAGCCAAATCCACCATCTTGGAACGCTTGTCCAACACACCTGAATTGCAAGCACCTAAAGTGCTAATCATATGCGGGTCAGGTCTAGGTGGAATCGCCGAGATCTTGAAAGGTACCACAGTCAAGATCCCATACACTTCTATCCCTGGATTCAAAACCTCCACCGTGCCAGGCCACGCTGGCTGTCTCTTGTTTGGCAAGATCGGCGAAAACCGAGTCCCTGTCATGTGCATGGTTGGCAGACTCCACTTTTACGAAGGTTACACTTTCGAATCCACCACTTTCCCTATACGTGTGGCCAAGTTACTAGGTGTTGAGTACCTGGTGGTGACGAACGCCGCTGGTGGTATGAATCCAATTTACAAACCGGGTGATTTGATGATCATCAACGACCACTTGAACTTGCCTGGTGTCGCTGGCTACCACCCTCTAAGAGGAGGTAACTTATCCAAGTTCGGACCAAGATTTCTACCTCAATCAGATGCTTACGACTTTGACCTGAGATTGAAGTTGGTTCAAATTGCTAAGCAGAAGTTGAAACTAACCAGATCGATTCACGAAGGTGTTTACTGCTTTGCTGCCGGTCCAACTTTCGAAACGAGAGCAGAGGTTAGATTCATTTTAGGAATCGGTGGTGATTGCGTTGGTATGAGTACCGTTCCTGAAGTGATTGTTGCTAGACACTGTGGTATCAAGGTTTTAGGTTTGAGTTTGATCACCAACGCTGGCTTAGGTGAACCTCCAGTGAGTGCATTAGAATTCTTTGCCAAGGGAACCAAGTTAGAAGATATTAAGGATCAAGCTGACGGTATGGCCAGTCATGATGAAGTTTTGGAGAGTGCCAATGAAGCCGCCGAAGATGTGAAGGCCCTGATTGAGTCTTTCATTGATGATTTGTAATAATAAATAGATTAGATTTTTTAACCTTTTCATATAACTATATATATAGAGATTATCTAGGAAAAAAATAGAGAGAAAGTTACTTAAATTATACATGAAGGAATCGAATCAATAAAAGGACAAAAAACATGGGTAAGAAAGAAAAACGCAAGAATTGGAGTCAGTCAAAGGAAGGGATAAGTTCTTCTCGTTGAAACAGTAAAGTAAGGGGAAAAAATCAGGTAAAATAACGAATGATTCACGTGGATAGAAAACAAGATACAAAAAACTGTAGCTCTTTCAAATAGACAAAAATCTTTTTTTAGAAACAACGTGAAAGTAGAGGCCAAAGCTAAAACAGAAACAAAAAACAGTTGGAATAACAGTACATGCACATAATATTTGTATAAATTATTAAGAGAGAAAAAAAACATAGCAGGAGTTTATTAACCACGTCTACTGGAGCCACCACCGTTAATCTTACCAGCAGCAGCAGCGGCGGCAGCAGCAGAAGATGAAGATGACGAAGCCCTCATTCTCTTTGCTTCGTCATCAGTAGTGTGCAGATTCTTCATACCTGAAACCACACTTCTCATAACAGTTCCGTTACCGTTCGCACCAACATTCCCATTGGCAACATTGGAATTGCCACTGCTTTGACGTTTAGTCATCCTCTGAGGCATATTATTGGCTGAACTAGGTATAGTGCCCGACGAGTTTCTAGAAGCGACCCTCGAATGGCTCTGTGACGAAGATGTTGAAGAATCTGATATCATCTGCTGTGAAGTTGGAGGCGGAGTCGGACTGTTCGAACCAGCCGTTGTAGCCGCGGCAGCAGCAGCTGAAGGTCTAGTAGGTTGGTCCTTGTTCTGCTTGAGAAGTTCCTTTGCTTTCAACAACGAATCAATCCATGAAGTTGTTTCGTTCACTTTGAACCCAACCCTCACATTGGAATTTATACCACCTTTCACCAAAGTCTTTGCGTTATAAGCACTCAAAAAGATCAGTTTGTTGACGTTCATCAATTCAAGAATCAAGTAACCTTCCTTCAGCTCTTCGTCAAATTCATAATCGTACATCGAAACGTTACGGTTTGTCAACTTGATTTCAATAATCTTTGAATAGAAATCAAGTGCCTGCAATTGAGTCGACGACTGTGGATTTTGTAATCTGAAATCAGAATTGATCTCAAAGATCAACAAACGTGCCATCGAAGTAATGATCAATATACATGACTTCAGATCTTTATTTAAGTTTTGGTAGTTCTCCGTGATGACTCTATTCAAAATCGTATCGTCTAAAGTTTGCCCCTGTTGGACAAATTGGTTCGCCTTGTGGAGTAATTCAGATTTGAAAATGTTGTCTAGTTTCAAGATGTATTCGTTGTTCATAAGTTTGTTAGTGATAGCTTTAGGAATCTGTTTATCCAATAATATCGGATTGATCACCTGCTGCTGTTGCTGAATTTGGTATTGGGAGTTGGTTAAGTTTGTTGTCGATTTCATCGTTCTCTTATGAGACATCAAATTACCAACGGCACCTGCAGCACTAACAGCTTGCGAACTAGGTTGCGGTAAACCAAACATCTCACTAATCGATGGTGCTCTGGAAGAAGACATTTTCTTTGTCAATTCAGTCCTTTTAGCGACGACAACTCTCTGTTGAGGCGATGATGGTACGCTTGATGGACTCAAATCCCCCGAACCCATAACTGGGGACTTTGGCTCTGCCACTGAAGAAACCCTTTTTGAGGAGGCGTCACCGGCAGCTGCACTCCTCACCGGCATACTGTCGGACATCGGCGTTATTATCACAGATTTCGATGATGTACCATTTGTCTTCATGGAGCTTATCGATGGGGAGGATTCTCTGGACATCGGAGGGGTCATTGACACGTTATCTCCGTTGACAAACTGTAAACTGTTTCTTCTTTTCACTAGGTCATCCTTGTTCGTAAGATGGACAGGCGCTGACGCTGCTACCATAGGTTGTGGATGCTGTATGGTCGTATTAACCGATGGCGACTTCAACGGTGGTGGCCTTGATTGTGGTGGTTTGGCAGTGGTCACTTTTTTCAAACTCTGCTGTAATTGTGGGGACGACTTTGTGGTTGGAGACGACTTTGAAGCTGCTGCGGTGGCGGCATTTAGTGAATTTTGGGTCTTTATGAGTTGATCTTTTATTTCTTTGTTCTTTTCAGCTAACCTGTTGGAGAGCACTTTGTTCATCAACTGGGGATTGTTTTGAGCGTTCATGATTTGCCTCTTCAACGCAGATTGAGGCATTGACGATACTTTACTGGTCATTTTTTCGCCCGGTTGGACGTAGTATTGGGATGCAGGTGAGGATTGCGAGGGTGACGGCGTCATCATCGTTGGGGAAGAAGGAACCCCTTGACTTCTTCCCTGGAGTAACGTATACAATCTTGGATTATAAGCCTCTAATTTTGGCACCTTTCTCTTCCACACCATATCTTTATTGGCCCAATTTATATCCTGAAACCATTCTTGCTGCTTCACCATATCTATCGTAAATCTCTTTTCAGGTTTCAAAATCAACAAATTCTCAACTATATATTTTATTTGAGGTGGGATGAAATAGTTCTTTGGAAATTCATAATCTAGTGAAATGATCTTCTCGAATGTCATGTACTCCGTCTGGCCTTTGAAAGGGGGTCTGCCTACAATTAATTGATACAGAATGCAACCAATGGCCCACAAATCACATTCAAATCCGCATATATTGTACTTTAACAACTCAGGCGACACGTATTCAGCAGTACCAACAAAAGAACCTGTTCTGGTGGAGCCACTAGAATTTTCCCCCGAATCTTGGCCAGAGCCAGTGCCGTTGTTATTTGTAGTAGACCCGTTTGAATTATTCTGGGCCATCATTTGATCCTCTTCTGATAATATCTTAGCTGCACCAAAATCTGTCACCATCAATTTCCATTCATGATTTAGTAAGATATTTTCGGGTTTCAAATCTCTATGTATAATGCCTTTCGAATGTATAAAGTCGACGGCATCTATCAATTGAACCATATAGTACTTGGCTAAGCTCTCACTCAAAGAACCCAGCTTTCTGATTAAGGATAACAGTTCTCCATTTTTTGCAAAATCAATGACAAAATATAATGATTTCTCATCTTGGAACGTGTAATATAAAGTCACTATACCGGGGTGTTTTCCCAACAAGTTCAAAGTGTCTTTTTCAATATTAACGTATTTCCTCTTATTTTCTCTTTGAATATGGGATTTAGATAGGATTTTAATAGCATAGGTCTTGTGGTTGTGTATCGATATACCTTTGAAAACTTTAGAATAGGAACCTTCACCTATACACTCCCCGAATTGGAAATCAACGGCCGATCTCTTTCTGGCCATTTCTTGTTGTGTATTATTGTAAAGGAATGTATATATGCAAAACTTTTTCTATAAGGTCTGAAAGGTGATATGCAATGGAAATAGCTAAGTATAAGCAATTTACTATCTAGAACAAGTAATTAGTCTTATAAATAGAGTCGATTGATATGGCAATGGTGGAAACAAATTTCTCTTCTTTAGTTATAGGGGGTGTAGCTATTCTAGAAAGCAGAAGCAAGGCATTCACAAACCTGAAATAACAATTCAAATTGGAAACTTTGTTTTGGTAGTTAACAAGTATTAAACAGAGTTGGATACACCAGACAGGTACTCTAGCGTGATCTATGTGAATGGATCCAGTACGCTTTGTCCTTTGGGGTAGAGTCCGATCGTGTGTTGCGTTTCAGAAACAGGAGGATGTATCTCTGTAGCGTGCTTTTGTCTTGCAATTCCAAAGAACTGGCGGTTATTTGAACGTCTAAGTATCAATGGATCTGAACGATGGAACTAGCAATTCACTAAACAAGATCCTGCGGAAATGATTATAGTCCCTTGTTGAAGCACGTCAATCATTAGCTTAGTGAATCACTCACCTCCAGGATCGATCCACCAGCCAGAGGCATCATCCACCCACGCAAAGCCTTAGTAGTTTGGGCCGGGAAGATGACAGTGTAGAGGTGTTTAAAGCCGTGATTATATAATATTGTATTTTCAACAATGGATGCCCTTTTTGGGGGTAAAACGATTACGTCATTCACGATCATGTTCTCCCGTTTCAGGCAGGCGAACTGCTGCTTTCGTCCTTCGCGGGGAGCTGTGCCTGTGAATAACGATGTGGCGCGCCGGGGAGCTGTCTGCGCTCGCTGCACTGGCTGCCGTCTGGGCGGGGATCAAATCTCGTTCCTCGGGCAGTGTAGCAGCTCCCCTGCCTAGTACCTAGTACCTACTACCAGCCTACCAGGCAGTTAGTTGTACGGTGTACGTAATGTGCCCTGTACTACTACCGCCCCTGGCACCTGTGCCTGTTGTCGCTAGTCGGCCACTGCTACAGTGCCGTTGGTCTAGTATAAATATATAATATACATATATATATATATATTCGGTGACTCAGAGACTAGAGTGACGAGTCCACCGCGACAATTGGGCACGCGTGCACACTTTGCGCAGCCTCAGGTGGCGGGTGGCTTTACCATATAGCTACAATTTCTTTTAAATGTCCCTTTTAGGCAATTTCAAATTGGACATATAGTTGAAATTTATATTATTTGCTAAGCATGGTTTCAATTCTCGGGTTTTATCTATACACAACGCCATTCTTGCTATATCGGTTAGTGAAACTATATATAATCATCGCCTATCTAAAATAACCGATTTAGAGACCACCTAACAATCTAGTGATGTCATCAATACCATCAACCTTGAGAGACTCCAATTTTGCCCTGACAACTGCCACCAAGTCACTCATATCGATCAATTCACCGTCATCCTTCTCGTTACCGGTACCCAAGACCTTGACTCTGATTTTGCCTTCTGGGTACTCTTCCTTACCGAGAATAACACCAATTGGACATCCCGATTTTTCAGCAGCCTCAAATTGTTTTCTTGGGTTGGCTTTAGCCTTGTACAAGTACTCACATTCTATACCTGCTTTCCACAACTTGGAAGCCACAGACATTCTCTCCTTGAGGAATCCATCCCATCCTTCACCACCACCAAAGGCCATAATGTAAACTTGTGTAGAGGTCGGTCTGATCTTATCGACCAATTCCAATCTTTGTTTAATCAAAGAAAAGATTCTCTCCACACCAAACGAGATACCAACACATGGAATCGATGGTGCAGCTTTACCTTTGGAGTTGGTACCCAAAAACATACCAACCAACTTATCGTATCTACCACCAGCAGCAATAGAACCCACACCAACATATTCAGAAGCATCTTCTTCGGATGACTTAGAAGCCTTGGCCTTCTTTTCAGCAGCATCCTTAGGTGGTGCAGATTGAGCAGTGACAGCTTCGTAGATGACACCAGTATAATAATCTAAACCTCTTGCTAGAGACATATCAAATGAGATGTATGTGTCTACTTCAAAAGCTTCCAAATAATCAGCCATGGTGCTAATCTCTTGGATACCAGTTCTAGCAGATTCGTTGGCCATCAAGAATTCATTGCTGCTCAATTGTGCTAGAATGTCTCTAATTGAACCGTTCAACTTCACAAATTCACCAATCTTATCGGCAACCTCTTCAGGCTGGTTCTTCTCTTCGCACATTTCCTTCTTAACAACCTCCCATGGAGATTTGTCCAGCTTGTCAACAGCAGAAGAGACCTTTCTAACGTCTTCCTCTTTGACACCACACACTTCAAAGATACCGTCCAAAATCTTTCTGTGGTTCAACTTGACCTTGAAATCCTTGATACCTAAGCTGGTTAACCCAGTAACCAAAATGTTCATCATCTCAGCATCTGGAACCATCGAATCATAGGTACCAGCAACATCAAAATCACATTGGTAGAATTCTCTCATTCTACCTTTTGTCATGGCTGGTTGATCTCTTCTATAAACTTTGGCAATGTGGTATCTTTTGATGTTGGAAATACCGTTCATGGCAACGAATCTGGCGAATGGAACGGTCAAATCGTATCTCAAGGAAGTCAATTCACCACCTTGATCTTCCAAGTTGTAGATCAATTTGGAATCTTCACCGTACTTACCAGCTAAAATTTCTCTCAATTCAAAAACTGGGGTATCAATGGTGACACCACCGTGTGACTTAAAGAGAGAAGTAAGCTTGCTGAAGACAGCTTCTCTGATAACCATATCTTTATCAGCCCAATCTTTGGTACCCTTTGGGACCTTTAACGTAAACGATTGGGCTTCTTTTTTGCTCTTCTTAGAACCAGTTGGGGCTGGCGCAGCATTCTTTGATTCGACAGCAGTTGCTGGGGTTTGTGAACTCTCGGTGGACATCGTAGTTGTGAGGAATCGGGAGAACTGAAATATTCTTCTTTTAACTATTGGTGAATTCAAAAAGCTTGGTATCATACAACTTGATAGGGTAATATATCCTAAAGGATGATCACTACTCTAACACTCTAGTATTACTGACAGAGAACGTATCAACTTAACTGTCTTGTATTCACTGATAAAAAAATCTATCCAGACGTTTGATGCCAAAGGTTGGGCTCCTGCGTGCATCTCGATCGGCTCGACTGAGTCAGAAATTCAAAATATATTGAATAGACAAAATTTTTCGTCTCACGATCGCTTAAGCGGCGTCGATAGACCGTGGGGTGCGCCGATAAAGTGATGTCTATTATGGTTCAGCTTTCATCGCACCTATTACACTCCCTCCAAAATACATAAATTACCTACACTCAAATCACTGTAGAAGAATTAGTGTTATTTGCGTCTAATTCACTAAAATTACGTAAGTCACAGGTGCAGCTGATGATAAAGTGGCCGAAAACAATTGAAACTAGACCACTTATAACGAGTACTTCAGAAATCTCACCACATTTCACATCTCATACAGCATTTTACATAGAGTAAAAGAAATCTCCTTTTTTTATAGAATAGCAACTATTCGAAAGGATAGGATACATAACCAAGAACATAACAAGATTCAAAATTAAAACACCATAGTTTTCTTTGTGATCATTCACGGATTTCGTAGTGCAGGTAGAGGCTAGAAGCCTGGAATTTTATTAAGTGGATTGGACTTTATACTCTTTCTTTAGATTAATGAATTTCTTTTTTCAGTTATATATATTCCAATCTTTAACAAAGCTGACTTATTTATATATAATGTACCCTCTCTTGTTACTATATCCAGAAATGAAACTTGAAAATGGGTGATTTTCGAAGTTAGGTATGATTGTAATACGGTTGAATATATCCTGATCCTTTGAATTGATTATCAACTTTTGAGAGAAAACAAAAGAAAGGAACCCTTTCATTTTAGAGCTCAGAGTTGACATATTTAAGATTTTGGTCGGATATGGTAAAGGTCCTGCATATTTGCGCATAATTTGTATTTTTGGTAACTCTGAGCAACTTTACCCTTTTTATGCATCATGCACCCCTCTTTCTTCCCCTCCTTGCACTATACTATCGAGAATTCTGACTTGAAAATAGGTGATTTTGGAAGTTAGCTATGTTTGTAGTACTACTGGATAGAGCCTGATTATTCGAATTAAACTTCAAATGTTGAGCGAAAACAAAAGAAAGGAGCCCCTTTATTTTGACGCCCAAAGTTACTATTTTTCAAGTTTTGATCGAATTTGGCCAACTTGTTGCATATTTGTGCATAATTGATATTTTTTGTAACTCTGAGCAACTTTAACCTTTTTATGCATCATGCATCCCTCTTTCTTCCCCTCCTTGCACTATACTAGCGAGAATTCTGACTTGAAAATGGGTGATTTTAGGAGTTAGGTATGTTTGTAGTACTGCTGGATAGATTTGAACCATTTGAATTGATTATCAAATTTTGAGAAAAAAGAAAAGGAAGGAACCACTTTATTTTGACGCCCAAAGTTACTATTTTTGAAGTTTTTATCGAATTTGGCCAACTTGTTGCATATTTGTGCATAATTGATATTTTTTGTAACTCTTAGCAACTTTAACCTTTTTATGCATCATGCGCCCCTCTTTCTTCCCCTCCTTGCACTATACTATCGAGGATTCTGACTTGAAAATGGGTGATTTTCGAAGTTAGGTATGCTTGTAGTACTACTGGATAGAGCCTGATCATTCGAATTAAACATCAAATGTTGAGCGAAAACAAAAGGAAGGAACCACTTTATTTTGACGCCCAAAGTTACTATTTTTGAAGTTTTGATCGAATTTGGCCAACTTGTTGCATATTTGTGCATAATTGATATTTTTTGTAACTCTTAGCAACTTTACCCTTTTTATGCATCATGCACCCCTCTCTTTTCCAGTCCAGAATTTTCACTTGAAAATGGGTGATTATCGATTTTAGGTATAATTATAATACTGTTGGATAGACTTGAACCATTTGAATTGAACATCAAATTTTGGGATCAAACGTAAATTAATAACTTTTTGCAAAGATCCATAAAACCTTTATGAGGTAATCATGTGTGACATCATTAATTAAATAATACATTTCATATCTCATAAAAGTTAATAAACTGATGCGATACAATACAGTCTATATTATATATAGTTAATATATATAGAGAACTTATCAGTCTAATAAGGAAGTACAGAATGAGGATAGTCTATATGAACAGGACTTACAAGTACTGTGAATAGAATACTATGGGAGTGATGAGGGATACTTGAAGAGAAGTATTCAGTAGTGAAGAATGCTATAATTTAAATAAAATATTGTACAAAAAGGGCAATATGATGCATATAATTAGAAAACAAAGTCGGAAAACCTATCTCGGAGACAAATATACCTCTCGTTGACATACTCGATCTAAGCCATCAAAAATCCAAACTTTTAGCGCCAAAATGAAGAGAATCGCTTTTTCTTTGTTTTCTCTCAAAATTTGAGGAGCTATTCAAATGGTTCAGATCCATCCGACAGTATTGCAAATATCCCGAACTTCCAGAATCATGTATTTTCAAGTCTGGTTTCTAGATAATGGAGTTTGAGGAGGGAAAGAAAGGGGGGTGCAGGATGCATAAAAAGGGTAAAGTTGCTAAGAGTTACAAAAAAATATCAATTATGCACAAATATGCAACAAGTTGGCCAAATTCGATCAAAACTTCAAAAATAGTAACTTTGGGCGTCAAAATAAAGTGGTTCCTTCCTTTTGTTTTTTCTCAAAATTTGATAATCAATTCAAATGGTTTAAATCTATCCAATGGTACTACAAACATACCTAATTCGAAAATCACCTATTTTCAAGTCAGAATTCTAGATAGTATAGTGCAAGGAGGGGAAGAAAGAGGGGTGCATGATGCATAAAAAGGGTAAAGTTGCTCAGAGTTACAAAAAATATCAATTATGCACAGATATGCAACAAGTTGGCCAAATTCGATCAAAACTTCAAATATAGTAACTTTGGGCGTCAAAATAAAGGGGCTCCTTTCTTTTGTTTTCGCTCAACATTTGATGTTTAATTCGAATGATCAGGCTCTATCCAGTAGTACTACAACCATACCTAACTTCCAAAATCACCTATTTTCAAGTCAGAATTCTCGATAGTATAGTGCAAGGAGGGGAAGAAAGAGGGGTGCATGATGCATAAAAAGGGTAAAGTTGCTAAGAGTTACAAAAAATATCAATTATGCACAGATATGCAACAAGTTGGCTAAATTCGATCAAAACTTCAAATATAGTAACTTTGGGCATCCAAATAAAGGAGTTCCTTCCTTTTGTTTTCTCTCAAAATTTGATAATCAATTCAAATGATTAGGCTCTATCCAATAGTACTACAAACATACCTAATTCGAAAATCACATATTTTCAAATCAGAATTTTTGATAATGTACTGCAAGGTCAGAAAGAAACCGGGTGCATAATGCATAAATAAGTCACCGTTGTCGGGGATCAAACTTTTTTCCAAAAAAATATCTGTTAATATACATCAGATCAGTCGGATCCCGAACTTTGAGCTGTTCAACAGGAAAGTGGGTATCGGACATGTTGATATATCGCTCGTTTTGTAAATGGAAGCATTCTATGCCGATGGGTGATAGCTAGTCCCACATCTTCTTGGTAATGGGAGGACGGTAAATGTTTCAACCATGCAACCAACTCTCAGAGATGACAACGATTAAAAAGGTTTTCTACTTAAACATTTAGAGCATGTAAAAGAAAGGCACTGATAGCGCATATATATTGACAATTATTGATACAATTAAAGTAATGGCACAGAAAATAAAAATCAAAGATAAAAAAAACATAAACAAACGAATAGGGACATCAAAAAGTTATTTTTTCTATTTTCGTCTAACCATGTTTTTCAACAACACTTCTATTTGAACTTTTCCAAAACGTATTCCTCACCATTCTCTTCGTATTCATCTTTACTGACGAACAAGTGATCGAAATCACCAACTGAAGAAGACGTCAAGATATTTGCACCTACCCAAGCATCATAATGTCTTTCAATAGGATCCTGGGAGATGTGCGTTCTTATAGTATAGTCAGGAATCAGTCTAGCCAAATCTTGAATCACCCTGTGTTCCAAATTTGGAATGTAAGTCAACGAACCGTTAAACACGATATTGCCCAATAGAGCAACATATAGTTGCGTAGAGCCTTCCAAAGACTTCATCGAGTCTAATATCAAATTACTCAAACCTTGGGCATCCTCTGGAATACCCAATTTCAAAGGCTCAGAATTAGCATATGCTGCTGGTTTAAATAGAGGTTCAGAGAATTTGTACTGCTCGATTCCAATGTCTTTGATCAACTTACGGTTTGGCAATTCATAGCTCTTGGTTTCGATCTGGGATTGTGAGTTGTCATAGTGGCTGTATGATGACTGTGGGGGTAATTCTGTTTGCTCCGGTTGAATAGGATACAGAGAGGATTGCAGTAGACAGTTCTTGAAATCTTTTAGAGTATTTGTTATCTCGAACATCTTGAAGGAGTCACTCAATTTCTTGCCCTTAAATTCTCTAGGCACAAACAGCGAGTCATCAGTATCTTCCGGGAACTGTGATTTTATATATTGCATGACAAAGAGATTCAAGAAATCTCCGCCAAATTTGGTGTGTATAAAACCTTTTGATAAACATTTACCGTTGTTGATAGGTGTAACACTAACCAGATCATCATCGACATCGACTATAATGGAAGAAGAAGGCTTCGACACAGCAAATGACACACAAAGTTGTCTCTTCAGAATAGAGAAAATAGGAACTTTCAAATCTTCAAACGCAACTTGACATGCCTTAAGTTTGTTCTTTTTGGTGTTCCAAACGTTCTCCGTAACAATCAATGGCAGTTCCTCGGGGTCCAAATTCAACTTGCGGTAGATATACTTCCAGAACTCAGCCATGGCCTCCCAGTTGTAAACCAAACCCTCATTAAACATCGTGAAGATCTCATTTTCGGGGTGATCTTCCAATTCATCACCGAATATATATTCTCCAGAGGCTGACGATGCTCTCGAATACACAGAAGGTAAGGTCAAAGTTGGCGCATCAAATGTAGATAATCCAGCTTGCGTGGAAGTAGCTGTACAGTCTATAATCAATGATGGAAAGTCGACTTCCATTGTTCCACTATTATATATTCTAAAGTGTGCTTACCTCCTAAGAAAGTTTCGAAATTGCTAACTAACCAAAAAGATATGCTTGTTAAACGAAAACATATATATATATCTATATATATATATATACGCACCACGGTGAGTATAGGCATATAATAAAGTTATAGCTGCAATTCGTGTCTCTTCCACCGTCCACGTCGTCGTCATCGTCGCCGTCGCCGTCGCTCGCGTCGGGAACTCAAAACTTCACAACTTACAACTTTACAAGCTGAAACTTGAAAGGCATCACACAGACTCGCCTTTATCAATTTATTCTTCTCCGTTACGAATCGCTGCTGTTACTCCTCTCTTTATTCCGCAACTGCAAACACAATTATGCCCGAGCCAACCACGAAAAACGATTACGATAAATTGAAAAAGAAACTTAAGGAGTCTCTATCCAAGAAGAAAGAGCTAGACAAGAAACTCACAAAGTTAGAGGAAGATATATTTAACAAGGAAACAAAATATCTATCGGATGGTATCAACCACGGTAATATAATCAAGGGATTCGAGAACTTCACTAAGAATGTTTCAAGTTCGTCTGCGTCCAGAACCAAAAAGATCCAATTCACAGATGAAGACCGTATATTTTCATTGAGTTCGGCGACCTACGTGAGACATTTGAAAAAGATCAACAGTGGCCAGGCCACCGGAGCGCTGAACTCATCTGTTGCTCTTTTAGATGATGACATGGAGGATGCCGATAGCGAGAGCAATAACACCCCTCGAAAGAGGAAGTGATTAGGGAATGGTTGCCACTCCCGAAGATGTGAGATGAAGTTTGCTAGTGAGGTTTTTACAGGCTGCTCCTTTCAAATCTTGTGACGTTGTTCTATGTTGGTTTATGTAATTATATATTGTATATTATGTTTGCATGCTTGATTTATGATTATTTGGGTTTTAACGTATGTCTATTCAATTTTGTAGCCAACGTACAGGTAGGGGTAAATGTATATACTTAGAAAACAAGGCGGAGAAATAGATCCATTACATAATCCTATTTCTAGCAAATTTTCATGATTTGGGGACTTCTAAGTTCTGAAGACCCTATAAATGGTTGTATTTTGGTCGACCGATTTGGCAAACCCTTTTTATACGAATTGCCTAATGGATATAAACCAAAAGATTCTGAAGGTTAAACAATCATGAAGTTATCGTCAGAAGAGATCGCAAGACTTCAATCGAATCCTGCTAACATCAGAAACATCTGCATTCTAGCCCATGTGGATCATGGTAAGACTTCACTTTCAGATTCCTTACTAGCTTCCAATGGTATAATCTCTCAGAGAATGGCGGGAAAAGTGAGGTACCTCGACTCTAGACCAGATGAGCAATTGAGAGGTATTACGATGGAATCATCTGCGATTTCTCTCTATTTCAAGACGGTCTCGAGGGACACTTCCGAAGAAGACAAGTCTAGAATTAACGAGCATTTGATCAATTTGATTGATTCACCTGGCCACATTGATTTTTCCTCCGAAGTCAGTACTGCTTCTAGATTGTGTGATGGTGCAGTTGTTTTGGTTGACGTTGTTGAGGGTGTCTGTTCACAAACCATCACCGTACTAAGACAGGCCTGGGTAGACAAATTGAAACCTATTTTGGTTTTAAACAAAATTGATAGACTTGTTTGTGAGTTACAAATGACTGCACTGGAGGCATATCTCCACTTGTCCAAAGTTGTGGAACAGGTGAATTCTGTTATCGGTTCATTCTTTGCCGGTGAGAGAATGCAAGAAGATCTGCTATGGAGAGAAAAACAAGAGAAGGGCTCAAACGAAGAATTCGTGGAGAAAAATGACGATGATATTTACTTCTCACCGGAAAAGAACAATGTCATTTTTGCCTCTGCAATTGATGGATGGGGATTCAATATTGCACAATTTTCAGTCATATATGAGAAAAAACTTGGTGTGAAGAGAGAAGTTCTACAGAAATGTTTATGGGGAGATTTCTACTTCGATCCAAAAACCAAGAAAGTAATTACTTCAAAACAATTGAAAGGCCGTAATCTGAAACCATTGTTTGTGACTTTTGTTTTGGATAGTATATGGCATATTTATGATTGTTGTTTGCTCAACAGAGACCAAGAAAAGCTCGAGAAAATTGTCAAGTCCCTTGGCATCAAGATTTTACCAAGAGATTTGAGATCAAAGGATACAAAGCAGCTGGTCAATTCTATATTTACGCAATGGTTACCAGTTTCCAACGCGGTGTTGTTGACTGTTATAGACAAGTTACCATCCCCGTTGGAATCTCAAAAGGAAAGAATCCCCCACATTTTGGAGTCCATTCCAAATGCCGACATGGTTGATGAAAAGTTGGAACACGACATGATAGCATGCGACCGTGATGGACTATTAAGTTGTTACGTCTCCAAGATGGTGTCTGTTCCTGAGGATGAGTTACCTCAAAATCAAAGAGCTGCCATGACACAGGATGAGATGTTTGAAAGGGGAAGACAAGCAAGAATAGCTGCTGCTAAAGCTGCCGAGGCAGCACAAAAACTAGAAAAGTCTAACACTGAAAAAGAAGATGATAACTTTGCTGTTGTGAACAATTCAGCTTCTGCAGAGTTAGAATGGGAATTTGAGGAAGAGGATGATGATGATAACTTGATTGAAATTAAAAACGAAGTTTTGATTGGATTTTCAAGAATTTACAGTGGTTCCATTGAAGTTGGACAAGAATTGACGGTTTTGGAACCTAAGTTTGATCCCCATCATCCTAATAAGCATACATCTACCGTAACTGTCACAGGATTATACTTGCTGATGGGAAGAGATCTTGTGGCTTTAGAGAAAGTTCCTGCAGGTAATATAGTTGGTGTTGTTGGACTAGCTGGAAAAGTTTTGAAAAGTGGAACTTTAATTAACCCCGGCATTGTTGGTGTTAACCTAGCGGGTGTCAATTTGAATGCGCCACCTATTGTTAGAGTTGCACTAGAGCCAGTGAATCCAACGCAGATGGATAGATTGATCAAGGGACTGGAATTGTTAAACCAAGCTGATCCATGTGTTCAAACATTCGTTCAAGATACGGGTGAGCATATTTTGGCCACTGCAGGTGAATTGCACTTGGAGAGATGTTTGAAAGACTTGAGGGAAAGATTTGCAGGCATAGAGATCACTGCCTCGAAACCTGATATTCCATTCAGGGAAACGATCGTGGCTAATAATGAACTCAACCCTCCTAAAGATCCATTGTTAGGCAGAGGTGTTGTGAATGTGAAATTGGACAAATATTCCATAACATTCGAAACTAGACCTTTGCCCGACGAAGTGACAGAATTTTTGATTGATAACCAGGCATCAATTAACAAGATCGTGAAACACGGTGTGTCTGATGAAAGCGAAGAAGAGGAAGAGGAAGAGGAAGATGTCATTGCAGTTAACACAATCTCCACAGAGCAATTCAAAGAGAAGCTAAAGGAAGTGCTCGAAGTCAAAAGTAAAACCAAATCGAAAGAAGCAATTGACTGGACCAACTTAGTTGATAGAGTCGCGGCATTTGGACCAAAGAGAGTGGGTGCAAATATACTATTTGATTCTGCAGACAACAAGATCAGAAGGCTCTTTACTTCCGATTCAGACTCTAGAAGATTTGAATTTGAAGAGAGTTTGTTCAACGGATTCCAACTTGCCACATTTGAAGGTCCATTGGCAGCGGAACCAACTCAAGGTGTTGCTGTCTTTGTCAAGTCAATTGAACGGATTCCAGAGGAAGACGTGCTATCCGTTCAGAACTTATCAGGAAGGTTAATATCGACGACGAAAGATGCCATTCACAAAGGATTTTTAGATTGGTCCCCTAGATTAATGCTTGCTATGTACTCCTGTGACATCCAGGCCTCTGCTGAAGTGTTGGGTAAAGTGTATGCTGTCGTGCAGAGAAGAAGAGGTGCCGTCGTTAACGAAGAAATGAAGGAAGGTACTCCATTCTTCACAGTGAGTGCGAAGATTCCTGTCATTGAAGCCTTTGGCTTCAGTGAAGATATTAGAAAGAAAACTTCTGGTGCCGCTTCACCTCAATTAGTGTTTACAGGTTTTGAAATCATTGACCAAGATCCATTTTGGGTTCCAACGACCGAAGAGGAATTGGAAGAGTTGGGTGAGTTTGCAGATAAGGAGAACATCGCTAGAAAGTACATGAACAACATCAGAAGGAAGAAAGGTTTGTTCGTTGATGAAAAGGTGGTCCAAAATGCTGAAAAACAAAGAACCTTGAAGAAAGATTAGATAATTGTATAATTGTAGGAACTTTAGTTAGATAAATATAATGTGCCTTACTCTTCTTGAGAAAAAGGGTACAAGAAAACAGTCCGAGGGCAATGAAAAAATCCAGCAACGCGAGGAGGCACGAAAAAAATAATAGACCTGGACACATGAATGCTTCACCCACATATTAAAATATCTCAGATATTCATCAATATAATATAAGCACACAGCAGCTAGTTTTCCCCGGTTTCGTATCAATTAGATATATAATTAATTACCGAAGCTTTCAACGAACAGCAGACGTTGGTCACTATTCAGAGTACACATACAAGATGCCACCAAAGAGCAACAAGGGCCTACCAACGATTCTAAAATTCAAAAGGCAATCACAAACGGTTTTCCTCAACATCTTGCCAAAATCCACGATAAAAGATATGAAATCCCAATTAATAGAAGCGATAAATTCGACTGGGGGGTTAAAGATCAATAATTTAGCAATTAGACTCTCCGATCAAAGTGACGACGACGGTGACGGTGACGGAGACGAAGAAGATGACTATATGAAAATCGACATACCCAAGCCATCGTTTGACATTGACGACAACGATGACGATGACAGCGATGAAGGTAATAATGAAGAGGACGACGACGCTGAAACCACAAAGGAGACTGTAATTAACGGTAACGGCAGTGGCAATGCAATCCAGTTGGATAGTACGGATCAAATCAAGCTATCTCTGTGCTCTGGATCTCCGTACGACAGTGACTACGAATTGTACGAAGTGAGTGACTCCACCAAGATCGAATCGCTAAAGTTTAAAGATTACACCACTTTCATCTTCGCCTTGGACAATGAGGAGTTTCTCGTTTACAAGCCAGATGACAGCAACGAGTAGCAGGATTTATAGACGATATTGTATAACCTTAATTTTTACTCTCATGAAACATATGAAACTAAGACGTAAGCGGAATCGATAAAGTACAAAAGTAATTGTTTTTGGAGATAAGTATAAAAAATTATTAACAACAACCAACTATATAAAACAAAATATTAATATATATATATAGCGACTGGACATCAATAAAAAACGCACTTAGTTAACTAAAGCAGAAGCAGTAGCAGATTCGTATTTCCAGGTTGGTGGCAAGACGGAAACAGTTCTGTAGTATCTAGCCAATCTGTGGATTCTGGATTCAATCAAAATCAATCTGAATTTGGAGTCCTTGTCCTTTCTGTTTCTTTCCAAGTGCTTTCTAACAGAGACAGCCTTCTTAATCAAGAAGTACAAGTCTTCTGGGATTTCTGGAGCCAAACCGTTGGACTTCAAGATTCTTAAAACCTTGTTACCGGTAACAACCTTGGTTTGGTTGACACCGTGGGCATCTCTCAGAATAACACCGATTTGAGATGGAGTCATACCCTTTCTGGCGTACTTGATGATTTGTTCAACAACGGCATCAGAGGACAACTTGAACCATGATGGAACGTTTCTTGAGTATGGAATAGCCGAGGATGACATACCCTTACCCTAAATTAACAGTTCAAAAATAAAAATTTTTGAAATAAAAGGTTAGTATATTGATTCAAAAAAATACTTTACCAATACACGTTCAATCAAAATTGGTGTCGCTCAGCATATGTTGATCCTGTCAATAAAGCATGAATATCAAAGAGAGTTAATACTTTTCGAAACAAACGTAGATATACAAAAACACACATGGTTTAAGTTGGTATCGGCCATAGTAATCCAAAATCAACCGAATAATATCACTTATTCATTAATCAAGAGACACTCAAAATAACTAGAGCATCATATGGCTGCCATCAACTACATATGCGTTAAATCTAACGTTGTTTCTTTGATGAAAGGTAAAATCAATCATCGAATACCTTAATTGAAGTAATCCACCGAAATCGACCCTAATTTTGTTCTATACTCCGTATATCGTTGTTGTAATAAATTATACACACTTTACTGTGCATACGACCCATTTTGAATAATTATTATATGTAGATTGATGTTATGCTAACAATTGACGACAAAAGGAGAAACCCCAAGTTGTAGTGTTAACAGGGTGAAAAGTATGAAAATAAAATGTGTTAAAGTACCAGTGATTGT
Source organism: Ogataea sithepensis (assembly GCA_030564825.1). Taxonomy (NCBI): domain Eukaryota; kingdom Fungi; phylum Ascomycota; class Pichiomycetes; order Pichiales; family Pichiaceae; genus Ogataea; species Ogataea sithepensis. The sequence goes on along the minus strand of JAJMAB010000003.1, from coordinate 29,809 downwards.
GCGTTGCAAAGGTTAGCGAAGTGACTGGAAAATTTTCAACTTGAAGCAATTTCTTCATGTGCACGTGATAAGAGACGAGGGTTACAAACCCTGACTACAATAAAAGGTTGTGCCTCAGATGCATTACATCAGCACACATATAATCCAACTGTGTGAGCTTTACGGCCAATTAATGTTGCCCCTTTAACACCCAGACAGTCTATTTCCTAGCTATTATAGAGGATTACACAAAAAAAATCAAAGCATTAATAGTAAAAAAATGGCATACAAACATATTGTAAATTAATCTATCAACCCAAAATGATTGGAAGAACACCAAGTTTCCAGCAATCTCAACAATCGAAGGGGTAAATGTGGGACATTTTGTTCACAAAAACAATAACGAGCTAAAAACAGTCAAAAAACACAACAAACACACATATATAAGATAACAAAAACACTAAACCAAAGCTCTATTTAGTAATCTCATCGACCAAGTCTTCGAACTCATCCTCGTCCACGATCTCAATGAACTTACTAGCACTAACCTGATCCTTAAACAACTCCAAACACCCAGCAAACAACATCTTAGCCTCTTGCTTACTAGTAGATGGTCTCCAATAAACGAACACCAATGGGTTCACTTTTCTACCTTCTTTTTCGTACGGATAACTCAAAACGACAAACCTTGGAGAATTATCTGGCAATTCCTCCACTAAAGAATCGATCGACTCTATTGGAAATTCCGGCTCCTCGTACAAAATCGCATAACTAGAAGGATCAATCGTATATATCTGTGCTTCCACTTTGCTCGATCTTGCAGATGAGATTCTGAACTTGCGTAGAACAGTGCTGGTCTCTTTATCAAACGAGTATAGTGCTTGAGACATGCTGTGTGGTGAGGATGCGATATAGTCGAACACAAAAAAGTAATGAAGCGACAATTGACTTTAAAATAAGGAACTGGATCTAATTTGAACTATGTAACAGTCAGTATCTTCCAATTGATTAAAGCATCCGATGCTAGTCAACTCTTATCGGTTATTACTCGGATCCACTCATCAATAGACCCACCCATTTTTGCGTGGATGGTCCATTTTTTTAATCAGCTCGATTACGTCAGATTTTGACCCTTAAGCCAAATGCTGCCCCTAAAGAATCTACCTACTGAAAATCTACTTAACTACCCTAACTACGTAGGCTAAAGTGCAAGCCAAATTAATAATAGGATTGATGATCGTGTCTTACAAATAAAGAAGAAATAAAGAACGCCAAAGCTGTAGGTGGGAACCCAATTTGAAAAAAAAAAAGAACTAAACATAGTAAAGTCTGGAGAAACAACAAAAAGCTTCAAAATTCAGAAAATATAGTTAAGAAGGAACAGCAGAAAGCATAAGAAAGAAAGACAAAAAATACACACTCCTTATAAACCAGCCAATTCAGCCTCCTCTTCAGCAGTAGCTCTCTTCTTCAAAACCAAATCGTGGCCAGTAACTCTCTTGTAGATATCTTTGACGTCGTCGGTTGTAGTCTCAAAATGAGAAGAAGGATCGTAAGATCTTGAAATGTAAACGTTGTCGGCCTTACCATCCTCCAAAGGCTCGTACAACTCGGCAATACCCATCAAGACATCCTTGGTGGTACCGATGATCTTGAAAGCAGGCTCTAATTCCAAATGAGGTCTATCGGTTTCAATGATCGTTGAAATGATAGCTAGGTAGTAACCTTTTGTACTAACGTTATGTGCACTCGATATGACGGCAATGTAGATATCGTTGTGACGGTTGACTTGGTTTTGAGGAATGATGATCTGTGCCGAATCCGATTCTGAAGTGTTTGGAATTGGGTGATCCAAGATACACATGGCTCTGATGACTTTCTGACCGGTGGCTTTCACTTTCTCTGGGAAGTAAGTTGGATCAGCAATCACTAGTGGTGCCTTTGCAGTACCTTCTTTCGTCTTGACACCTTCAAACTTACCTTCTGAATCGTACAAGACTTCTTCAACGGGTGTATCCAACATGAACGTACCACCGTAAATAGCGGACAATCTCGCAAAACCTTGTGGCAATTCACCCAAACCGTACAATGGGTAGATGTATGGAGACTTGCCATATCTGGCAACGGAAGTCAAGTATAGCATGATTCTATCGTAAGTTTCTCTAGCTGGCAAAGCAAGGTACTTGTCATTCGACCACAATGCCATAGCATGTCCAATGAAATCTTTGGTACCTCTCTCCAAACCAAACTTGTTATAAACTTCATCCATTGTATTCTTGTCAAAGTCCAAAGCATAGTGTGTCTTAACGTCGTCATCTTTGTACTTCATGATGAATTCTAAAAAGTTCTTCATTCTTCTCTTTTCAAAGAAACCCATCAATGGAGATGCGATGGCTTCGGTTTGGTTCGATGGAACTTTAGCAATTCTACTGTCCCTGTAAACGTATGAACCGGAGATGTGTTTGAATTCCATATATCTGGTGACATCGGTGTGAACCAAGATGTTAGTCAACTCACCGTTGGCCATCAAGAACTTTGGAATCAAGTCAACACACCAGTCTCTATCCTTGCCGAATTGATCGGTGTATTCTTTACTTGGCTTAAACTTCTTATACAATTGGGTCAAATTCAAAGAAGCACTCTCACCACCGTAGTAGTCTTGCTTATCGATGTGTAGGACTTTCTTGCCATCGATAGATAACAAACCAGAAAGGATACATTCGGTCAAACCGGTGCCCAAGACAATAACGTCGTAACTTTCATCCATTGTAGTAGTAAATTAACAGGGATGTTGAATGAAAAGAATAATCAACCAAAAAAACGATCAATTGACGCTGGGAACGACAAACTCACCCTAGAGTGACTCGATCCAACCTTAAAACAAAACCATCGTCATGCTGGGCAGACCAGTGCTGTCAGAACAGAAACACAGAAAGTGCGGGCAGCACTCAAATCTGTAGATCGCTCGCTCGTCGCGTCGGTAGACCCAATGGTTGAAGGCTTGAAGCCTGATGAGCCTCTCAGTCTCGATTCTCGAATCTCTCCTTATTTTTGGTGTTCAGACTTCAGGGTACTTTTTTTTTCTCACTTTTACCCCAGAATCTGTTGTTTTACTATATCGGCATTGCTTTATACTTTCTTAGATAAATAAAACATTAGTTACTTTCATTTTATTTTTTCTATTTGAACTACCTAAATAAACCCACATCTAAAATTCAAAGGTTGACCTTGTTGACATCCAATTTCTCGTGTTTGAACACTCTGGTTCCACCACCACCCAAGTAGTCACCAACAACCTGTCCATCACCTCTTAACTGGTAGTAGTAACACACCAATCCTTCCAAACCAACAGGACCTCTCGAATGGATCTTGTTTGTAGAGATTCCCACTTCGGTACCAAATCCGTATCTGAATCCATCGGCAAATCTAGTGGAACAATTCCAGTAGACACCAGACGAATCAATACCTTTCAAGAACACCTCGGCGTTGTCTTTATCCTCTGTAATGATACAATCGGTATGCTTTGAAGAATGCCCATTGATATGAACAATAGCGTCTTGCACTGAATCAATTGGTTTGATAGCAATGTCAAGCGACAAGAATTCTTTATGGAAATCCTCTTCTTTAGCCTCCACAAATTTGTCCTTCTGGCTCTTCAAACTTTCCGTTAAGGAATCTAACAGTTCTGGAACCAAATGGCAAACCACGTTGGCATCAATCAAAGTTTTCAACAACTTGTTATATTTGTCAGTGTTAACCAATTTCTTATTGATCAACAAAGTCTCGACTGCATTACAACCAGCTGGATAGTTGGTTTTAGCATCCACAACGATTCTTTCAGCTTTGGCAAGATCTGCAAATTCATCAACGTAAATGGAACAAATACCATCGGCGTGACCCAACACTGGGATCTTGGTGTTATCTTTAATGCTTCTCACCAACTCATTAGAACCTCTTGGGATCACCAAATCGATGTACTTATCTTGACTCAACAAATCACTCACTTCACCTCTGGTGCTAATCAACTGGATGGCATTCTTTGGAACTTTGGTCTTGCTGTCCAAGATTTCGTTGATGATTCTAGCCATGACTTGGAAAGTGTGGATCGACTCCTTACCACCTTTCAAAATGGCAGAGTTACCAGATTTGATAGCTAAAGCGGTGATGTTAGCAATCACTTCGGGTCTACTCTCAAAGATGATCAACAACACACCGACAGGACAAGTCAATCTGTATAGAGTCAAATCATCGTCTATCTTCGTAGCCAAAGTGATCTTGTTCAAAGGGTCTTCTAAGTTGGAGACATCCAAGATACCATCGCACATTGAATCGAACTTTCCGTTCTTGGAAAGATCCAATCTTTTGATCAAAGATGATGATAGGTTGTTTGCAATCGCACTGTCCATATCTTTCTTGTTGGCTTCCAAGATCTCATCTTTGGCTTCGAGTAAACCTTGTTTGATCTTGTATAGTGCTAACGATCTCTCGTCATCGGTTAGTGTTTTCAAAACTGTGGAAGCCAAATGGGCATTTCTTGCAATTTCTTCAGCCATGGTGGATACAAAAAGAATATCAAGGATGTTACACTTCTTATTGTTGAAACTTTACTACGAATAAAGTATTTGGAGAACTCAATCTGGAGAAAAACATGAACACAGAAGAAGTGTGACTATCATTGTATATTAAATTTTTCGAAAAATGAAAAATTACGCAACTGATGACTCATGTCAGCAAAAAGCTGTAGCCTGTACTTTGTAGGTGCGGAAGAGAAGTCCACACAAAAAATTAAAGGGATCGACATCGCTATCAGTGCCCTTCGCTTTCCTCATTAGTTTTTGGTATGCCCAGTATACTAAAAACCCCAGAGGACCCTGACTTGAATATCAGCTGGTGATATATAAGCCAGCATACTAAATTTCTGTAATTTACAATTGAGTCGGAAAGGATTTGCAACTAGGGGAACAAAAACAAAAAGAAAGTGGCATAATTTCGGATGGCTTGAACAATCACCACGTCCGATAGGAAGATGAGTTCTTCCATTAAGTTTGAACCAATTACATGTATTATGATAACGTCAGAGTGTAATCATATCGTAAATAAAGAACACAACATAAATGAATACTCAGTAGCAACTGAGAAGACGAGAGAGCAATCCAAGTTGGTGGTGCTGGTCCACAAAAGAAAAGAAAAAAGAGTTTTAAGGGACTCATCAAATTGGTACAACAAAAGATATTATATATAGTACGAATGAAATTCCGAAATTGCTAGAATTATATATATAATATATATATATGAAGCTCTTTATTTATAGAACTCATCTATTTATAAAACAGTTGGTAGCATTTATGAACTTGACGTATATGACTGAAGCGGAGCATCGGTCAGTTCTAAAGACAGTCGATCCAAACCCGTACTATACATATAGAACTCGATCACTGCTGAGAATTATATATACATATAGTTGTAGCAGCTGCCCCTCATGAACTCACAAATTGTACATGCAGACACATTCTCAGCTTAAAATTGCAACTTAAAAACCGAATTGCTGGATCAGAATACAAACCATATGAAGTGACAAAAAGAAAAAAAGAACAAAAAAATGATTAGAAGAGTCTAGAACATGCACTAATTACCCACGTGATCTACAAGCGAGCGTGTTGACGGATTTCCTCTTTGGGAACAAATAGTGTGCAGGAATCGCGGGCAGCCAGTTTGGAAATACTGACTTGCCTAATCCGACCTAAAAATTTAAGCTCTCCTGTACGCTTCCGTGGAGGCAATTTTTAATTATATATATATACCACCTCTTGCACCGCCACGCACGCTATTTTTAGCACATCACACCGCTTCCTCGTCTCGTCGATTTGTCAATCCTTTTTCGTTTTCTTCTGGTTGATTCAGAAAATCACTTAGTGTGGCCCCTTCCATTGCCGAATTAATTTCTGCAACGTCCTAAACTGGTGAGAAGTGTCACTTCTTATCTAATTGAACCCTATAGCATATAAGCTACAAAATTTAATTGTATGAATAGTTGAATATTTATAGAAAGTCTACAGAAGACAACCATATAAATTAATTAATTATATATATATATTAATATTGTAGAGGGTGATCAGATCTTCAGTCTATATATATATAATCTCTATACAATACGTGCTCTTTGCCACAAAGATCACGGTAACCAGAGCATTTGAGTACCACGGCAGACCTCATCTCAATTGTCATCCGGATTGAAATCCCCCCCACTTAGCGTAAGCATAAGCATCTTCCACCTTGAGAAAGAAACTCCGAAGTGCTCTTTTGGGTGACTCAATGGAAAGGCTTAATTTGCATACACATTGAGTGCAATTCCGCCGAGAATCGAGATCAGCCTAGCTCTGGCCTGGATGAATGCTAATTGTGGCCAGACCCATACACCAAAACCAGCCTCTAAGGAACGACCCCGACGGGCCGACGTTCCCGACGATTCACGAGATTCATACCGTGGACGTTGCCGTAGTACATCCGTGTCTTTCAAGTTCCTGCCCTGGGGATGGGACCACCACCACAACTATACAAGTGACCCCTACCCCTATCCATGTATAATATATATATATATATAATATATATAGCATTATCCGGCCGTGCCAATGCTGGGAGCTACCTGCTACACGCGCCACGGCACGGCGCACGGGTTGTCGATTCGCCAAGGCAGAAAACGTAGAACAGCTATATATAGCTTTATTAGATCAATAACGTATACCATATCACATATCATGTACCCATAGAGCACGGCATATATATACTATATAATAATATATATGTCAAACGTACCATGGCGCACACTACCCAAATCCTGGCCCTCGCCTTGGAAACGCGTCTCCCACCAGTGTCAGCACCGTTGCAAGCTTGCAGTGCGCCGCCTTCTTATTAGAGCTTATAGCTGTTTGTGGCTAATTACTCTATGTAAAATTTTATTAAATTATAAGAGCGAGAGAGCTTACAGCGAAAAGCTAGCAAAGCGAAGAATAAATTAACGTTTGATTAAGTTAAATATAAGCTTATACTTACTACTGAGTGGGATAAAACAATTTCTTCCACTTCAATCGCGCAATAATATTTTTCGTGATTCTATAACTGTTCTAGTTTGTATAAACCCTTTCAATCATCTCGAACACATATATGCCTATGAATTATATCTATATATATATATATTATATTCCATCATATACTAGATATATATATATATATATATATTAGATACTTCACTCCCCGTAACCGCAGCGGCCGCACCACAGGAAGCCTCCTACTTGAACAATCCTCCCCACCCCACGGAGTTGCGAAATTAATGGAGCCAAAAAAAGGGTGCACCAAAAAAAAAAAAATATATATATAAAATTCGTCCGATAGCGATTGCCTACCAATTGTAGATTCTACCGAATGTTGATTGCGCACACTAACAGTACCACATTCAATTGCCAAAGCTCAAAATCTTTTTTAGCTAGGAAATTGTGACTCCTTTAAACCAAAATCATACTACTGAGGTACAGCTATAGATGCTATATATATATTATAGGGAACTCGCCACAGTACGGATAAATTGCCCATTAAGTTAATTAATATGGCTTATTGTCTAGCAAATTCAATTATAACAAAATTCACAGCAACTTAAATGAGTTCCAGCCAAATAACCATGTGGCGCATCGCCCCTTGTGCCTTGGCCGTGTCCGTGTACAATCTATTGACTATTGCATGTTGTGTGCGCGTATCGAACAGTATATGTGGCGGCGGGAGACGCGTCCGTCTCTGTTCGACTCCGAGTCAAATAACCTTGCACCTAGCAGGTTAGCAGTCGCATTCTAGCGAGCGTGAGTCAGAGACTCAGAAATTAGAATGGGGCAGCGAATGCCGACCGCGATGCTTAGCCCTGTAGCTTTAGCTTTAGCCTTAGGGTGCGGGTGCCCGACTCCAGGTGCCAGGTGGACGCGCTGAGCGTACCCTCCACCTGGTCGCCACTAACTCGATCACGTATAGTTGAGAGGATCCATGGCTTTCAACTAACTGCCGCCCTCGTTGTGCTGGCTGATGCTGATGCTGCTGCTCCTCTTGCTGTGTGGCGGTGGCTGTGCGTGCATGAGCGAATTCTTTTTTTTTTCTTTTTTTTTCTTTCAATTGTTATTCCACCCATTTTAAAAATTTTTCTGACTTTTTGCCTTGTCATGGTTACTGTTCAATTACCACAGATTAGAAAATTTTGTTGCTGGCAACCTGATATAAAAGGATCGCAATTTTTCCAATCCTCTAATCGATCGTTTTATCTGGTTCTGCTCTACCTTTTTCTTCTCTCTCTCTCTCCTTCTTCTTTTCCTTTTCTCTTCTTCTTTCAACTATCAAAAGTTAAGTCAAATCTTTTTCGTTCACTACTATCACTACTATATTCACAATGCAATTCTCCAAGATCTTCGTCACCTTAGCTGCTCTAACTGCTGTCCAAGCTGCCAACAACTCTACTGAGACCACCTCTTCTGTCTCTACCGCCGGTGCCGCTGTTAACGCTTACGGTTCCGTTGCTCTAGGTGCTGGTTTAGCTGCTGCTCTAGCTTTGTTCTAAGTCATTTGAAATCTAATTGAACTATTTACAATAAACTATAATTTTACCGGAAATAAAAGAGGATTTGGAAGAAGAATCAATGATGTTTCAATTGACTTGACAATTTAAACCTCTATCAAAAATTCATTGGTTGAATTGTTTTCTTGCTTTGAAAATTGTTGTTATTCTTTCTCATTCTTTCTGTTGGGTTGTTTTCTAATCGCTTTTGTTTTTTATACTCTTTGTCATTTGTATGTTGTCTGTTTTCTGTTCTTTTTTCCTGTTTGATCTTTGGAAAATTTGCGATATTTTTTTTCAATAGAATGAAAAGAGAGGGAATGGGTGTACTACTTCTGGGAAGAGAAACAATAATATAGAAAGCTGTACTTTGTATTAATTTATTTATATTTGGGTGTTTCATTAATTTCATTTTTTCTTATTACTTTGTTTTATTGCTTGCACATCTCCTTTACTCCTAATAATATAACCTTCTAATTTTTTAAACACGAAAGATTCAATTAAAGTTTAAAGGCTATACTTGATTAGTTGGTTTTACCAGTAAGAGATAAAGAAGTCACAAAAAAAAAGCCGATATTGTATTTATGTGCAATGGACTAAAAAAAAATTTTTATTGAGCGATACACCATGTACAACTTTTTGATTTTTTGCCCTTTGGGAAATCTTTCGAGTTTAGGGATTAATGGGAACGGTTGCAGTACCCAATATATGCCGACATGTATATACATACGATTTACTGCTCAAACATTCATTGCAAACATGTGAGTGGTCATTCTTCGTATATTATATATATGAATTGTATGAATACTAATTATATATATATATATATACAGAACATTCAGGTTGTACAGCAGGTACTCTTTACTCCGAGGAGTGGAATTTGGGGTGTGAAACGGCTGGAGGCGAGAATGTTGGATGTCACCAGAAATTGTCCCACCTCGATAAGCAAGCCCTGCCAATATGGTGAGACGTGCACACATTAGAATCACAGCCAGCTGGTTGATATCACCTCACCACAAACTGTGACTGTTGAAACTTGAGGTACAATATTCCTATTAGCTTTACTCCTAAAAGTTTATTACTTCAAGCTATATATATATTTTTTCTCAACACATTTTAATGTAGATATAGATACTTTACTTATATACATATATATTATATAGAAACACACACTTATTAATATACGATAACCGTCACGGGTATAGGCAGGTATGCCTTGTACGTATTGCATGGAGACATGGAGACATGTACGATTTCCTACGGGGCCTGCCGCCTGTCCAGTGTCACCTGGCTAACTAAGGTAGTCCCCTCCGCAGTCCGCTCTCCGCAGCCACCAGGTGTATTGCCACTAGGAGCCGGGCTATTGGCTACAGATAGCCTGGGTGGGTGGTGTCTGAGGCAAATGCCAGGCCTCGTAGTCGTAGTCGCGGCGGGTGGGACTGGGAAACTCTGGGAGAGCTTGCTTATATATATATAGAGCTTAGAAGTTAGAGGGCAGCCTGCCAGCCGGGGTGTCCCTCCCTCCGGTGCTCACTAATGGCGAGGTCTCAGAAGTCAAGTCAGGTGCCGTGCCCATGGAGAATTATATGGAAGAGGAGCGCGGAACAGCGCGGTGGCCGTGGGTGCATCACTGCATGGCATGCGTTCCTTGCTTCCCGGGTTTAAGCCAGCAATTGTTGTCGTATATGTACTGCTGCTGATTTTAAGGTGATACGGTCAACTGATCTTGACCCAGAATTTGACCAATTGAACCAATTCTAAATCAATTAATATATTATATATATATATATGATACACAGGCATGCAAATTCCAACTGCTTTCCTTTGGGTGTACTATCAAATTATAATGCTTAGACTTCAATGAATTAATCTCACAACCATGTGTAAACGGGGGTATATTCGGTTACGCGTCTTCCAACAAGTTTACTCGTGTGCCACACACACTCAAATTCTCAATTTGTAAAATTATACGCTTAACCAAATTGGTACAAACATGCAACTTTCCGAGGAAATTGCTTCCTTTCTTGAGACAACAAAACATGAAGAAGTTGATAAAAGAGAAACTACAACACCTAATTTCTCAAAGTAATTTTCATTATCAATCATTTTGCATAGATGAAGAGAATGTATTAATATAAAGACTAGCGAGCCGTTCTTACGTAACAGTACTTGGCAACAGCTTTCCATATTTAAGGAATGATGGGACTGGCTGCTTCACTATACGTAAACATGTTGTCGTATGCTTCATATGGGTTGATTTGCAGTTGGGAATTATCGTTAATAGTACGGTTGCAATGATGATCAAATACAATGCAGATCCAATAACCTGTCCCAATTTCTGAGTGAACCGATCATATCTACGAAGCCAAAAAGCATATTGTCTTTCAATTTCCGATAGCAATAACAGCAGCAGCAACTACTATCTAAATTCATCGTTCCTTTATTTTATTCATCCATAATTTCTATAGACGAATCGTTGGATTATTTGATCTACTGACACCCCAACGCACCCTCTTTCTACGTGTGTCCAACCGAAGACGTCAGTATCCCTTTTTTTGCCAGACAGTTGAATATGTACGGCTTCCGGAAGGTGAAATGTGATAGCAGTAGCAAGAACAGCCAACACGACCGTAACTCAGTTGGGTCTACAGGAAATATAATTTGGGAATTCAAACCTAGTTCTCCAAGTATAGTGATTACACTTTAAAGAAATTTTACTTTCCTTAAACTCCAGTTTCTAATGAGAAACACAATCCGTAAGCAATCAGAAAGGTTGGGGAATTAGTAAGGGGGGGATGATTTGTGCTGTTGTCGTCTTCGATACTAGTGCTAGTGATCAATAGAATGCCAAATAGACATGCCACATCTATAGTGAAGGACTGTTCGGCTTGGCCCTCGACTGAATTTAACCAAAGCAATTGCGTATACAGTGAGAATATATATATATATATATTTGCCAACTTGTACATTTTTGCAACCGCCACTATAGCGTATCGAAATAAACAGTAAAATATTCGAAACGTCCACCACGTGAATTAACAGCAGGGTAGGTGGTACGCGTATTTCTGGAACAAAGTTGCCTGTCTCGCGTGCCACACTTTAGCATGTAAATAAACAAAAAAAAAACAAAATGCTGGCTGGAAAGTACAATATACCACTTTATCTAACTGTGCATTTGGCTAGGAAACTACGACTGTCGTTAAAAACACAACTGCCATCACCCTATATAAATGAGCTAACATGAGAAGATGCAAAAACAAGATGAAAGATACGATTTTTTTGATAGCTGTACTTCAAGACCATTAAGCCGATCTACTATGCAGACATCGCATATTATTACATCACATGAACGTATACATCACACGGATGAAGCTGTAGTCGAAAATTCTACTGATGACGACGAAGAAGAAAAATCCATCATCACATGGGAATTCTTAACCTTCTTAGAATCGAAACGTACATTGTCGCAAGCTATCTCCGAGACGACAACATCTACAATTTTACCGAGTTCGCAAGCAACGGTTTCTAAATCGTTTCTCAACGATGTAACCTCGCAAGATAACACTACTTTATTAACAAATACGACACTTTCCAATGTCATCACGAACAATACACCAGGCATTAGCAATTCGATTGTTTCAACGACAGACATTAAAATCATAAAGGACAAGAAGAATATTCGTATACACAACAGCCATCATCTAATTAGCAAACAAGCCATCTCCGCGACCAAACAACTAAAGTTCAGAGTCGGACTATCCAAAAGGAAAAAAGTGGATCCACTTCATGCATACCTAAACAGACCAAAATGATGATCTAAAAAAACCAAACAAACAAAAACACGCTTACAATTCATCTTTTTCACCACCGTCATAATTCACAATTCCCACCAACTTCGTTTCAAAAACTAACGTTGCATCCGGAGGAATCACACCACCAGCACCTCTCTTACCGTACGCTAGATGCGATGGGATCACTAACTTACGTTCTTCACCAATGCACATGTCTAACAACCCTTGATCCCAACCTTTGATCACCTGTCCACCACCCAAGATGAATTGCAATGGTTGATGTCTACCGTACGATGAATCAAAGACAACACCGTTCTCCAAAGATCCAGAGTAATGCACTTGGATCGTGTCACCTTTTCTAGACTTACGAGGGCAGTCTTCTTCAGCGATCTTTTTGGTGATGCCGATTTGCAATTGGTCGGAGCCATCGCTGGCAGCGCTCACGGCGGTGGTGCAAGCTAACGTCAATGCTAACAATTGTTTGAAATTCATATCTATAAATTGAATAAAACTGTTGTCAGAGTTCAAATAACCTGTATATAAGATATCACTGTAAATCACCTAGATTATTGTTGGGCTTCTTACTGGAAGGGCAAAGTGAATTTTACTACGTGGCGGACGAAAGTAATTGGAACTATGCGTCGATCGTCCCCATCTTGCAGTCGATTTTCGAATCTGTTTCGTTGTTTACATTTTACCTGATTAGGAAGTGTAATTGGATTCAGCATCTGTGTGTTTGTGGTGGTTTCACTTCCAGTTGCCCTAACTGGAATAGTAATTGGATGCTTGTTTCAGTTTTGGTCCTTTAGCTTACACCATTTAAGTTCAATGGCTTGTCCTCCCCCTATTTTCCCGTCACCTCCACCACTTAACTCACAGTCTTTCTTACTCGAGCTCAAGATATATATATATATAGATATAGATATATACCGTACTTACCATGGCACAGATCACTCCAACATCGCCATCATCTAAAGATCTGGAATCGTGCAGATCTCCAATAAGCCAGTTGTCCAAAGTTCAAGACTCCCCACTGAACACCAACGCTACGGGAAGAAAAATAGCTCCTACAGGGAACGCAATACTGAAGTCGACTTACAGATCGCCTTCCGATAAGTACAGACTCTCTCCAATAAGTCGTCAATTGCTAGATGGCCAACTGAAGAGAACTTTGCTCTTCAGCAAACCGGCAACTCCTGGTGCTAAGAATGAAGGTAAAGTCTCTAACTTGCAATACAAGTTGGAATCGCTCTTGTTAGAAAAGAAATAATCTTTTACTTGCTTGATTTGCTTGATTTGCTTGTTTTTTTCTCTTTTTCTTTTTGCTAGTCGTCTATTGTCTTTTAATCATGTGTGTTTATTGTGCTATGCCTGTGCCGTTCACCTCTGTTACTCATATCTGTCTCTGTGCGCTGCGACAGGCAGGAAGGCTGTGTAGCACAGCCCGATCCTCACCCGTTTCCGGCGACGCGTTCGTGTTTCTCTCTCTAAATTGGGTTGCTTTTGTATGTTTCTTTTCCTCTCTTCTATACGCTTTTGTACTTTTAATTAACCTTGCCAAGTTACGTTCTATATCGATAAGCCATGAGCTCCTTAACATCGCACCAGACTGGGTCAGCAGACCTGCTCTCCAATGAGGAGTTGCTAGGTTTGACACGTGACAACATGAACAACAACAGCAAGTATGGTGAAGATCCACTAGAATCTGAACTACCTGCGTTGCAATTCAAACCGCGTAGAACGATGCACAAGTTAACAGATGACCTCTTGTTAGGTCCAAGAGGTTTGCCAACGTTACAGAAATCCATCAAGAACTTCAGATTCAAGCCTAAGAAGTCATCAAAGCATCTAACGTCATACGAAAGGTACAAGAACCAAACTTACAAGAATACACATCATTTCGAAAACTTGACCAGGCTTTTGCACATGTACCAATCTTGGTGTCATGAAATCTACCCCAAATATAAATTTAAAGACGTGATACCTGTCTTGAGCCGTGCTGTGAACTCTCCTGCTATAAAACATCACCGTAGAGAATTGATCGAGCAAGAGATTACAAAGAAGTTGGCGAAAGAAAGGGGAGAAGAAATCGATGTCAGTGAAGCTTCTGCTGAAGTCACGAACGTTCAAGAACTGCAACTTCCTACTTCAGATCAACATATAGTGGAAGACACTAGCAATACGCACGACGCAGACAGCACTGTGAATACCACTGGCGGTATGCTATTTGTCGGAGAATCAGAGGACGAGTTGTACACACCAATAGGCAACTCATCCACGGTCAATGCTCCTGAAGAGCTTACGAGCCGGTTAGCCAAAGGAGACGAAGAGTTTTTGAAGAATTTGGAGATGGACATCAACACGTCGAGTGCTGGTATCGACATGAATCGTATCAGCCTGCCATCGCTGTTACAGTCAAGAAAGCAGCCAGTTAGAGAAGATAGCAAGCAAGAAAACGAGGTTTCGGAGGACGAGTTCAGTGATGACGGTAGCGAGATTATGGCTCACTTGACGGCTAAGGAATCGGGCAAGACGAGGAAGATGGACGAGGAAGAGGAAGAGGAAGAGGAAGAGGAAGAGATGCTGGATGGATTGATGCAAGAACCGAGGTACGACGAGGAGGACGAAGACGAGATGGCTGTGTTGAGAGAGATGGGGATGTAGAGTCTAGAGTCTAGAGTCTAGAGAATAGAGAATAGAGAATAGAGGTCAGGTCATATGGCATCGAGGAAATACTGGAAGCAGACACACCCGTGCACAGATACGCGTCGAGCTTTCAAGGCAAAAAAGACAAAAGACAAAAAAACAAAAAAATGGGAGAGCGAAATGTGCGGCAGCTGCTTGCTTGCAGTTCTTCAACTTGGATTTCCTATATAGAATGGAGAACATTCAATTTATATATATATAGTTTTTTTTATTTATATACACCCATTCAGTGCAGCCATCAAAGGGATCTGTTGCACTTCCACCATCAATCCGTTTAAGGGTTATATAGATATTGTTTTGCCTTGTTGACTAGTCATTCTTGGCACCTGTATATTATTTCTCAATTCCTTTCAACTACAACACCACGCTTTTGTACTATTTTTCACCACCCTCACAGGTCTTTAATATCACCACTTTACACATCCAATAACAGACAATGTCACGCAAGAAGTCCAAGCGTACTGGTGGGTACCCTGACCTTGACGATGAAGAAGATGAAGACTTCAATGACGACCAACTGGAGGAACAGGAGGATGAAGTCTCGGAAGAGTTCGAGCCTGATGTTCAACGTGCCAAGTCCTCTGAACCAGAATCCGACGATGACAACATTAGATCCCACAGAAAGAGAACAAGAACAACCGTCAATTATAACGAGGATAAGATCCTACCTGAACTAGATGACGAAATCAGTGATGATGACAACGACGACGATGGGCCAGTGTTCAAAAAGGGAAGGAGCAGAAAGTCCAAAGATGATGACGATGATGAATTCACTGTTCCATCTAGTAAAGTGAAAAACGGTAGCCAAGACAACGATGATTACAATGATGATGATGATGATGACGAAGATGCTTTCTTGTCCGATTCCTCTTTGAAAAGGATGAGAAGACGCAAAAGAAGCACGGGATTCATCGTCAAAGATGACAACGGCACCGATCCAGACGAAGAATACGACTCAGAAGCTGAAAATAAGAGCAAGAAATCCACATCCAGAAAACTCAAGAGAGGAAGAAGAGGTAGACCGTCACGTAGAACCACACAACACGATGAAAGTGACGATGACATCACAAAGGATGACGTGCTCACCCTTCAAGACGAATTGAAAGACTTGCAAGAAGATTCTCCTCTAAATTCGCCTGTGCAGCGTAACCTACGTGAAAGAAAGAACATCAATTACACTTTACCTCCACCTATCTCCAATGACATCCAGCTAGAAGCCAACTACGGTAACGACAACTCGACTGTATCATCACCAAGACGTGGCCGTAACGGTGGCCGTTATGGTGGGTACGGAAGCAACTTGAACAGTTCGTCAGCTGCAAACTTCCAACTGAGAAGGTTGTTCCCTACAGTGGGACCTTTTGGAGGAGGTGACGTACACGCTTTGTTCCAAAACGGTGGTGTTCCTGATGGGTTGACTGCATTGGGTAATGCCGAGTCCAGTGACTCTGACGATGACAACGAGTTGTTCAAACCTACAGATCCAAACGATACAAGTTCCAAGATGAACATCATCACAGCAGACATGACTGGTCAACCTGCTGGCACCAAGAAGAAGAACACTTTGGCCGATACGGATCCGTTGGGAATAGACACAAACATAGACTTCTCTGCAGTGGGTGGGTTGTCCAATTATATCGACCAATTGAAAGAGATGATCACGTTGCCCCTACTATATCCTGAAATATACTCAAAGTTTCACATCACACCACCAAGAGGTGTGCTTTTCCACGGTCCTCCAGGTACAGGTAAGACGTTGATGGCTAGAGCATTAGCGGCTTCATGTTCTTCGCAGGACAAGAAGATCACTTTCTTTATGCGTAAAGGTGCAGACTGTCTATCTAAATGGGTCGGTGAAGCCGAAAGACATTTGAGATTGTTGTTTGAAGAGGCTAAGCAACAGCAACCTTCGATCATCTTCTTTGATGAAATTGATGGGTTGGCACCAGTGAGATCTTCCAAACAAGAACAGATCCATGCATCCATTGTGTCAACTTTGTTAGCGTTGATGGACGGTATGGATAACAGAGGCCAGGTTATCGTCATTGGAGCCACTAACAGACCCGATTCCATCGACCCTGCGTTGAGAAGACCAGGTAGATTTGATCGTGAGTTTTACTTCCCTCTCCCTGACTTGAAGAGCCGTGAAGAGATCTTGAAGATCCACATGAGAAAATGGGACCATCAATTGGACGACCAGTTCGTTAAGGAGTTGGCAAGGTTGACCAAAGGTTACGGAGGTGCCGATTTGAGGGCTCTATGTACAGAGAGTGCATTGAACGGGATCCAGAGGGCATACCCGCAGATTTACAAGTCCAACGATAAGTTGAAGATCAACATAAACAAGGTTAAAGTGAACCCGTCAGATTTCACAAGGGCGTTGAACAAGATCATCCCATCAAGTGCTAGGTCCACGTCGTTGTCGTCGTCCCCACTACCTGAAAACATCGAACCTTTGTTGAAGAGGCAGTTGGATAAGTTTGTGTCCAAGCTAGACCTAATCATCCCGAAGGACAAACCACCTTCGCTGTTGGAAGAGAGTGAATACTACGACTTGACTTCGTTGCATTCAGACGGTGGATTCAAACATCAACAGTTGCTCAGCCGACTAGACAAGTTGAGAGTGTTCAAGCCACGGTTGCTGATTTCCGGTCCTAGAGGTGCAGGACAGGAGTACATTGGAAATGCGATATTGCACCATTTGGAAGGGTTTAACATTCAAGTATTGGATTTCACCAAGATTCACTCCGATTCCAGTATATCACCAGAAAACTTGATGATCCAGATGTTCCAAGAGTTGAAAAGGCACAAGCCTAGCATCTTATACGTTCCCAACGTGTTGAGCTTCTTGGACAACATTTCACAGTCTTTGAAATCCACCATTGCGAACTTGGTGAAAAACTTCAGCACGAACGACAGATGCTTGATCTTTGCGATGATCGAGGACGACTCGTCGTTGGAGCACAATTCTGGGTCCGAGCTCACGTACATGGAGGAATTGGAGCAAATCTTCGAGTTGACTAGAGATTCCATGTTGAAGATCACACCTTGTAACGATAACGAGCGCGATGCATTCTTTGCTACCGTTTGGGACTACTTGCACCTCACTCCGGTTGAATTCAACGACTTGTCAACGCGTCCAAAACGGAAGTTGAAAGAGTTGAAAGTTGTGAAGCAGACGAAACCGGAGGTGAAGCCAACCGACAGCAAGAAAGAGGTGGAAGTGGCACGGAATGACATGCGGTTGAAGAACACTTTGAAGATCAAGTTGTCCGGGTTGATGGAAGTTTTCAAAGTTCGTTACAAGAGATTCAAAAAGCCAGCTATCGACGACCAGTTCTTGATCCACTTGTTTGACGACATCCCTGACCCTGCAGCTATGTACCAAAGACAAGGCGACATGATCTTGGAGTTGTCTACCGGTAGGTTGTACCACAACATTGACTTGGAAGTCGTCGAAGAACGGTTGTGGAACGGGTACTACTCCGAACCAAGGCAGTTCTTGTCCGACTTGGAGATGATTTTGAAAGACGCCAACACTTCGGGGGAGCGTGACCGGATCTTGAAAGCTAACGAGCTGTATGCGAACGCACAGGTTGGAATAGAGGAGATCGAAACGACACAGCCTGCACTGGTGGCACAATGGAAGGAAGTGAGGTTACGTGAGAAGAAGAGAGAGGCTGAGTACTTACAGAAGCTGAAGGAAGAAAAGGAAGCCGAAGAGAAGAAGCAAGAAAATGGGGAGCAGGAGGATACAACGGCGAAACTTCTCACGAACGGTGACGAGAATAAGCCTGTGGATTTCGAACAGGTGCAAATGCAAGGTTTGTTGGATCCAAACACAAACAGTACCGTCGTGTCCGAAGACCCACTCGACGTGCCCACGACACCTGTGGAACAGCCAGTGCAAGTTGCAAAGCTCGAACTTGAGAAGAAAGTGGAAGAGGAGACAAAGAAGGACGAGACGTTGGAGCCAGAGTTGTCTTCTTCTTCTTCGGATGAAGAGGAGGAGGAAGTGCCTGTTGTTGAGAAAGAGGAGTTGATCATCAACCAGACGATGTTGGACGAGATCAAGTCGTCGTTATCACATAAATCGAGATTGTTGTCTGTCGTTGACCTTGAAAGGGTCAGTTCCAAGATTCTGGAGTTGATCTGGATCCATCGTTTGAACACTGATAAAGCTGAGTTGTTGACCGACATTGCAGACTATGTCGATTCGTTATAGTTGTAAGTTTTTTAAAGTGTTTCTCTATCTCTTTTTGAATTTTTTTTCTTTGCCGTGGAGTAGTAGGTTGTTGTGCTTTTTTTGATGTTTTTGTTATATTTTTTTCTCTTCCCCATGTATGATAGTACGCATTCTTTGTTAATACTACACTGTTTTAAATAAAAATAAATAAAATTAAGAGTTTTACATGAACAAAAAAAGAAAAGGGTAAATGACGTCTAAAGTTCGGAATAAAATGCATCGAGAAACAAAAATCAAAAAAAAAAAAAAAAAAAAAAAGAAAAAAAATAGTTCTAATATCAACCACCACCACCACCACCACCACCGCCATCAGCAGCAGCATCTGCTCTGGCTCTCGCCTGTGTAACAAACGTGCCCTTCCCCTCTTTACTCTCATCTTCCTCATCCACCGTCGACAGATGCAGCTTTTTTTTCAAGGACTTACGCATTGCCAACCGCTTAGCCTTCTTTAGCAGCCCGACGGTCTGTTTTGTCTTCTGGTTCATCTTTCTCGAATAGTACCGCATAGTGAATGGCAACAACGCATGCATGGTGATCGTCCACAGCAACAACACGACAATGTTCCTAGCCAAGCTCGCCAACTTCCAAGTGTCGAACAACAACATCTTGTAAAGCTCGAACCCGTTCTTGATCGGCAAAGCGTAAACGTACCTGTAAAATTGCGGGGATAGCACCACGGGATAATAAGTTGGGGCCACGTTGACCACCATGTAGAAAAACATCCATATCGAGTTCATGTGTGGGCAAGTGCACTGGATGATCAACACGACGTTCTCGTTGATACCTCCTAGTGCAGAGAGCATCAGATAAGTGACCAGCCAGAAGATGAGAAAGCCCAATTTGGCAGGATACGCCGAGTAGATGTCGATCTGGAACGCTAACTGGACCAAAGTGTACGCTAATCCGATGACCAAATACGTTACTTGGGACGACAATATCCGGTAGATCATGAAGTGGGAATCGTTCAACTTCAAAGCAACCTTGTTGTGGAACGGTTGGAAGAACGTTAACTGCATCAATGATAAGATGTGAAGGTACACTAGCCCAAACTGTTGAGGAGCGCTCACTATCAGCTTGAGCAAACTTTTGGACGTCAAATCGGTCAGCGTGAATTGGATAGGTGTCGTTAGCGTATTCAAGTTCGTTGTTATCTGATCACTGGTGAGTTGTGCGATCAACGGTCCGGTTATGTTCGACGCTTGCAAGACTTGGAACTCGGTCTGCAACTTTGTGAACGATTTCGTAAGGTAGGATCCAACACCAACGTACTCACGTCCTGTCTCGTACACGATCTCAACAAACGAATTCAAGTCCACTTGTTCACCTGCCACCAAACTGTTGTAGTATTCCAAAGTTGCGTTCGGCTTAACGGTCACCACAGCCCATGTCTTTTGATGGTGCACTTTCCGTTCGACTATACCTTGTAACAATGCCGTGTCGTTCGTCACCTCGGTGTAAGGAACGCTGACCCACCCAGCAGAAGCAGCCACCGTTGGATTCTGTAACGCAAGTTGCAACGTGTTGCTAATGTAATCGTCGATTTGCAAACTGGCGTATATGGTTGGATCGTCTAACAACACGAGCACGTCCATGTTCACCATCCGAGATTCTCTATGGTACAAGCAACCCCAGTAGATCGAGAAGATCCCAACCAGCATCGACGTTAGGAACAAGTACCCTTTCAGGAACTCCCATAGCACACGAACCCGCTTGAATTCCGGGTCGAAGAACCCAATCTTCTCCAATTTCTCCTTCACTTCGGTCGTGACACGTCTCTTGACCTGCTGCATGCCGTTCGTTCCCAGTGTGGCTGCCCTCTTGATACGGCCACCTAATGAAGGTGTACCACCACCACCACCACCACCAAGGGACTCGACTTTCAAATCACTGCTCAAATCGTGGTCTTTCTTGTCCTCGGTTTCTTCCTCGTCTAGATCAGAATCCGACTCTTCCAACTCATCTGGCCCGGCTTGATCCAACAACGAAATCAACTCGTTGTTGGCATCCAGCATGTCACTCGGCAATGTTGCATCCACAAGGAAGGCGTTCATATCAGGGGACGCCAACGTCAGACGACGTGACAAGTTACTGCGCCTGCTAGAAGCAAAACTACCTTTACGTGCTCTAATGGCTCCTGAACTCTCCACCTCGTCTGGATGTCTGTGAAACCAGTTTGCAAAAGTCGTCGTACGACGGTGTTGTTGTTGTTGTTGTTGTTGGTGTTTATGTGGCACCGAACTTTGAGTCGTAGTTCTTTGTTGCGATTCAGCACGGTACGTTCTCACTTCACCTGCACCCGATTCGACAATCGATGACGAATCCAAGGATCCAACGTCGTCAGGCCTTGTAGTGTTTCCTTCACCACCTCTTGCTGTTCTTATCGTAGAATGTGGCTGTAGTTGTGCCATAGGTGATGGGATCCGAAACGCTGCCGGTTGAGGAATGCCCAACGATTCCTGGTTTGAGTCGGTGGTGGAAGCAAGGGACAACGCATCTGGATCACCAGCATGTATCTTGTCGTTGTGCGCTTCTACTACCTTGTGGCGTGCCATCGTACGGTGTACAGAGCGTCGATGAGGATACAAAAGCCTGGAAACAGGGATATGAGGACAGACAAGTAGGGCCCAGACAATAATAAGAAGAAAACAGGGCACATCGACAAGTCGGTTCTACAATGCAAAAACATCCCAGCCGTGCCGAGCAAACAGATCTCGGGCTGTGCAATTTAGAGTATTTTTTTTTAGAGATTCGCTGTTTTTTTTCTATATGACTGAATTTGTATAATGTGTATATATGAAAAGTTCTTTCTTTTTTGTTCATTTTTCATTTATTTATGGCTTCATCTTGCCCTTATCTAGATCACTAGTCGACGGAGAGGAATGGCTGTTGTTCTCCTGGTGAACAACCTCACCGTCGTCGTCTTTCAAACCTTCGGATACATCACCTCCATCACCACCATGGTGACGTGACAAACCCACTAGACCAAGTTTCTGTCTAAGTTTCTTCTTACGCATCTTTGACTTTGCCTTCTTCCGTTGTGCTTTCAACTCTTGGATCTTCTTGTCGTTCCGTTTAGCCATCGTGTTGGAGAAGTACTTCATTGAGAACGGTAACAATGCATGCATCAAGATAACCCACGTCAACAAAACCATCACGTTCCTAACCAAGTTGGCACGCTTATAAGTGTCGAACAAAATCGTTTTGTACAAGTCGAACCCGTTCTTAATCGGTAAAGCGTATCCGTACCTGTAAAAAGCGGGCATCACCACCTGAGGGTAGTAAGTCGGTGCAATGTTCACAATCATCCAAAAAAGCATCCACGTGGGCACCATGTTCGGTTTCAACAATTGGATCATCAGCACCACGTTCTCGTTGACACCGCCTAATGCGGACAACATCAGGTACGTCACGAGCCAGAAGATTAGGAACCCTGTATGTGCCGTGTATGCAGTGTATATGTTGATCCTGAAGGCAACTTGAACCAGCGTGTACATCAACCCCATGAACAAGTACGTGATCTGGGACGACACCAACCGGTATATGACAAACGACCTATCCGTTAGACGAGCAGACATCCGCTGGTGTAACGGTTGGAAGAAGGCAAACTGCATGAGCGAGAGCAAATGCAAGTAAACCAACCCGTACTGTTGCGGACCAGCCACGATCGGTCTCAACAACGCCGAATCGGTGAGGTCCACTGTTCGAAAAGTGATTGGTGTGGACAACGACGCAACGTTGGACAAGATCTGCTGGTCGGACAATAATCTCACCAAAGGTGCTGTGATGTTCTGCTCCTGTAGTGAAAGGAACTCCAACTGTAACCTTTGGAAAGCCCTTGTAATGTACGCGTTGATTGCAATGTACTGCCTTCCTGTCTCGTAGATCACCTCGATCGCATCGGACAAATTGAAACTGGAAGATGATGACGATTGCAACAACGAGTTGTAGTAGTCTATGGTGGAGTTCGGTTTGATCCAAACGGCACCCCAACAGTCCTCGTGGTACACTTTTGTGCTCAGCAAATCGTGAAGCCTCGTTGTATCATTCGTATAATCTGTATAGTACACGGGTTCCCATCCAGCGTACGACGAAGCACCAGAGCTTCTAATGGCACCCACCATCGCTTGTGAGAAGTAATCGTCGATTTCCAAGTTTTCGTAAGTGGTTGGGTCATCTAGCACAACGAGGATCTTCATGTTCACAAACCGGGTTTCCCTTCGATACAGCGACCCCCAGAACAACGAAAACATACACATCAACATCCCAACCAATAGGACGTACCCTTTCAAGAAACTCAACACCACTTTCACCCTCTTCAACCGTGGATCGAAAAATCCAATCTTTTCCAACGTTTCCTTGACGTCGGATGCAACCTGTTCTCTCAAAGTCTGCATTCGTTGGATAGTGGGTGTCCTTTGAAGTGGGGACATTGATGAGGAAGTGGAGGCCACCTCTGCATGTGGAACAGCATCCGGATGGTATTCTTGTGGAGACTGGGACAGATCACTCGAATCAAAACTACCATGTTCTTCTTCCTCCTCTTCTCTAGTTCCATATTCCGTTTCCTCTTCCTCGTCTTCGTCTTCGTCGTCTTCTTCTGATTCAGCTTTATCCAGAAGCATCGAGATAACGTCCTCATTGTTCGCCAACATGTAACTAGGCAAAGTTCCATCCACTTGGAATGGCGATGGGGTCGCCGTATAGTTGGACATCTGTCTACTCATACGCCTGCTTCTACTCTTCTGCAAAGGTTCACCACCACTATCTGTACGTGATCTACCCAACGTTGCTTGTCCTGTAGAATTGGACCTTTGAAACCATCCCGACGACATCGTGGACCGTCTTCGACCACCAACGTTGGCAGCTCCCACGGTCTGGCTCGTGCCTGTCCTGTTCAACATCGGAGACGGCAAAGCGCAAGAAGCCGTGGTACTTGTCTTTGCCGGGGCAGACAAGTGGGCCATCAGCTCCTCGGAATCGATGGACACCGGAATGGACCCCTTTCTAGTGTTGTTGTAGCCGGTGTAAGCCAGGGGCAATGGCACACTGTTGTTGTTGTTGTTGTTGTTGTTGTTAGATGAAGATGTAGCCAAAGTGCTGGCTGTCGGGATTTTCCGCACTCCAGCATCACCACCAGAAACGGCACCCCCCGGCCCCGCATGTGCGTGGTACGGCTGCACCTTCGCCGTGCTGCGTGCAGAGAGCTGCGACGTGGAGGACAAAGTGGACTGCGCACTGCTTGATCCGTCGTTATCGTCATCGTCATCGTCACTCAAACCACCTTCGTTATCGTTATCGTTGATGTTGTCGTTGTCGTTGTCATTCTCCTCGATCTCAGGCATGGCCAGCTGTTCTCTAAGTGCTTGCATTCCTGCCCGTTGGTAAGCACGACGGTGGGGTGCTGCTCCGGAAGCACCAGGAGACTGAGACCCGCCTGGCGACGATGGCGGGGAGCGGCCCGTTGCCGTGCTGCTGCTGCTGCTGCCGCCAGGCGAGGCGGTGGAGGTGATGTCGTCCGCCTCGTTTGACTGTCTTGTAGTATCGGCGTTCATCTGTTAGTGAAAGAGCCTGCTTGCTTGCTAGCTAAAGTGCTGTAGTGACCAGCAAAGATGGGACCCTGTGAAGAACGGAAGTATAAAGAGAAGGAAGAAGACAGCAAAAAAACATCAAATAATTGTGAAAACCACCGAAAGAATCCAAGAGACAAAAAAAGAAAAAAAAAGAAAAAAAAAAAAAAACACAAAAAGATACAACATGAAACGGCGTGCGGCTCAATGGTGGTATAAGCGTCGATCGACGTAGAACACCGCCTCGAAGAAAAATTTCATAAAATTTCAAAATTTCTGTTTTTGTTCTGTGGAATTTCAATTTGTTGTTTGTGTAGTTTAATGTGGTCTTCTGTGGGACCCGAGCTAATTATACTATATATAGATATATATAGATATATTTATATAGACATCCCTGTGACGTTCTTGGCTTTTTGATTCCAGCTTCCATCTCGCTCCATCAAGTAATTCCACCCGTGTGTGCCTAAACATCAAACAGATCATTCAAACCACACACTCCACATTACAGTACACGGGTGCAACTATACAATCTCTTGTATAAGATGACGTCTTCGAACAGGGACCAGATCAAACAGAAGCAGAACTTGCAAGCACAATTCCAAATGAACTTGTCCCAAGTGAACACCAAGATCTTGTCCTGGCTATCCCCTACAACAACAAAAGAACCAGCCTCCACCACTACTAATCTCTTTGAATCCCTGCCTGTTATCAAACAAGGTCAAGGACTCAACTTGACCTCCACTACATCAGAAACAAACCCAACATCACAGACCATATCCGATTTCATTAATGGCACAAAATTGCAAGAGAAAAAAACATACATCAACAACGAATCTGCATCGTTGCGGTCTTTGCAGAACAAACTTCGTACGGAAAGGAGAACCGTTGCAAAGACGGTGACAAACAACAACAGGGTAGTCAAACCTTCTTCCAATTTGCATGCCAAGTTTAAAAAAGGTAACGGATCACGCAACAACGTGATTTCAAAAAACACAGCAATAAGGTCACAAACGAGTCTAAGACCCGACGATGACGATGATAGCGATGATGAAGATACCGATGACGAAATACTTTTGAGGAAAAGTAATAACCTGGTTGGTAAATCCAACAAATCGAAAGTCAACTCGAAAAGACCTTTTTAAACACAACGATAATTTAATTAGTTTACTTTAATTCAAAGAGCGACAAGAAAAAGTCTGTAATTAGTACGTAAACGAGCAGTTGGGGAGAAGGAGGAGGAAATGTCAAAATAAAAATTTAAAAAAAAAAAAAAAGATAATGTAAATCAAATCAAAGCCTGAAAAGAATTTTGGGGAATCAAGAACTAAACAGAAAAAGAAGGGGTGGAAACATACAAAGTAAAATAGGGTCCAACAACCAATGGGTGAACTCCCCTACTCCCAATCCACCCACAAGAAGAAAAGAAAAGTTATTAGTAAAAAAAAAAAAAAACTAGCAAAGAAAAATACAAGGGGAGAGAGAAAAGATGAAAAGAAAAACATTTGGTAAAAAAATACACCCGTCTTGAAAACAGAATAAAGCAAAAAAAAAACACAGAACACACGCTTCCAATATACAATTAAAACAAACAAGCAAAAAGGATCGGATCAACGAAAAAAAAACATATTAATAAAAATAACACAGTATTAGAAAAACATAAACAACCATCATAACAATCTTAGTAAAGATCTACTTAATCTTGGGACGAACCTTTTTTCACTTTCCTCTTTTTCTCACCATCGTACTGCTGCTGTGACCCGTTATCGTACTGATGATGTCCGTTGTCGTACTGATGTGATGAATCGTATTCGTAACTTCTCTTCACACCTTTCTTCGAATTTTCAACAGCATTGGCGTTGGCATCCAACACAACGTCAGATAAAGACGACAATTTGCTCTGGTTCTCGTCGTTCAACAAATCGGAAATTGACGAGTTCCGTCCACCGCTCGTACTCCCGTTTGTCGGTTGCTTCACGGCACCAGCACCAGCTGTTGTTCCTGCTGCTGTTGCTGTTGCATCTAAAGATGGTACATTTGACGACACCAACGGAGCAGATGGCAAACTCATCGGTTTCCCCTGTGCCAGGCCCAGACCGGCACTAGACAAAGATGGAACCGGTGCGGTAGGCGCACCAGATATCGAAGCACCACCTCCACCAATCGACGAACCAAGAGAAGTCCTACTGAAGATCGAGTTGGATCCGTTGGATGACACAGAATGGCTATGGCTCTGTTGGAGTTCAAAAACGGACGGACGTAACTGTTGTTGTTGTTGTTGTTGTTGTTGTTGGAATTTCTCACTTTGTGGAGGAACAGGCGTCGATCGGTTCGAACCTGATGGTTGAACAGAAGACTGTCTGTGGTGAGGTGGAGTGAACGTTGCCGGGTGTTGGATCGATGACGGTGGCATCTGCTGGTGTCCAGCCAACTGAGGTGGAGGAGGAGGTGGAACTTGCTGCTGCTGCTGCTGCTGCTGTTGGTGAGGATGTGGATGTGGGGGCAAGACCGATTGGTGAGGAGACTGGTATTCGTGTGGAACTTGCTGCTGTGGAGGAGGAGGGGGAGGAGGAGGCACCTGTTGCACCGAAGGATGCTGCTGGTAGTAGTGTGGTTGGGATTGGGCGTTCGGCGAGAACGTAACCTGTTGAGGTGGGGGTTGATTGTACGAGTAATAGTCGTTCGGAATAGATCTCGGCAGCCTCACCTCTCCTGAAGCAGATCCAGAGGTAGGTTGAGTTTGGTTAGGGTACGATCCGTTTCTTCTTGGTTGCACAACGGTGCTGGATGCGTACGTTGGTGCACCTGGATACATTTCAGAAGATCCGTTGTTGTAAACCGGGTAGTAAGCTTGTTGTTGTTGTTGTTGTTGTTGTTGTTGTTGTTGTTGATACTGCACTGCAGCGTTTGATGGAGGAACAGGTGCTAAAGGATCTATAAACACTGAAGGATATCTATTTCTTGACGACGACTGGAATGATACTTCTGTCGTTTCATTGATCGATGACGTGATCGAAGCGTTTCTGGACTTGTGAGGATCGTATTCACTATGTGGAGGTGCGTACACAGCAGCAGACGGGTATTCATACTGTTGTTGAGGAGGCATTTGCTGCTGCTGCTGCTGCTGCTGCTGTTGCTGCTGTGGCATATCTTGGAATGGCACATAGAAAGATGGTTGGTATTCAACGGTTTGGTAGTAGTTGTCATAAGGCTGTTGAGGATAAAATTGCTGTGGTTGTGGTTGTTGTTGAAGAGGCATCTGTTGCTGTTGATGCTGCTGCTGTTGCTGTTGGGGCTGTTGTTGTAAAATTTGAGGATTTGACAACTGACGTGGCCCTTCAACTTCCTGCTGCTGTATGATCGTGACAGGATCGGAGATTAAATGGGAGTTACTAGATCTTGCGCTAGAAGTGGATCTTCTCTTGATGTAATGTAGAGATCTATCATGACCACGTCTGAATTTCCCACTTGAATGTCTAAACTCCCAAATCGGTTGTTGTTGCAGTTGTTGGAGGTGATGGTCCGACTGGTTGTTATTAGTATACGAGGTTGCATTCAAAGGAAGGTTTGGTGCACCGTTGTTGTTGTTATCACAAACTTTGTGGAATCCGTACATATGCAACTGTCTAACAAACGAGGCCACGTTCCCATGTTTGAAATAACTGGTAAGACAGTTGGCGAATTCTGCACCTGGTAGCAGTGCAAACGTTGTGTCGTCGTTCTGATTAGTTCTAGACCACCATATCAAATGTGACAACTGAGGATCCTGTAACATCGTATACAGTTTTGTCACGAAAGCCGACACTTTCGGTTGGGAATTAGCATCTTTTTTCGAAAACGATGAAGAAGATGCAGCGGAAGCAGATGCGGATTTTTTCAACTTTGGAGAGTGGTCTGTATGTGTGGAGTTTGTACTAACTAGTTGAGGCTGTGATTGGGGTCGGATGGTAGTTGCTGGGATCAATCCAGGATGGGTATCGAGATGTGTTTGAGGTGTGTAGTGAAACTGTTGTGGATAAGTCATGTAATTCTGGCTTGAATAGCCGTTATGGGGTAGTTGTGACATGGTTTTCCAGGATGTGTAGAAAAGCTTGTCCAGAGGAAGTATCAAATAGTAGTATCTTCAGTTGGGGAAG
Organism: Ogataea sithepensis; assembly: GCA_030564825.1. Classification (NCBI taxonomy): domain Eukaryota; kingdom Fungi; phylum Ascomycota; class Pichiomycetes; order Pichiales; family Pichiaceae; genus Ogataea; species Ogataea sithepensis. The sequence goes on along the minus strand of JAJMAB010000003.1, from coordinate 800 downwards.
AAATGTGACGATTTGAAGAGTATCAAGAAATGGGTGAGCAAGTCAAGTTAGTTATAGCGTGGTTGTTTGAGAATATGTGGCGAGTTATAAGTTTGATGATATAAATGGAACCAAAAGACCAGGAGAGACCGAGTTGAAGTTGAGAACCAAGGATCGAGGGTGTGTATAGAAAAGAGTCAAGAGACGGCAAAGACACCCGAAGGATGAAGGAGAAAGAAAATAAGGAGAAGAAGAAGAAGAAGAAGATATGGTATATACAGGGTTGATGGAGGTGGAAGAATGAACAAAAAAGTTAAACTTAATGGAGAGATCAGCAACCCAAGGGAGAGAAATATCGACAGCAAAAAGCAAAGAATGGAAGTGTGGACAATCCAGATCGAACGCTAACACAAATAAATATATATATATATATATATATATATATATATATAGAATATATTATTGTATTATATATTGTATATTGTATATTATATATATATATATCCAATCTAAAAGCAGCTGTTGTAAATTAAGATTAAATTGATTTGTATTATAAAAAATTTATATTGTAATTTGTAAAAGGAAAGATCGATCGAAAGAGAGAAATGGAAGCTGCAAAAAACCGAACAATGATATGGATGAATTTTAAAATTGGCCGAACTAAACAAAAATTCTTATTTAATATAATAAAAATTAACGTAAATTTGTCCGCACAGCGTTGCAAATTATTTCATCTCCTCCAAATTATAATATATATATTTTAACATCTCCCGCTGCCTCGTACAATTAATTTTTATATAATATATTATATTATATAATAT